>CP139508.1:345669793-346209449 GCA_021014915.2 Artemisia tridentata subsp. tridentata
TGTGTTTTGTTTTCTCCGTGTGACACAAAAGAAATAACAAAAAAAATATATATATATAGGGGTGTGTGTGTTTATATGTCCTCGTTAGGGTGCATTTGTTATTTAGTAGAAAGAGTGTGTTCGTTCTCATGCAACACCAAGCCACAACGAAAGAACAAAAGGAAGAAAAAAATATATACAAGGAGTGTTTGCTAGCTCGGTTATGTCACAAGGAAAGAAGGGAAAGAAAGAAAGAAAGAAAAGTTTGTAATGTGGGTTTGTTTGTTTGTTGGGCTCGTTGGGTGGTCAAAGCCCCAAAAAATTAAAAAATAAAATTAAAAATAAGGTGTCCGTTTGGTTTGTGATAAAACAAGCCAAACCCCAAACAAATATAAGGGTGTGTCGGGTTAACATCATAAGGCCCAAGAGGATTATCGAGTTTGATTATTTTGTTGGTTAAACTATCGTGGTACGCGTGTGAGCTTATTCCAAATGAAATGTGAATCATGTCACATAGTTGTGGTTTGTAATTGCATTTGTAAAAAAAATTTAACTCGGAAAAATGGTTAATTAATTTTCAAATTGAATTACTTCAAGTTTAACATTACTTAATGACTGGGTAAATTACGGGATATTACAAGATTTGATAACGCTCATTTCGTATATATTTTAGTCTCGTTATTTGTATGTTTGCGCATTGTATTTGGTTGTGTTTGTGAACATTTTATGCTTAAAAGGTACAAAAGATATATTAAGGTTCAGGTACAACCAAGTTCAAGGAATTAGCAAGAAAGATAAAGAAAAGTCGTTGAATCAAGAGCTTATGCATAACGGAAGATTCCATCCATAATAAAGACCTCGGGAAGACCATCAGAAATAAAGATTCACGTTATAAATGTTCCCGAGCATGAAGAAATGATCAAGTGTTCATAAAAAGAAAGAGAAGTTACATACAAAGTTTATCATGAATTATGGCTTGCTTCTTCAACCAAAGGTTCAAGGAATTACACTCAAGACCTAAGTTCAACCCAAGGTTCAAAACTGCTATTCCAACCTTCTTCCTAACCTTGGGCTGGAACTCCAACCTCGGGTTGAGACCCTCAACCTTGGGTTCCTGCACTCCTGGCACTCTTAATGACTATCTTTAATGAACTAACCCTTCATTGGATAATCATTACACCTCATTTACTTCAAGGCCAGATGTTTAATGACTCTTAGTGCCCAAGAAACTTGCTTGGTAGCCAAGGGGAGTTATTCTATTAATAAATATGTTTGGTTAGAGGGAAATACACTACTTACATCATTATTCTCATCATTATCAAGAGAACTTATTGGGAATATGTTTTATTATTATCAAGTGTCGGTCATTAGTTTTGTAATAGGTTCCTATATTATCTAGTCTCATATGTTTGTCTATTTAGACTTAAGTCCATGGGCCTTGTGTTTAAGCCCATTCGTATGAAATGAAGGATACTAGGGGTGTTGCCCAAGTCCTTCCCTCTATATATCACATGTAAGACAACATTATGAGAGTTGGTTATTTCATTATCTATACTAAACCTTTGTTTATTTATTTCTCATATTGAAGTAATCATCCATCGATCATCTCTATCTCATTTCTGTACTTGTGTGTTTACATTATGGTGACCTAACAAGTGGTATCAATCGCTAGAAGAAGGTTTGAAGTTTTTTGTGTTGATTTTTGAACAAAAAAGTTTTCTTTTATATACTCGTTATTTTAGTTTTTGATTTTTTTCTTGTTTATTTCTTGGGTTTTAGCACTCTTTTGATTACAAAATAGTGTTACAAACCTTTTATAACAAGAAAGTTTCAAATTTTTTGGCTACAAGTAAATTTTTTTGATTCGTACCATTATGTTCTACCAAATTTTGAAATCCCAAAAACTTTGTTAAAAACATTAAAGCTTGAAACATTCATTTAGATTTAGTGTTTTTAAGGTTAGTTGTACAAGAATCTTGGATTTAATATTAGTTTTTTTAGTGTGCTTTAATCGTTTTCAAAAAACTGTCAAAGTTTCGAAATCGCAATACCCTAAAGTTTCAAAATACTTGTTAAACCCTAAAGTTTCGAGATCACCACACAAGCATCGTCTTCAGGATATTTGGTTTACTCAGTGTTTATCTTTCTTGTATAAGTTAGAAAAACACTTTGACACTTGGGAATCTCTCTAATTTGTATAAATTAGAAAGTTTGTGAAATTTTTGAAATATTAAAGTTTCTAAATAACTTTAAGTTTCTAAATCATCAAAGTTTCGAAATTAAGAGTTAACCGAACTTTTGAAATCATGAGTTCATCAATGTTTCGAAATCAGGAGTTAACCAAAGTTTCGAAATCAGTAGTTCATCAATGTTTCGAGATACTTCTTCAAAGTTTCAAAATAGTTCAACACTACAACTCACTTCATAACCATCAACAAGATCCATCATCTATACAAGTGTAAAAATGTCTTAACCACCATACTTCAACTATTTTCATCAACAACAGTAGTATCCTCAACAACAGCAGTATCCTCAACAACAGTTGTATCCTCAACAACAACTATTAATGCAACAACATCAATTCTTTCCACAACAAAAATTCCCTCAACAACAACATACCCTATACCATAACAACCAATGCAATCATTCACTATTCCTGCAAAACAACCACATTGGTTTGATCAAATGTGTAAAGCTATCAGCAGCCAACAATCGAGACATGAAGCTGGATCACTTGACAAACCTCCAATGCTAACTCCTGGAAATTATGTTCAATGGGCAAGTCGATTCTTAAGGTTCATTGAACTCAAGAAACCACATGGCAAATATATGAAAAAAAATTATTCTTGATGGTCTTTTCCAAATGCTAACTACAACGGTTCTAGGAGATGCAACGGCTATTCCTCCAAGACCTGACATTGTCATCACTGTTCCCGAGAATCAACTTACTGCAGAGCAAATACTTCATCGTGAAGCAAATGAACTTGCAATGTCATATATTCTTCAGGGAATACCTAATCCAATTTTCTGAAGCATTGATGCTCAGAAAACTACTAAGGACATGTGGGAACATGTTCATCTCTTAATGGAAGGCACTGAACTGAACCAAGAAGACATGGAATCCAAACTTTACCTCGAATACACCATGTTTATGATTGAACCAAGGGAGTCACTAGAGTCTTATTACCGTCGGTTCACAAACATCATTAATGATTTGGACAAACACAACATTGTTTTACCAAATATTGCCATCAACACTAAGTTTATCAATTGTCTTGGTCCAGATTGGCAAAAATATGTCACATTTGTTCGCCAAGCCACAAATCTTCACAATGCATCGTATGGTTTGTTGTATGACTATTTGAATCACCATCAATCTGAAGTTAACAAAGATCGAGCTCTTCGTGGCAATTAATTACCTTCTACAGATCCAAATTCATTGGCACTAATAGCTCAATTTCACTTTGCTCCACCTCCACAGTCAAACCATGCTTATGTCCAACAACAACATCACTTTACTTACCCTCAACAAACCCCATCAACCCAACTTATTCCATATGAGTCAACACAACAAACAACTGACAATCAACTTGTCCCCTATGACAACAATGACACCATGTTCTACACAAATACAAATAATGACGAAGATGATGCATTCAACTCTTTGAATGAAGGATTTGCACTCATTGCTCGTTCTTTCAGCAAATTTTCAAACAAATCCAACAATCGTCTCTGCACTTCTTCTAACACAAGGAATCAAGCTGTTGTACAAGATGGACCGGTTGAAATACATAATCGTAACTATGGAAGAACGACCTCACTAGGTTATATGGGAAATTCAGGAAATGGACAACGGTTTAATGCAACTGGTGGAAATTGGAACAATGCGGGTGCTCCTCAGAGAATGGTTTAAATTGTTGAAACTCAGAATACAGAGACTGGGAATACTATGGTTAAGTGCTATAATTGCAATGGGAAAGGTCATTTGGCTAAAGCATGTCCCAAACCTAGAGTAAGAGGCAGTGAGTTTCATAAAGAAGCACTACTTCTAGCTCTAAAGGGTTAAACAGGGGGCACTCTCACAGATAAAGAAAACATCTTCATGGCAAATGCATACTCAGATGATGACATGGAAGATTTGGAAGCAAATGCAGTTGTTATGCTAATGGCAAATATGCAGGAACTTCACATGATTGACACAGGCCCAGTGTATGAGACTGATGGTCTATCTCAGGTACCTGATCCAACCACATGTATGATACATGAAATTGCATCACCATCTGCATATGCATCAGACGAGGAACAAGTTGTTCAACATGACTCATTGTTATCTATTCCACTAGATGAACAAATGAACACCGTTGTTACCTTTGATGATGATGATGATGATCAAATTAACCCCGTTGTTACATTTGATGATCCAGTTGAAGACGATACCAATGATCAACTTGAACAAAATGAACCTTCGCCCGGTCTGGATCCATAACTCGTGACCTTAATTTTGACCACCCAATCCCAAGTTAAAAATTGTAATGAAATCAACAGGACATTAAAAGCAAAAGTTGCATCATTAACTGCGGATCTTTAGTGCTGTAAAATACAACTTACAAATTTTGAAAAAAAAGAAAAACGAGAACAAAGTTCTGAAGTTACATTTCAAAAAGCTTATGTAAAAGAACAAGAGCTACAACATCAAATTCGAGAATTAACTGTTTCCAACAATAACTTGATTTCCAAGTTGGAACAAGAAAAATTTGTGAACAAACAACAAGTTGAACATCTCAATTCAAAAAAATTTAAAACAAACAATGAGATGTCTACTTATCAAGCTAGTTTTTCTGAATACACACAAATGTCAAGGAAACGAATTAATTCTTACCTTGATGAAATTGTCGAATTGTAAAGCAAACTAAAAGAATTTCAAAACGTTGTTTACAAAATGGGCGAGTCTATCACTACAATACAAAAGTTCACTTTCAAACCAAATCCCAAAGGTTTTGGTTTTTCTCTTGGTGATGATAATCCACGTTTTCTACACACAGTACTCAAAGAAAATCCAAAGTTGTATAGTGCATAACAATTACTTGATGATTCAATTATGCGTGTTGTTGTATATAATTGTGAGAAAGAACATGAACCGGAAGAAGAGAGTCGATCCAAAATGAGCAACGTTAAATATAACAAACCATTTGATTATTCAAAATTGCCTCGTGTTTTTGACACCTTCATTCCTTAAAAGGATAAAACAGAACAACCATGGTATGTAATGCAAATTCATGAATCATCTTCTGATGTTGGTCCTGTTAAACTACTGGCACAAATAAATGGACCTTTACCAACCTCTGGTGAAATTGCACCATTGCCTAAACGATGTCTTGTACTCAGGTATTTTGATACGTTTATGGAAGACATCAAATTTTTAGAACAAGCAATTGAACGTAACATAGAAATAAAAGTTTCCATTTTTCAATCTGCTTACGAAAAAGAAAAAAGATAAAATTTTCAAACACAATTTTTACCACACATTCAACATTTGTGTCTTTATGCTACACACTGAGAACAGGAACTCTAAAAGGAAGTTGATTGTATAAATAATTGCATGACCAGGCCTTCGATGATGATCAAAGGATTTATGGGGTGTTGGGATTGCGCCAAGCTTGTTCTTAACCTGAAATAAGAAACAACAAGATACTACGTTAAGTGATTGCGCAGGGGTTGGACCCTGCGAACCAACTCTGGCGTGCGAGTAAGTATGTGTGATATGATAAGTAGGTTTTAATTCTCGAGGGTGAAGTAAACTTACATCGTCTTGGCCCGACTAAGCTATTTATAGGGGAGAAATAGGACTTAGTGGGCGGTTGCACTTTGTTCAGAGATCATGGGGGCGTCCCATGATTTTGTGGTAACCGCTAGGGCTTTGTAGCCCACGATCTCTATTTTGGCGGTGATGCGGTGCGATGTGTCGTTGCGGTTTAGTAGTATTAATGCCTACTCAAGTTTTAAATTTATATTTAGCCGACTTATCAATAACACACACACTTAACGAGCAGTGTACCCGGTCAGTATGAATATAATGGTAAGTAGAGTGTCGATCACTAAGAGTGGAACGTATTATCTAGTTATTCTAATCAGTATTTTAATATTCTGAGTTAGCTATACAACCTAATCTAACGCAAGGGGGTTTCAGCCTGAGAGACTGGCACGATTGGTTGCAATTAAATAATAAACTAAACTAATAGGCACGAATCAGCAAGTAGCACACACGTACACAGATAAATACTTGAGACAATAAGAAGACCTGTCCTGATAGATAAGTAGTTTGTCACTTGTTTTATTGCTAGTTTTTATGAAGTGTATAGTTCGATGCAACGCACCGAGATTAAGTCCTTTCTCGTTGGTTCTAATCTTATCGGCGAGTAAACCCTTAATGATTACTTATGACTATCCTATTTATCTTTCATCCTACTTTTCTACAGACGATAGAATGCATAGGTGATCTAATAAATAGGCGAGGGCAGAGGCATGGCGACCCGATCAACGCTCAGCTAGACACAGAGGTTATCAATGCACTAATAAAAGTCACCAAAGACATCAACATATAAACTTTAATTAATGGGAAAGCAGTTTTAAGGGAGTGCAATCTTTCCGTTGTCACATTACACAAGCCACCAATCCTGATAAATTAAAGTTTACTAACACAATAAAACAAAACTACTTAATGAATTAAATACATGCAGGACCTTCTTACAGCTCTTGTATCTTCGTTCAAGGTGTGTCTTGTGCTGCTGCCTTGACTGAATTCGTCCTAGGGTTTCTGTACTTCGGTCTTCTGTCGAACTTCGGAACTCGGAACTCTTAATTCGTCTGGTCTTTGGGGTATTTATAGCTTCTGTCTGAGGGTAAGATGCGGCGCATCTAGTAAGTAGATGCGGCGCATTGACTTAACTTCGCGTGGGGTCCAAGATTAATATATTCAGGAATATTCGTACACCGCCAGAAGATGCGGCGTATCTTCATAAATAGATGCGGCGCATGTCCTCTTGTATCTTGGATCGTATCTGGTGAAATCTTGATAGTGATGCGCCGTATGTAATAAGCAAGATGCGGCGCATCTGGAGCAGAATAGTCTTGATCTTGTACATTTCAGTAGACTCTTAACTTCTTGCTTGTTTTGCTCCATAATTAGTCCAAAATCGCCAAGTTTCACCAAATGCTTGTTTTTACCTGAGAATTACAAAAGTAAACGATTAAGTATCATTTCTCACAGATAATATAATAAAACAAGTCAAATAAATAGGATAAATGATAGTAATAAAATGTACTTATTTGTGTTCATCAAATATCCCCCCACTTGAACTTTACTTGTCCCCAAGTAAACCTTAGAATTAATCTTATGAAAATGTATCCTAAAAGATATTAGGATTTATTTTTATATTTAAGCATGTATTCTTTTTTGTCATAATCACACAACCAAACACTTAACGAATTAGAAGTAAAATAAAATAATTTGATAAAAGCAAATCTAATCGTTTAACTGTCCAGTCGTGACGAATATTCTATCATAAGCTTGGCAAGTATACACTTCTCCCCCACTAAATCCAAGGAATAACAAGTCTAAAGTGGTAAAAAGGGTTTTGAGGTTTAAGGGTTAATCATTCTCCTTAATCTCTATAGATCTCAAATTCCAGAAAAGGCGACAAAATCACAAATACATGATCGAATCCACGAACACGATACTTGCAATTGCTCAAATCCTTAACTCGAACAGGCTAAAGATAGGATCAAGTAATCTTCACCAATAATATTATATCAAAAAGGGCGACAAAATCATAAATACATAGCCGAATCCACGACTACGATACTTAAGATTGCTCGAATCCCTAATCTCAATAAATCAAAGGTTTGGATAAAGAATAATATAGGGTATGGATAATATTTGGGATATAAATTGGTGTAAAATGAAAAATAAACAAAATAGATAAATTAAAATCCTAATTGTGGTTAATCACTATCCCAACCATCCCATGAATAAGACTCATATCACTGAATAACTCACGCTTTAACACTTGAAACACACGCTTTAGGTAGACACGAATTATACTCAACAAGATCTTAATCAAAGAATAAACCTTAAGTTGGTGTTCCCATAACTGCCAACTCCCATTCAATCCATAGATATAATATACAACAACTAGTGGTGATATCGACCACTTAATACAAAACTTTACATAAGTTGGTTAAAACAAACATCCAACTCTTCCTTTTTCTTTTTTCTTTTCTATTTTTTCCATTTTTTTTTTTTTTTTTTTTTTTTTTTTTTTTTTTTTAACATCAACAAAGATGTGTAAAATTTCACCACATCACTATAATGATAATTCTGGATAATTTTTCCATACTTTTCATGACTTCAGAAATAACGGTAATAGTGAAAGTAGTAAACACACGAAAAATAAACTCAAAGATATACAATATTTACTTTCACTCCAATTGCATTGTGCAATTTCCCGACCGAACCAAAGATAATGAATTACGCACGCGAACACAGGTAGTGTAAGGAAACACACTTTGCCTAAAGCAATTAACCAACCACGGATTTTAATCTACAGGGTAGGCTAAGGTGTAAGGGTGTAACGAAACATTTTAACGAAGGTGTAAGAAACGAAAGGAATGGCTCTGAGTGTTTTTCTAGGGGTATCTTACTCTAAAAGTGAGAGTAACAAAGGATTTATACGGGGGTTAACTAACCAGTATAGTTAGCTAATAACACATAACATATAAAGGCTATTTGGGTGTAATCCTAGAAATTTACCAATTTAGACAAGTCATTCCAATTATATAAAATAATACTTATGAATAGTATACAAGCCAAGTTCTAAAGTTTACAAGTCACCGGCACACTCATAGATTTGTGAATTTTAAAAAATCACAATTTTTTTGAAAATAACGTCATGTGTGCAGCTATGCAACTTAGATCTTAAACAAAAACATGCTAAAAATTTTAAATTTTGATATATTAAGCACATTTTAAGCATAATTTTTGAAAAGTTTAGGACAAGTAAGTGTTAAGTGTTCTAATTCTCCAATCCCCCCACTTAAGTTAAACAACGTCGTCGTTGTTTGTATAAAAGGTTAAAAACTTGAAAATAAAAGAATTAGAACAGAAAAACTCCCCTGAGATTTGCTCGGTATGATCCTCCATTTGTATAAGAGCAAAAATCATCTTTCTTGTGGATTAGAACGTTTAAGCTTCATAATAGATGTATCCACAGGAAATGCAGGAATCTATAATACCACCAAGGCTTTAAACACACCTAAGTTAAGAAAGGTTCAAACTTGCATAATACATTAGTAGTTAGGAAAAATAAAACTTAAAAATAAAAATGAAAATCATCAGGTCAGTCGATGCGCCGTATCTTATGGAAGAAGATACGCCGTATCGAGCCTGGAATAATTACGGATCAGAATAGAAGATGCGCCGCATTAAAATAAACTGATAAAAAGTTTTAAAGTCAAAATATAAAAATGCAGAAAAATAAAGTAAGATATGACCAGTGCAGGAGATGCGTCGCATCTCAGGATTGAGATGCGCCGTATCCTCTGCGGGCCTGACTGACTCGACACAGAACAGAATAATAAAAAATTTCTCCGGGTTGTCTCCCGGTCAGCACTTGTCTTTATTCCAGAGTCTTCAAGTTAGACTCACGTTCAGCTCTTCATTTAGTCCTTGTCACGGTCCATCCTTCTTCCTTCATCCAAAAGATGTTCCCGTATAGCTTTGCGACGTTTTCTTCCGTTCGACTTAATCTAGTATAACTCTTGGTCTTCGTCACCACATATTCCTCATCTGGTCCCAAAGAGTATTTGATGATTTTAAATTTTTCAGAAATAATCATGGGTGGCTCATTATAAGGGATCCCAAGTAGTTGACACTTTCTTTTGGTGAATTCTTCTTCGTCTTTATCAACAAACTTAAAATAAGGATCCTTAATCAAATAGTCATCAAGTTCATCAATTAATGACTTATTGTTATTATCATCTTGAATTGCCTCCCACTCTCTTTCCAATTCCCATTGTAACCTTCGACTAAGCTTCGTGTAATCATCAAACTATTCATGCACCCATTCCCATAAAGTAGTATTCGATGTTCCCTTTAGCTCTTTCAAGTATTCGATTCTACCCTTTTCTTGCAAAGCCTCCGCTTTTTGTGGGCAGTCTTCAACATTATCATACCACTCATAGTCTTCAAAGGTTACATCGTTTCCAACCCGTTTCATCCCAATTATACTTCCCCCATTACAGGTTCCGTCACTCTTATAATCACAGGTCGGCCAAACACTACTCCCATCCTTGAAAACGAAAGGTGTACAGGTGTGATTAATGTGCTCAAATTCCCATGGTTTATCCCAAACCCATGGTATTTGGTCATTCCATTCATAGTACCAGGTGTTTTTGAAATCATCATAAGTCTTGAATCCTGGTAGATCTCCAGTTAGCACATCATCGTCGACTTGAAGGAGGTAATTAAATTCCTTGAATTGTTTGCACAAGGGTGTCTCATAATCGAACACGTCAATGTCTATTTTGAATAATTCTTCAATGCCCTCATTGATCGTTGAATCATGAATTGACGACCCATAGTCGCTCTCTACTTCTTCGTCTTCACCTCTCATCCAATATACCCATAACGCATCTTTAGTAGCCTGATCCATGCTCTTATGGTTATTGAACTTACTAGCCAACCAATCTGAAAAATCAACATTGTTAGGATCGTGGTCAACGTCAAAGCAAGCTTTTCCAATCATTTTCCTTCTTATCTCCATGAACTCGTTAAATTGCTCCCTAAAACTCCGTTTCAACCATGAAGTCATAATCCGCCTAACTTCATTTGCAGGGGCAAATTTCAGGCTACCATATTTAAGTTCAAGCCATTCTTCGAGGGAGATGTCCATCAACCTTACCAACCTGCCATGAAATAGTAACTCCGCCACATCATAAATTCTTTCATCGTCCAGATAGTTCTCATTTAATCCCCAGTACTGTTCGGAATAAGGCATGTAAGAAATTTGCATAGGTTGGGTATTGCCTCCACCACAGCTTTTATTGCTTGAGTTCATGAATTCAATTTTGAATTTCCCATCATTATCTTTGATAGTAGTCCAAGTCAATCCTTTAGATTCAATGATGGGCCATAAGAGTACCAACTCATCTTCAGTGTAGCTCATTAGTAAATCATACGAGAATATCCCATCTTCAATATTGCATAAGCGCTTGAATTCCTTATAAGTAGCTTCAAGAGGGGTTTCCCAAGAAAATAAATCTGCATCAATCATGAGCACATTGAAGTTGACATCATCAAAAACTTTCACTTCGAAGGAATCCGAAAGCAAGAGTTCCTTAGCAAGATATCCGTTCACTGACATGTCTTCCATAGCAGAACCTGTCATCAAAGGTAAAATCATCAGTAGGATTTGTTCGCTAGAAGAGAAATTAATGAATATAGAAACGGATATAAGAATAAAAATAGCTGATATCTGCAGACGATGCGCCGTATCCAAAAAGTTGGATACGCCGTATCATACAATCGTTAAAATTAAATCAGACTTTTATTCAGAAAATAGATACGCCGCTTAGATATTAGAATGCGCCGTATCAATTTTAATTTTCAAAAATCGATATTTATTTAAAATTAAATGCGTCGTATTAACAAAAGTTAATGCGCCGTATTTTCGTTACGTTTCAAAATATAAGATTTTTTATTCAGAAGATACGCCGTATCGTCAGAGATCGATGCGTCGTATCTGTTTAATAATTCGAAAACTGTTTTTAATTAAAATAATAGATACGCCGTATCTGTTAAGGCAGATGCGTCGTATCGCGTTAACGTTTAAAAAAAATTTCTTATTAAAAACAGATACGCCGTATCTTGGGGAAAGATGCGTCGTATCGAATTAATTAAACGCGTTGTATTTTATAAAAATTAAACGCAATACGCCGTATCTATGAAGATAGATGTGCCGTATCGTTCGATTTAGCTCAGTACAACGATAGCAGAACACAGAAAATACGAAAAATAAAAAAAAAAACAAATAAAAACAAACCAAAATAAACACAAATAAAAGCAAACAAATAACACACAAAACAAAAAATATGCAAATAATACAATGAATGCAAATTAACCTAATATACAACACAGTTAGCAGTTAGATAAAAAAAATTAAAAACCTAATTAAAATACTAATCAAATTAACAGATAATAACAATTCACTCCCCGGCAACGGCGCCAAAAACTTGATGCGGTGCGATGTGTCGTTGCGGTTTAGCAGTATTAATGCCTACTCAAGTTTTAAATTTATATTTAGCCGACTTATCAATAACACACACACTTAACGAGCAGTGTACCCGGTCAGTATGAATATAATGGTAAGTAGAGTGTCGATCACTAAGAGTGGAATGTATTATCTAGTTATTCTAATCAGTATTTTAATATTCTGAGTTAGCTATACAACCTAATCTAATGCAAGGGGGTTTCAGCCTGAGAGACTGGCACGATTGGTTGCAATTAAATAATAAACTAAACTAATAGGCACGAATCAGCAAGTAGCACACACGTACACAGATAAATACTTGAGACAATAAGAAGACCTGTCCTGATAGATAAGTAGTTTGTCACTTGTTTTATTGCTAGTTTTATATGAAGTGTATAGTTCGATGCAACGCACCGAGATTAAGTCCTTTCTCGTTGGTTCTAATCTTATCGGCGAGTAAACCCTTAATGATTACTTATGACTATCCTATTTATCTTTCATCCTACTTTTCTACAGACGATAGAATGCATAGGCGATCTAATAAATAGACGAGGGCAGAGGCATGGCGACCCGATCAACGCTCAGCTAGACACAGAGGTTGTCACCAAAGACATCAACATATAAACTTTAATTAATGGGAAAGCAGTTTTAAGGGAGTGCAATCTTTCCGTTGTCACATTACACAAGCCACCAATCCTGATGAATTAAAGTTTACTAACACAATAAAACAAAACTACTTAATGAATTAAATACATGCAGGACCTTCTTACAGCTCTTGTATCTTCGTTCAAGGTGTGTCTTGTGCTGCTGCCTTGACTGAATTCGTCCTAGGGTTTCTGTACTTCGGTCTTCTGTCGAACTTCGGAACTCGGAACTCTTAATTCGTCTGGTCTTTGGGGTATTTATAGCTTCTATCTGAGGGTAAGATGCGGTGCATCTAGTAAGTAGATACGGCGCATTGACTTAACTTCGCGTGGGGTCCAAGATTAATATATTCAGGAATATTCGTACACCGCCAGAAGATGCGGCGTATCTTCATAAATAGATGCGGCGCATGTCCTCTTGTATCTTGGATCGTATCTGGTGAAATCTTGATAGTGATGCGCCGTATGTAATAAGCAAGATGCGGCGCATCTGGAGCAGAATAGTCTTGATCTTGTACATTTCAGTAGACTCTTAACTTCTTGCTTGTTTTGCTCCATAATTAGTCCAAAATCGCCAAGTTTCACCAAATGCTTGTTTTTACCTGAGAATTAGAAAAGTAAACGATTAAGTATCATTTCTCACAGATAATATAATAAAACAAGTCAAATAAATAGGATAAATGATAGTAATAAAATGTACTTATTTGAGTTCATCAGGCGGGAAGGCCTAAAGGAAGAGGAGACGTGGGTATAACCAGGTCAAGAGGGTTCTCCGTTGTAGTCCCTTCGAGAGGGATACCCCGAAGGGCTTAGGGCTTCGATTGGCGGGTTCCCACATGGTAACCATTTCGTAGACGAATGGTTTTACGCCAATGAAACGTGTTAGAAGATTAACCTGGGCCTCCGAAGGGAGGGCTTTCTACAGGCTCGAAGGGGAGTCCTTCGACCCGTTTGGAGGGTACATCATCAAGCCCCCCAGTCGAAAGTGATATATACTCAAAAAACCTGCTACACTCTATCCCGTTCTTCACAAATTTGAACGTAATGAAGATAAGTGCTTAAACAAACTTTTCGCAATAAATGCGGCTAATAAATCCTCAACTACCACTCTATACTACACCAGCGAAGATATCGGTAAACATCTTTTCAAAAATTAAAAAATTAGGCTCCATGTATATCTCAGATTAGAACTGCACTTGGATGGCTAGGATGAAATTACAAAGGATATTCATAAACCCTTCATACTTCCAACCCTAGATCATATTTTCTTTTGCGCCCAAAATACACGTATACGACCCTGTGCTTTGTGCTTCAGTTGAGCTTAAAGGTAAGTTTTCCTCTCCGATCTTTGTCCTTTTGTGCTCATAGTCTCTAGTTCAAGATGAGTATGGCGGCGAAAAGAACTATTAGGGAGCAAAAATGTACTCTATCAGAGCAGGCTCTAATATAATTTCTTAAAATATATCCCATACCTAAAGAGTTTAAAGTTATGCTTCTCAATCAAAACCAAAATGTTTTTGATGCTCCAACGGGTTATGTGGGGATTTACGTGCATACATTTACAGAATCTAACTTTAGGATTCCGATCCACCCTTTAAACCTGGAGTTTCTACAATATTATCAAGTACATATATCCAGGCTAAACCCGTTTGGCTTAGCCAAGTTGACTACTTACATTGTTGTATGTAAAGCTTATGGGTATGAGCCAACACTGAATGTGCTTAGAGGCTTTATAAACCTTTGTCCTGGTGGTGATTGGTTAACATTGGCCAAAAGAAGTGAGCCCGATGTCCCTTGCTTAATAACTAAACCTTTTGCCAACATAAGAAAATGGAAAAGTCTGTTTTTCTATGTGCAAGATACGATCATACCTCCCAATTATCCAGCGTTGCTAGATAAAGACAATCGTTTTGACGAGAAACGATTTGATGATCCTTTGCCACACTTCGTAAGAAGCTATCCCCTCTACCAACGTCTTGAACGTCACCCATTTGATGTGCAAACGTTTCCTAAGCCAATACTGTTTCTGGCAGGCATTATAGATCATTGGGAAGGCTCTCCCTTGGAACCGGAGATAATCTGCAATGGGAAAAGTATGTATGTACCTATTCAAATAAAGTAAATGACTTATCTGATGGTATTTATCGCATTTATTTTTTTCTGTAGGGATGGCATTCAGGAACTTCGTTGTAGCCCGTGGTACTTGAGAGCTTAGTTTTGTCCCCAAAGAGCCAAATAATGTGAACCATGAAGTAGGTTCTCCATCAACATCAATTAATAATGACGAGACTCCGCATTTTGTCGAGACTGTAGCAGATTCCGATGATCCCTTTATCAAGGAATTTCAAACAAGGTTCATTAGGTCCTCCGGTCTTTCAGATAAGAAGAAAAGTAAGAAAGCAAAAGCTGCTATGTCTGTAAAGACTCCTACGAAGAGGAAATTATCCCTTCCTACTCCTTCGAAAAGAATGGTGAAGCCCAAAGGCTCTCATTCTAAAACCTTTATACCTACTCCTCTGACGATTCCTGAAGATGATACTCTTAGTAAGTTGTATTGCATACGTAATAAATGTCCTTCCTCATATAACTTGTGCTTCTGTCTTTCGCAGGTCTTCTCGATGTTAATGAACTACCCAATTCGACTGCGTGTCGCCACTTGGTTGAAAAAATGACACCTGCTAAATGGAAGGGAATCTTGGATAACATGTCTATGGAAGAGCTTTGCAACTTTCATTCCAAAAGTTATGCTAGGCAGGCTGTTTTAGATAATCATCTTAATTCTAGGACAAGTGAATTGGTGCAAACGGTGTTGAATGTGAGAGTGAAAATGGATGCTATCTTAGCCAAAGAAAAAGCTAGGGATCATGAATATGATAAATTGGAGGCTAAGTGCAAAGAAGTGTTGGAGAACTTTGAGAAGAATCCTTTTGTACAAGATATGCGAGCCAAGATTGACAGACTCGAGGGGCAATTGAAGGAATCCCAAGCAAGGTGCGATAGGTTGAAGGTTGAGGAGTCTAAGGTGTCCATTTATAGAGCCCAAATTGAAATGCTCGAATCCAAATGTACAAGTCTGGAAGCCGAAAGGTCTAGGCTGATTGAGCAGGAGGTCAATCTTTGCGAGGAAATCGATAGTCTGAAATTCCAGTGTCGAGACTTGAAGAAAGACCGAGCTGAGGTAGTTTTGAAGGTTTTTCCTCATGTGGCAATGGAATTGTATCGTAGCGATGAGGTGGGGGAAGTTATTGGGAAACTAGTGAACGCAACCATCTTTTATGGTACCTGTACCACTTTGGAAGAAATTGCTCAGACAAAGAAGCGTGTGGTTTTGTCGGAGGTACCATACTATCGCTCTGGTTCTGAGCAAGAATTTAATGAGGCTGGCGATGCGTTTACGTCAACAGAGTACCCTTTCCAAGCCGAGGTAACCAAAGATCCGTTAGCTCCCATAGAAGAAATTTTGGCGAAGAAGCCGATGAAGGTCCACCCTCCGTCTTCAACAAAGAAATCTGCTTCAGTTCTGCCTTGAAAGGATCTCTATGCATAATGCCCCCACGTGTTTAATGTTTGTTTGTTTAAGACAATTTATCTTTGTCGTTGTATGGGCTTCGACCCATGCGTTAGACAATTGTTTAAACTGTTTTTGCTTTGACCATTGGTGGTCTTATCAATGTTAAGTAGGGATAATAATCCGCTATGAATATCATGCTTTTCTTCTCGTATGCTTATTATAAACGTACATATACAACCTAAGGTTATAACCTTATTGTGTGTATTTTGAACCAAGATTTCCGCAATCAAAGAATTTGACTGCGACAGAGGGTCGCTGTAACACCCCAACCTGGCAAGGGTAAAGATGTCACGTTAATGGTTTCATATCAGATCAAACAAAGCATACTTCAAAAGTAATACAATATAATGTCAAAGGTTACAAATGGAATACTAACATTATAAGGTTAAGAATGAAACAAAACTAAATACTAAGTCTGCAAATGCAATCCTTCTACTGACTTATACTTCAGAATAACTATCAAGGTCTTCTAAGTCCAAAAGTCTCTTCACTCATACCCAAACCCGTCGTCCTGCTTATAACCTGCCGCACACGAAAAGAAAACGTGCGGCTGAGCTTAAAAAGCCCAGTGAACAGATATAACGGAAACAAAGCAGTAGTAACGGAATAATAAAGTAAAAGAAATAATACCAGGAGTAACAAGAGTCAGGAAAAGGAATACAAGAGTTATGCAGACATACCAGGAACTAAGAATGGTTACAAAGGTAGGTGCAATGAAACCAGAACCCACCACCAGCCCAAGTCGAAATCAAGTCAAGTCCAGTATCAAGTCACAGGGTAACATAACCAGAAATCCACCACAAACCCAAGTCAAATCAAGTCAGGTCAAATGTCAGGTCAAGTGTCAGGTCAAGTGTCAGGTCATAAGGTTACAAGGTTTCCGGAAAACAGTAATCCACTACGAGCCCAAAACTCAAAATCAATCTCAAAGTCAAACCATATCAAGTCACATATCAGGGTGTATGGAGGGGTGACCTCAGCATACCAAGTACAGGGTGAGGGGATACCTCCAAGGGTGGAGTAGCTAGCTCCCAGGGGTGTGAAAGGCGTGTATCGCACACACTCGCCAGTCACCAAGTAATACAAGTAACAAGAACAAGACAAGTCTAGGATGCATCCATACGCCCCCGCAGGCCACAGGGTTCTTCCTCTACGTAATAAATCAAGTCAAGATCGGGGACGGCATAACCAAATCACTAGGGCTACACACTAGTCATGCCGGCGGTGCATCACCGACATGGACATGAAACCCTCATGCCTAGTAGATGGCTCGTAGTCTCAAACTGTGGGTCAAGGTCAAGTATCAAGTCTCGGGTGTCAAGTCTCAGGTATCAAATGTCAAGTATCATGTCAGGGTTCATATCAGGGTTCAAGACAGGAGATAGATACAGGAGTTCATTATCAGGAGGTCCATATCAGAAGGTCCAATACTAGAAGGTTCATAATAGTTCATTTTAAGAAATCCTTTTTACATGATTTTAATAAAATGATCGCTAGAACAGTTTCATAATAAAAGTCTTTTAAGGAAATGTTCAAAACCTCTTCATATACAATTAAAAGTAGTTTATAAAAATCCTATGAACCTTCGAGTACCCAAGGTCTTAATTATCCAGGTTATCAGGGGTGAACAAGTCATGTCAAGTGTCATAGCAGGGTTCAAGACAAAGGTTCAAGTCTAATGGTTCATATCAAGTGTATCAAGGTTCAAGTTCAGGTTCATGACAAGGTTCAGACAAAGGTTAAAGCAAAGGTCCAAATATATGGTTCACAATACAAGGGGAAACATAACAATGAAACAAGAGTCAGAAATGAGACGAAGGCTCTTTACAAGAAGAGCAGAATATCTGTACCTTATTCAAATAGCAAGCACAAACACAAGAGTAGCTGACAGGGATCAAGATCACTCCCTCCTTGAACCTAAAGGAGTAGAAGACAGAAATACGAAAGGGGTTCAGTTATCTTCCCATTATAAGTGACTTCTATTTTTAGTAACTTTCTATTTTTAGCAGGTTTCCATAATTAGTAAGTTACCACTTTTAGCAAGATTCAAGTGATATAATTCAAGTCAAGTCTTTAATTAGCTTATTATGGAAGTCATGTTCATTTTGACAGGTTACACAAGTTCAGGGTTAGTTATGACAAGTTTTCATAGTTCATGGTTAATTATGCCAATTTAATAAAGTCTATGGTCAAAACGTAATTTATCAAAATTAAATATTAAAATGTCAAATAATTACCCTTGGGGTTTATACTGAAAATTATATGAAAAGAAAATTTAGGACTCCGTCGTTTCATAATTTATTTAAACGTATTCTCGAGATTAGTTTAGACCGCGCGACCAAAAATACAATTGTTCGTATGTATACCCACGCGACTCACATTTATATCGGTACTGAGGCTCACCAAAATTCAAAATACTCAAACTCCAAGTGGATCCAAAATAACCCACACGTAACCCATACACAGTTATAGCCCAATTGTATATAAACTTTGAATATTACTAAAGAATGTTTGAAACCAAAATTTATGTTTTCATATTTTACTTGCATGGCCAAACTATTTATTGAAAATTAATTTGTGTGCATGGCATCATACTTTAAGTAACTGAAATATTTATAATCGTATACTATTAATAACGAAAACGACAACTCTTTTTAATATGAGTCGCAAAACGTGACTTGTAGAAATTCCTTTGAAACTCATATGGTTTTAACGTGGCATGATATGCATGGATCTTTCATATTAACATATAATAACAAATGAAGTTTCCATATATGTGGCATGTACCCATTCTCTTCGTATACTATTTTCTCGAAACGAAACGATTAGATAATTATAATATATGAGTTGTGCGACCTGTTAACGTGATATGCATATATCTATATTCGTATAATTCTTATAATACGAAACGAAACATGTTAGTGCTCATGGGTACGAGGCATGTTCATTATTTCTTTTTACGTGACCAGGTTAGTTACCTTCGAAGCGAAAACATGCTTGTGATCGTGTATATGTATGATGAACATCAAAAGAATATCAAACGGATATTAGAGGTACCTTACGATCGGATTACACGAATGAACGAGAACAAGAGATGCGTAGCACAAAGGACTCAAGCCACGAATAGACTCCTCTGATCAAAACCTTCTTTACCACTCTCTTTCTCGTCGTGCCTTGCTACAAGGATGGATCGGTTGTGGTTGTTTGTTGTGTATTTTTTTTTTCATGTAATTGAATGGGCAGGACGCAAAACTGTCAAAACGTGTTCATAATAAAAACAATGTCAGGATCTTCTTTTGGTTAGAAGGTAGGAACGTACTCTAACTGGTGCAAGGGATTCTGGTGGTTTAAGTTCAGAACTTGCTTAGGAGTTGTTTTGACATGTTATGAATAAAATGAGTATATGAGGTGCTTATATGATTGAATTATTTGAATATGTGATAACTGACTACTCGACAAATAAGGGATACGAGGATGATATTCTTGACCGAAATTTGCTACTTGACCGAAATACAAATCATTAGTTACCATACGTGGGTGTCTTAGTCATTTATTTATTGTAGTTACTATACGTGGGTGCATTAGACAAATATGAATTAGTCATTTATTTATTGTATTTTATTACCTTACAAATCGTGTGGAAGAGCAAACAGGAATGTGATTCGGAAGCGTGTATAAAAGATTTAAACAGATTAAGTTGTATTCATCTTAATATATGGTAAAAAAAATGTACTTGTATTTTGTATGATCAAAGGTATAATGTATTTATTTATCTATATATATTTAGGTTATAATTTATAATACTCTTGCATAATTAATTTTATGTTCTTATAAATTCAAAATTTTAAGGGGCAAAAAGGAAATTTCGAATGGATGAAAATTTAGGGTTCTACAGTCGCGACCCACTCTCCCTCTCTTAAAAAGAAATTTTCGTCCTCGAAAATTGAAGTCGCAAGGTTAGACGGAGTCGTAGCAACTCGCAAAAGATCGTCACGAACATTCTCATGCCCGGGAGGTTCTTCCAAAAAGAAAAGCTCATATGGGATGCGAACAAGATTTCATAACGATTTAATTGTATCTACAGCAGAGAGCTCTTCAAGGAGTTTAAGATTCATAACTGAGGTCAATAGAATGCAACACGAGAGTCCAAACTCATCCAGATATTTGACGAACGAAGGTAGAGTATACGCATAGGTAGAATGAACCTAAGGTCTCACTAATCACAGATAATCCATCGGGAATCAAGTTCTAAACTTCTTAGGTACTTCCCAAGATATCCTATGGCCACAATGAGGGCACGTTATATGGTGTAAGTATTATCACGTTAATAATACCAACACCACATAAATATGCCTTCATGATGATCATACTTTATCTCGAGTCGTAAGCAAAACAATCTATCCTCATCCACCTAGTACTTCTACAGTCTCAGAGGTCAACAAAAACAAATGTCATAATCAAGAGGGAAAACAAACTACTTGCAAGAGTATCGGAATCCCAGATTGCCTAGCAGAATAAGGTACACCGTCCACAAGCGTCAAATCTTCCACAATTCGCCAAAATTTCCCCAGAACAAAACCATCATCGAACGTACGAATAGACACGGAACTGAAATGCTTCTCAGGAACTTAAATCATTAGAGGGTCTTACTATTATATAACGAAGTTTAAGTGAGTCCATCAATCAAGAAGCGAAACAAAATCGTGAACTTGTATCTGCAGTTCTCCTTGGAATGTGATGGAGTAATGAGAATTTCTTGACACGATCCTTCATCATCCAGTCTGCTTCCGCTCTCAATTCATCTTAGTACAACCAAGGTGAATAGGGGAGTTAGTCTGCATGTCTTCATCAGCTCCAGGTTCGCCGTCTTGAGTAGATTTTTTTTTTCTTCTGTATCGCCAACACTTCTGCCTTGTAAGGGATGTCTTCACTCTTCAGGGTAGCCGCCGTTGTTGTCAAAATTTCGAATGCTCAAACAACCAATCCCTTATCAAAATAAAATCGAAGTTGACTATCCAAGAAAGACGGATCAACAAGGTAAATCTTATCGTTCAAAAGTGAGAGGGAAACATCCTTATACTCATGGTTAAACACCACAAGACCTTTCATAGGGAATAGAGAGGGGTAAGACGAGGTCAAATAGCGTCAGAAATTTCACAGATGCTTATCAAAAGCAAGAGACAAACAACATAATGTATCGAGTACGTCATCGCTATGGAGATTCTCAGAATTGCCCGAAGAGGTATCACATGATTAACAAAGGATCAGAGGTCAGAGTCAGAATCCGGAGATAAGGATTAAATAGTGTCAGGAATTTTCTATGCAAGTCTCAATGTTTCAAAACTTAATTAGGTTTCAAATCTTAGGTGTAAGGCATAAGCTTTCAATCTCCAAGAGGGATTCAACAGGCTTAAACCAAAAGTAAGGCACGAATCAGAGTATTGCAGAAGCAAAGATACTTAAACAAATGCCTTATAGTCTACCCATTCCTCACCGGTCAGAACTTAAGCTCCTATAGGGAAATCCTAGAGCAATTCTTACAGGTCATCTTATGAGCGCCTACAGTGGAAACTTAGTGGTCCAAACTTACACAGGTCAAGGGTAAATGTATTACGAAATCGCAGCCTGTCTCTCTGATACCATAATTGTAACACCCCAACCCGGCAAGGGTAAAGATGTCACGTTAATGGTTTCATATCAGATCAAACAAAGCATACTTCAATAGTAATACAATATAATGTCAAAGGTTACAAATGGAATACTAACATTATAAGGTTAAGAATGAAACAAAACTAAATACTAAGTCTGCAAATGCAATCCTTCTACTGACTTATACTTCAGAATAACTATCAAGGTCTTCTAAGTCCAAAAGTCTCTTCACTCATACCCAAACCCATCGTCCTGCTTATAACCTGCCGCACACGAAAAGAAAACGTGCGGCTGAGCTTAAAAAGCCCAGTGAACAGATATAACGGAAACAAAGCAGTAGTAACGGAATAATAAAGTAAAAGAAATAATACCAGGAGTAACAAGAGTCAGGAAAAGGAATACAAGAGTTATGCAGACATACCAGGAACTAAGAATGGTTACAAAGGTAGGTGCAATGAAACCAGAACCCACCACCAGCCCAAGTCGAAATCAAGTCAAGTCCAGTATCAAGTCACAGGGTAACATAACCAGAAATCCACCACAAACCCAAGTCAAATCAAGTCAGGTCAAATGTCAGGTCAAGTGTCAGGTCAAGTGTCAGGTCATAAGGTTACAAGGTTTTCAGAAAACAGTAATCCACTACGAGCCCAAAACTCAAAATCAATCTCAAAGTCAAACCATATCAAGTCACATATCAAGGTGTATGGAGGGGTGACCTCAGCATACCAAGTACAGGGTGAGGGGATACCTCCAAGGGTGGAGTAGCTAGCTCCCAGGGGTGTGAAAGGCGTGTATCGCACACACTCGCCAGTCACCAAGTAATACAAGTAACAAGAACAAGACAAGTCTAGGATGCATCCATACGCCCCCGCAGGCCACAGGGTTCTTCCTCTACGTAATAAATCAAGTCAAGATCGGGGACGGCGTAACCAAATCACTAGGGCTACACACTAGTCATGCCGGCGGTGCATCACCGACATGGACATGAAACCCTCATGCCTAGTAGATGGCTCGTAGTCTCAAACTGTGGGTCAAGGTCAAGTATCAAGTCTCGGGTGTCAAGTCTCAGGTATCAAATGTCAAGTATCATGTCAGGGTTCATATCAGGGTTCAAGACAGGAGATAGATACAGGAGTTCATTATCAGGAGGTCCATATCAGAAGGTCCAATACTAGAAGGTTCATAATAGTTCATTTTAAGAAATCCTTTTTACATGATTTTAATAAAATGATCGCTAGAACAGTTTCATAATAAAAGTCTTTTAAGGAAATGTTCAAAACCTCTTCATATACAATTAAAAGTAGTTTATAAAAATCCTATGAACCTTCGAGTACCCAAGGTCTTAATTATCCAGGTTATCAGGGGTGAACAAGTCATGTTAAGTGTCATAGCAGGGTTCAAGACAAAGGTTCAAGTCTAATGGTTCATATCAAGTGTATCAAGGTTCAAGTTCAGGTTCATGACAAGGTTCAAGACAAAGGTTAAAGCAAAGGTCCAAATCTATGGTTCACAATACAAGGGGAAACATAACAATGAAACAAGAGTCAGAAATGAGACGAAGGCTCTTTACAAGAAGAGCAGAATATCTGTACCTTATTCAAATAGCAAGCACAAACACAAGAGTAGCTGACAGGGATCAAGATCACTCCCTCCTTGAACCTAAAGGAGTAGAAGACAGAAATACGAAAGGGGTTCAGTTATCTTCCCATTATAAGTGACTTCTATTTTTAGTAACTTTCTATTTTTAGCAGGTTTCCATAATTAGTAAGTTACCACTTTTAGCAAGATTCAAGTGATATAATTCAAGTCAAGTCTTTAATTAGCTTATTATGGAAGTCATGTTCATTTTGACAGGTTACACAAGTTCAGGGTTAGTTATGACAAGTTTTCATAGTTCATGGTTAATTATGCCAATTTAATAAAGTCTATGGTCAAAACGTAATTTATCAAAATTAAATATTAAAATGTCAAATAATTACCCTTGGGGTTTATACTGAAAATTATATGAAAAGAAAATTTAGGACTCCGTCGTTTCATAATTTATTTAAACGTATTCTCGAGATTAGTTTAGACCGCGCGACCAAAAATACAATTGTTCGTATGTATACCCACGCGACTCACATTTATATCGGTACTGAGGCTCACCAAAATTCAAAATACTCAAACTCCAAGTGGATCCAAAATAACCCACACGTAACCCATACACAGTTATAGCCCAATTGTATATAAACTTTGAATATTACTAAAGAATGTTTGAAACCAAAATTTATGTTTTCATATTTTACTTGCATGGCCAAACTATTTATTGAAAATTAATTTGTGTGCATGGCATCATACTTTAAGTAACTGAAATATTTATAATCGTATACTATTAATAACGAAAACGACAACTCTTTTTAATATGAGTCGCAAAACGTGACTTGTAGAAATTCCTTTGAAACTCATATGGTTTTAACGTGGCATGATATGCATGGATCTTTCATATTAACATATAATAACAAATGAAGTTTCCATATATGTGGCATGTACCCATTCTCTTCGTATACTATTTTCTCGAAACGAAACGATTAGATAATTATAATATATGAGTTGTGCGACCTGTTAACGTGATATGCATATATCTATATTCGTATAATTCTTATAATACGAAACGAAACATGTTAGTGCTCATGGGTACGAGGCATGTTCATTATTTCTTTTTACGTGACCAGGTTAGTTACCTTCGAAGCGAAAACATGCTTGTGATCGTGTATATGTATGATGAACATCAAAAGAATATCAAACGGATATTAGAGGTACCTTACGATCGGATTACACGAATGAACGAGAACAAGAGATGCGTAGCACAAAGGACTCAAGCCACGAATAGACTCCTCTGATCAAAACCTTCTTTACCACTCTCTTTCTCGTCGTGCCTTGCTACAAGGATGGATCGGTTGTGGTTGTTTGTTGTGTATTTTTTTTTTCATGTAATTGAATGGGCAGGACGCAAAACTGTCAAAACGTGTTCATAATAAAAACAATGTCAGGATCTTCTTTTGGTTAGAAGGTAGGAACGTACTCTAACTGGTGCAAGGGATTCTGGTGGTTTAAGTTCAGAACTTGCTTAGGAGTTGTTTTGACATGTTATGAATAAAATGAGTATATGAGGTGCTTATATGATTGAATTATTTGAATATGTGATAACTGACTACTCGACAAATAAGGGATACGAGGATGATATTCTTGACCGAAATTTGCTACTTGACCGAAATACAAATCATTAGTTACCATACGTGGGTGTCTTAGTCATTTATTTATTGTAGTTACTATACGTGGGTGCATTAGACAAATATGAATTAGTCATTTATTTATTGTATTTTATTACCTTATAAATCGTGTGGAAGAGCAAACAGGAATGTGATTCGGAAGCGTGTATAAAAGATTTAAACAGATTAAGTTGTATTCATCTTAATATATGGTAAAAAAAATGTACTTGTATTTTGTATGATCAAAGGTATAATGTATTTATTTATCTATATATATTTAGGTTATAATTTATAATACTCTTGCATAATTAATTTTTTGTTCTTCTAAATTCAAAATTTTAAGGGGCAAAAAGGAAATTTCGAATGGATGAAAATTTAGGGTTCTACAGTCGCGACCCACTCTGTCTTTATCCTTAAGATACGAAAGGCTTAGAATACCCTAAGACTATATAGGAAAAGTTAATGTGAATTGCTTTGGATGTTATCTGTATACAAGACATGTGTCTTGCTTCATCCTTCGACATTGAAACTTGTAAAGTACTTAGCTGAGCAAATCTTTGTTGTAAATAACGAAACAAGAGATTTTGAGGGAAATAATTTATATCATTAAGTGGGTAGGGAGGATTACATCATTTTAAGAAATGAACAATAAGACGCCTACCATTAATGCTTTTTTCCTAAATGAGAAGAATGCGTTACATGAAATTGAAAAACAAACTGATTTTTTTAAATGTAGTAAGTTTTATATGTAAAACTTACGAAGATTGCTACCATTCCAAGTTTTATCCATGGCCTCCCCTTTAAGCGTTGCGAGCTTGTACGCACCGTTGCCGTAGGCTTCCAGTATAACGTAGGGTCCTTCCCATGTTGGCCCTAGTTTTCCTTCGTATTCAGCTTTGCTTGCGCTGTTTAAACGAAGGACATATTCACCTGGCTTGAACGTGGAGGGTCGAACTCGGTTGTTATAGTACTTTTCAAACTTCTGCTTATAGATAGCCTCTCTAATTGAAGCTACTTCTCTTCTCTCTTCGAGAAGATCAAGATTTTCCCGAAGCCTTTCTTCATTTGCCTTTTCTTCAAAGATCACAATACGTTCCGTTTCGATGCTTATTTCGGAGGGTATAACAGCCTCCGTTCCATAAGTAAGGCTAAAAGGAGTCTCCCCATGGCTTGACTTGGGGTGCGTCCTATGTGCCCACAGAACTTGGGGTAGTTCGTCTACCCACCCATGATGGCTTCGTCCTAACCTCTTCTCAATTCCACTAATAATATCCCTATTTGTGACTTCCACTTGTCCATTACCTTGGGGATGATAAACGAAAGTGAATGACTGTTTGATCTTTAGGCCTTCGCAGAAGTTTGCGAACACCCCTTCAGCAAACTGCTTTCCATTATCGGAGATGATAATGTGAGGGACACCAAAACGACAGATTATGTGTTCCCACACGAATTTTTCCATATGTCTTCCTGTCACTGACGCTAAGGGCTTTGCTTCGACCCACTTGGTGAAGTAATCTATGGCTACGACCAAGAATTTTACCCCTCCCGGAGCTACTGGTAGGGGTCCGACTATATCGATTCCCCATTGACAGAAGGGTCATGCTGAGGTGACAAATGTCATGTCTTGCTTAGGTGAGAACGTGTTGTGAACGTGGAGGCGGTTATTAAGAGAAGGTTGTTAGAGTCATTGACTGGTATTGGCGCCAAGGTCAAGAAATCCGGTGGGGGAGTATCTTCTCTCCCTTGATCCATGCCGGAATAATAGTGAAAGTAGTTGGTTGGTTATAAGCTTGGAAATAACGAGACCAATTGTAGCGGTCCCACGGATGGCGCCACTGATTGTACAAATAATTGCACGACCAGGCTTTCGATGATGATCAAAGGATTTATGGGATGTTGGGATTGCGCCAAGCTTGTTCTTAACCTGAAATAAGAAATACCAAGACACTACGTTAAGTGATTGCGCAGGGGTTGGACCCTGCGAACCACCTCCGGCGTGCGAGTAAGTATGTGTGATATGATAAGTAGGTTGTAATTTGCGAGGGTAAAGTAAACTTACATCGTCTTGGCCCGACTAAGCTATTTATAGGGGAGAAATAGGAATTAGTGGGCGGTTGCACTTTGTTCGGAGATCATGGGGGCGTCCCATGATTTTGTGGTAACCGCTAGGGCTTTGTAGCCCATGATCCCTATTTTGGCGGGTAGGCCTAAAGGAAGAGGAGACGTGGGTATGACCAGGTCAAGAGGGTTCTCCGTTCCCTTCGAGAGGGATACCCCGAAGGGCTTAGGGCTTCGATTAGTGGGTTCCCACATGGTAACCATTTTGTAGACGAATGGTTTTACGCCAATGAAACGTGTTAGAAGATTAACCTGGGCCTCCGAAGGGAGGGATTTCTACAGGCTCGAAGGGGAGTCCTTAGACCCGTTCGGAGGGTACATCATCAGAAGTAACATCCACGATGAACATTTTTACTGAAACTGAAAATTCGATTTCAAAAGAAAAACGTCGAAACAAAGTTTTACAAGATGATGCGGATCGACTCTTGGAAGATGTTCTAAGTTCTGATATTATTTATGTGATTATGAATTCTAGTTATGAATCTTGCAATTCTATGCTTGTTGATGATCACACTGCTGACACTAAAACATTGAAACACGAAATTGTGAATTTAAAACGAGAAAATGAGAGAATCATGAAACACAGTGATGATGTGCAACGTAAACTTTCAAATGAAAATTTTCAACTTAATCAGAAGCTTCAATGTTGTCAAACTAAGAGTCTTGATTTTGAATTAAAATTGCAAATACAAAATGAAATGATGTCCTCTCAAAACAGTCACGCATCCAAAGTTGAAAATCTTGATGAAGAAAATTTTGTTTTAAAAGGTCAAATTTTCAAATATGAAAAGGAAATCGAGAATTTAAAAAATGAGTATAAAACAATTTATGACTCTTTGAAAAAGACTCGGTCTCAACTTTTGAAAGAAAATGCAGACTGTAGAAAAAACCGTGAAGACACTGTTCGCTTTAATAAAGAACTTGAGAGTCAAATACAAGAAAAGAAACACATCATCATTGAATTAAAAGAGAAAATTCAGTTACTTGAAAAAGGAAAGTTTGTTAACACAAATGTGATTGCACCGGGAATGTACAAAATGGACACAACAACTAGGCAAACATCCACCCAGACTACTAATTTCAATCCTTCCACTTCTACAGGAATGATGAACCTTTGAATCTTTTGAATGTTAATGCATCTTGTGTGTTTTGTCGTAAGAGTGTATTATCCGGTAATCATACTAAATGTGTTGCAAACTCACTTTTATCTCGTAACAAGAAACATACAACTGGCATTACCTCTAGGCCCACTATTGCTTCTAAGTCTGTGCTAGGAAAACCGCCAAGTGTAGTTTCTAAAAATGCCTTAGTTACACCCATAGTTTCAAATGCAATTCCTGAGACAATCCCATCACCAAGCGAATTCAATAAGAAGAAAGCTAAAACTAGTTGGACATGGAAACGTTGGTTACAAAGGAAACCTAGTTTTACATGGCTACCTAAAGTTATTAATATCTTTGTTTCTAACCCAACGGAACCCACAACTTCTTTGGGTTCCACCCATACCATCACTCCATCTTCGTCGTCTTCATGTGATGCAGGTGATCCAAATTGTTTTATGGATTGTTGATAGCGGATGTACCCGACATATGATAGGCAATCTCAAACTGTTAGTAAACTTTGTTGCAAAGTTCATCGGCACTGTTACATTCGGGAACGATCACTTCGCTGCTATCATGGGCTATGGAGATTATGTCAATGGAAACATCGAAATTAGTCGTGTCTATTATGTTGAAGGCCTTTGTCACAACCTTTTCTCAGTCGGTCAATTCTGTGATGGGGATTTGGAAGTAGCATTTCGGGAGAAAACTTATTTCGTTCGTGACTTACAAGGAAATGATCTTATGTCGGGCACTCGTGGAACCAGTCTTTACACTATTTCAATGACTGATATGATTGCTTCTTCTCCTATGTGTCTACTCTCCAAAGCACATTTGACAAAATTATGGTTATGGCACAAACGTCTTTCTCATCTAAACTTCAAAACCATGACTGAACTTGCACGTCACAAACTAGTCGATGGTCTTCCAAGGTTTAGATATTCAAAAGATCACTTATGTCTAGCTTGTGAACAAGGAAAAAGTACTCATGCACATTTCCCTTCCAAAACAGATCATAGTATGGATCACGTTCTTCAACTACTTCATATGGATTTGTGTGGCCCTATGCGTGTTCAAACTATCAATGATAAACGCTACATTCTAGTAATTGTTGACGACTACTCTAGATGGACTTGGGTCTATTTTCTCTGTAACAAAGATCAAGCTCCTTCAATGATCATCACCTCTCTCACAAAAATTCAGGTTCAGCTTCGTAATACAGTCAAAAAAGTTAGAACAGACAATGGAACTGAATTCAAGAATTAGACTCTTTGATCTTATTTTGAGAAAGTGGGAATTTAACATCAAACATCCATTGCAAGAAGTCCAAAACAAAATGGGGTTATCAAAAAATGCAACAGAACGTTAGTGGAAGCTGCAAGAACGATTCTAATAAATGCTCAATTACCAGATTACTTATGGGTAGAAGCTGTATTAACTACATGTTAAACCCAAAACCGTTGTATGATCACCAAACGCCATCACAAAATCCCTTATGAAATTGTTCACAACCGCAAACCGAATATCAAACACTTTCATGTATTTGGTGCTCTGTGCTACCCAAATAATGATCTTGATGATTTTGGTAAGCTTAAACCCAAGGCCAACATTGGTATATTCATTGGATATTTTGAAAACTCCAAAGGTTTTTGAAATACTAGAGAAATTCAGGAGACTATTCATGCTAATTTCGATGAGCTTACAGAAATGGCTTCTGAGCAAAACAGCTTAAGACCTACAACCAACCGTCTTAATTTTCCAGATCAATCAGCTGCACCTCTTTCACTTAACCATAAAGAATTGGAAACCTTGTTTGTTCCATTGTTTGATGAGTCTTTTGCAAGTCGTGCACCAGATGTATCTACTAGTTCCGCTGCACAACTTGATAGTATTTCAATACCTGATACACCTGCTACTACACAACAACTATTGCAACAGATACACCTCCAATTGAATCTCCATCAACAGCTGAACAAACCACTTCCAACACTGACAATGCAGCTGAAGATCTTCAACAACAATCAGTACCCGAACCTGTAAATTATAACCCAAATGCCTTCTTTAATCCATTTGCACCGACACCAACCGTTCCTGATATTGCAGAGTCGTCACACGCAATTTGGACCCGGTTAGTTTGCATACATTCTATCAACACCACCATTCAACACATCATTGGACTAAGGATCACCCTTAGTAAATATCATTGGCAATCCCTCACCTCCGGTTATGACAAGAAGAAAACTTCACACCGATGTTGAAAACTACATCTACGCACTCACAGTTTGTCAAGATGAACCCAAAAACATTAAAGAAGCACTAACATACGACAACTGGATTAAGTCAATGCAAGAAGAACTCGACCAATTCAAATGCCTAGAAGTGTGGGAGTTAGTTGAAAGACTAGATGGGGTCTATGTCATCGGACTGAAGTAAGATTTGGAAAAAAGTTAGGTGTAGTTAGGCACAGTGATTCGTAACAAATCACGTCTGGTAGCTAAAGGATTAATCGATAGAAGAATTGATTTTGCAGAATACTTTTGCTCCGTGGCTAGGCATTGAGCTGTCGAAATTTTTTGGCATTACGCTCACACAAGATATGGTTATTTATCAAAATGACGTGAAAACTGCATTTTTGAACGGTCAGTTACGTGAGGAAGTTTATTTTAGTCAACTAGAGGATTCGTCAATCCAGAGCATCCTAATCTGTAGACTCAAGAAGGCCTTACGGATTAAACAAGCCCAAGGCATGGATGATAACTCACTGCTTTCTTGCTTACAAATCACTTTACTAAAGGTTGTGGGTCCAACTTTGTTTATTCAAAACATGGGAAGGTCATTTAATTGTTCAATCATGTCAATGACATTATTTTGCGTCAACAAAAAAAATATTCAATGCTTTTACAAGATTAATAAGCAAATTTTGAAATGTCTATGATGGGTGAACTCACGTTCTTCTTAGGACTCCAAGTTCATCAATCACACGTGGAATTTTTCTAAGTCAGTCCAAATATGCTCTTGAAATCTTAAAGAAACATGACATGACAAGTTGTGACACTTATAACACACCTATGTCTGCATCTTCCCCAAGGATGGATGCTGATTTACATGGTACACCTGTTGACCCTACAAAATACCGAAGTATGATTGGGTCACTCATGTATCTAACAGCCAACAGACCAGATATTGTATTTGTTGTATATCTATGCTTCCGCTATCAGTCACGACCAACTAAAAGACACCTCTCTGATGTTAGAAGAATCCTTCGATACATAAAGGGAACCATCCATTTGGGGATCTGGTATCCGAAGGATTCTAGTTTTGAACTAGTAGCCTTTTCAGATGCTGATAATGCAGGATGTTTAGACACACATAAAAGTACATCTGGTAGAGTGCTGTTTCTAGGAGACAAACTTGTATCTTGGCAGTCAAAGAAGTAGGATTGCACATTGTTGTCATCAACCAAATCAGAATATGTAGCCATGTCAGCATGCTGTGCTCAAGTCATTTGGATGCAGTCACAGCTGATGGACTACGGTTACATTTACAACAAGATTCCCATGTACTGCGACTCCAAGAGTGCCATTGCCATCTCATGCAACACGGTTCAACATTCGAAGTCAAAACATATCGCACTTCGATATCACTTCATCAAAGAGCATGTTGAAAAGGGTACAATTGAACTATACTTTGTGGGTACTGAATACCAATTAGCAGACTTATTCACCAAAGCCTTGCCCTATGCAATATTTGTGGACTTAGTTCACCAAATTGGTATGTGGTGTTTGATTCCAGATGATTTGAAAAACTTTCTTAAAAACAACTAAGAAAGTCAAACACCAAAACACTTTGTAAATTCTATTTTGAAAAACAAAATACAAAAATATAAAACATAGAAAAACCAAAAAGAGTTTACACTTTCTTTTATTAAAAAAAAAAAATCATCTTTCTTGGTGTGCAAACATCAACTCTTCAAAACATGTTCCTTACATATGCAAAAATATTTCTAAATTCAAATATGGGAACGTATTTTGAGGGGGAGAAAATTTTCACAACATCATAAAGTTTGCACACCTTATCATAAGTCTTCAAGAAAAATTGTTTCATCATCATTTGTATTAAAAACTCATTTTCAAAAGTTCTATGATCTCTCAAATTAAAATGTGCAAAAAGATTTCAAAAAATAAATGCTAATTCGAGGGGGAGAAAATAAATTTTTTTGCAATGATCCCAACTTAACCATGTTTAGCCTTCAAATGGAAAGGTAATTAACCTTTAATGAGTAAAGTACACAATAGTCTTAAACTTAGGTAAAAGCACCTTGCATGGAAAATAAAATGGGCTTAAGGACTGCAACTATCAAACAGTCAAACTTTACTGCAAACTTAGTGAAACTAATAAATGTTTCCACAAATGTTCTCAAAAGTATCACACATAATCGAAAACCTCAATGATTCAGACTAACGATTTTTTTATCCTTTTTTTTTTCATGATTGTGAGTTTCTAATTTCTTCATGGTTGTTGTCTAATCGTTCCCTAAATGTTTCAAATGATTTCAATGGTCAAGAAGGCATAATCAGAAACTAGGGCTTATGTAATAATTGATTGGGGTGTTTCTTTTTTATGTGTTTTAGTCTAATTAATCAGTTGATATAGCTTTGGAGAACACTAAAGAATGCTCGTTTGGGTGTTTGCACGATTAGAAACAACATAGGTTTGAAATCAAGTGATTTAGGGTTTAAGATGACGATGTATTTGTTGCTACTACTAGGGCGTTTGTTTGTATAATATTCAGGCATTATGATGCTAACATGCGTGCAAAGTCTTATATCATAACCCCAAACCATGATAATAATCGAAAATTTTTGAGTGAAAGAATGAATTAATCTATGATCTTGTGTGCTAATTTGAGAATTCTGAGCACTTAGGAATATTTAGAATGAGTTTTTGATTAATCTGTATGCTTGTTTGTGCCTGATGCATTTTCTATGTGCAAGTACATGTCATCCCATTTAAAGTCAAAATATGTTTCGTCAAAATTTCAACAATTGTCAAAATGTTTCTTATGAAACATATTTTGAGGGGGTGAAAAATGGTCAACTGTTACAAAACTAGTTCGTTCATGTAGTTGTGTATTTTCAAATCATTGAAAACTTGTGATGCTCATGATCTTTGCTGCACCAATCTCTCGTGAGTGTTTTTTTTTTCTTCCTCCAAAGTATAAAATTAACTAATGAGAAGAGGTCAACGGGCTAAATGTGTCAAACGGCCAAACTTGAAAAAGGAATCAAATGATGAGAAACAAGTTTTTCAAACTCCACACTCTTGTTTTACACCGGTAAAGCAAGTGTGGAGACCAAAGCAAAGTCGTTCAAAACCTTTCAAATTTTCAAAATCTGGAATGCTTTTGGCTGCAATATAAGAATGACTTTGCTTTGAACATCCCAACTACTAGAAGATTTCCATTTATCACAAAAAACAACTCTTCAAAAAGAACCCATGAGGTTCAACTCTAGATGGAAATCTTCTTCAGATTTTAAAACTCAAAGAGAGACACCGGGTTTCTCAAACAACTTTCAACAGAAAAAGAGTTTTAAATTTTCATTGATTCCACGAGTGTCATTTCAAAATGAAATAAAGGTTTTCAGTCCTTGTTGGAATTCAACATCTTTTGATTGGATTGACACAACCTACAAATGGATTTCAAATTTTGGTAAACCCGTTGACGCCGTGCTTAAATGGGTTCCCGAGATTGTTGTCTAATATGATATTCAAGCATTCTTTGTTGTATAATACTTGATTGTGTTTTCTAAAATCTTGAGCAGAATCATCTCACGAATTTTCAAAAAGTTTTTTTTTAATGCGATTCAAAATTATGCTCAACATGACTATCTCTCGAATAAACTTCATTATTTGAGGGGGAGTATTTTGGTAAAAGAAAAAAAAATGTATTAAAACAATGGCTTTTGCACATATATCAGTGCACAACCCATACTTTGTAAAGAAAGGACCCTGAGGTACGCTTCAGTGCCTCAATCCTAATATAGGAAGTGAAAGCTTCTTACTTTTGAGTAGAATTAATCAAATTGTTTAAGTTTTTCAAAATTCTGCTCAAAAGAACAAGTATTTCCTCTCGTAATCAAAAACCTCAAAAAGTTATTTCACTTATTGAGGGGGCGGGGGTATTTAAAACAATCTTTGTTCAAAACAAAACCAAAAAAAAAAAATGTTCTTGTTGGATTCTTCCTGTAAATCTTAAGAAGCATATTTTAATCAAAAGTTTTCCAAAAACAACATTAATATGCTATTTTGAGGGGGAGAAAAACAAAAGTGATTAGAATATGGTAACATATGTGGAATCTTGGATGAGCTTGACTCAGATCTAACCTATGAATTGACGAAACTCAAATGTTAGTAATCGAAAGGAATTGTCCTAGACGGGTAATAATTTCAAGCTGGTCTAACCAGTGATGTAAGCATGTCTCGAATAGGACTTATCTAAGTAGAGTATACCGTTTCGAGAGATTCTCCTTGAATATAACCAGGACGGGTAATAATTTCAAGCTAGTCTAACTAGTGATGTAAGCGTGTCTCGAATCGGTCATGTTCACTGAGATTCAATCAATTTAAAAGTGCGAACTCCACCCAACATGCGTAAATTTCTATTTATAACTTACAAGCACATGTGAAGGGGGAGTATTTCTAAAAATTGCAAAACTCTAAGTGTTAACTAAATATGTTTTATAATCATAAACTGTAACACCCCAACCCGACAAGGGCTAAAATGCTACATTAAGGTGACAAATCAGAACGTACAACGCAAGCGGAAGACTTATAAACATAAAAGTTACAAAGGTTCAAAATGAAACAAAGGATATAATAAATCTAAACAATAATAACTATCAATTTGGAATACAAGTTTGAATCAAATCTAAGTGGAAAAATAACTCCAAGGTCTAATCCAATTGCAAAGGGAATCTATCATCGGGGTAGTCTACTAAGAGCTCCTACACACTCTTCACTCAAAACCAGCTTCTAACCTAAAACCTGCCGCAGGAAAAGAAATGTGGTTGAGCTTAAAAAGCCAAGTGAACAGATATATATAACAAAAGAATGATCAAACATATATATGAAAAGAAAACGGAAATGCAAGCTCCTGCTAAAACGAATATCATCTGTCAAAAGAATGAGAGGTCAAGATCGTCTGAACAAATATCATAAGTCAACTGAAAGAGAGAAAAACATAATATGGTGCATTGGGGAATAACAAAAGGTATATCAAAATGTATCAAATGTGTAAAGGTTGTCAGAAATCTACCACGAGCCCAGAAACAGATCATATCATAAGATCATCATCATAATCTTCATAAGTAACATAATGGAGTGATCAGCTCCCAGAATTGTAAAAGGCGTGTATTGCACATAGCACCAGTCACCAGAATATATCTGATAACATAACAGATCATATCTAGGATGCATCCATACGCCCCTGCAGAAAACATACTCATCGTGGCCATATATATATATATATATATATATATATATATATATATATATATATATATATATATATATATATATATATATATATATATATATATGTATATATATATATATATGTATATATGTATATATATATGTATATATATATATATGTATGTATATATATATATATGTATGTATATATATATATATATATATATATATATATATATATATATATATATATATATATATATATATATATGTCAGAATAAAAGGGACGGGGTGCAACATCACTTAACCACCCTAGAGTCATGCCATTGGTGCATCAATGACATGGTCATGGAACCCCCATGACTAGTGATACAGATACAGAATACATAATAGCTCGGGTATCAAACTGAAGGGTCAAACAGAATGTCATAGTAATGACACAGAATCTAAGGTCATCATAAATATCATAATCATAGGTTCATATAAAAAGGGTGCATAGCAAAGGCTCATATCAAATGGTACATAGCAAAGGTTCATATCAAAGGGTACAAGTCATGAGAAATCTTTAAGGAAAAGATAGAGTATAAATAAGTTAAGTAATTGTGGACATCATGTAAACATTGTTTTCATAAACGTATTATTTTAAAAGCAGTATTCATAAAAGTCATTAAACCTTCATATAAAAGTGGTATCGCCTCGGTTTAATAGCAATTATTTTAAAACAGTTTTTCTCAAAACATTATTATGATATATTTAGAAAAGGTTTTCACACGAAGTTATAATATCAATTTGAGTTACAAAGTATAAAAGGATTCAAATATTGAATTCACAGGAGATAAAAAATGAATCACATCATACAAAGCAACCAAACGAATACCAAAAGGATCATAAATCAGAATATCAAACATCAGGGAATTAAGTCATGAAATACCCTTACTGAGAAAGGGCGGAATATCTGTACCTTATGCACGCAACCAAAATAAGAAAGGATACGGAAACAGGGAATCACTCCTTCTTCACCGAACCTATACAATTTAATGATCATGTTGTTACTCATAGGCTCGTTTTAATCAGATTACATGATTTAGGTTTCTTTCTATTTTTAGTAACCTTCCAGGTTAAGTAACTTTCTAAAATAAGTAACTTTCTATTTTTAGTAACTTTCCATATCTAGTAACTTTCCATATTTATTAAGTTTCCATATTTAGCAGGTTTCCATATTTGGTAACTTTCCACATTTAGTAAGTTTCCATATTTAGTAAATTTTAGCACGATTCCCAAATTTAGTTTAAATTCAGTTTTGGGTTCGGGATTATCAAATAAGTTTAACATGTTCACACACAAGTCAAAACATCACTAAAATATCATACACGGCATAGAAACAAGTATAGGGCATCAAGTATTAAGAGAGACACCTAGAACATATAAATAACACAAGCATACTTATTGACAGATTTTAACATAAAATTAATCCCAATTAATGAATTTAAAAACGTACCAGAGGCCCAAACTAAAAATCCAAAAAATTACCAAAGTAGCCGACATGTCTTAGGAGTCTACTGGAATTTCTAAAGATTTTATTATCAAAGCTATGACACATTGTAAAATCGTTCAAGTTAATGTGTTCAGATTCGTAATTGCAGTTACACATCAAAAGTATGCACCTAACAACTTAACCAAATTACCTCAGAAAATTCTACAAAAATTCCAGGAAGTATTAAACATATTTAATATAACTCCTGTAAAATTGTGGCATCTAACTCACTACGGTTTGGAAACTAAAAATCAAAGAATCTAACTGAAAAATAACTCAGCAACCAGATTTTGACATACGAACACATAAAATTCAGAAAAACATTCATATCACACTCAAATTCGTTCAAACCACTTGGAATACTTTCATAGGACTCTAAACAAAGTTTACAAACAAAAATCAAGACTTAGACCTCATTTAAACTCATCCCATGAACCATACAATTTCGACATATAAAACAGTAAATAACACAACTCCATATTAGGCCACGTTTAACACCATTTTAATTATCAATTCTAGCATATAACCTTACACCACTTACCCACAACTCATTTAGGCATCAAATTAACATGTTTATGAATTCAAAGCCAAAAGATCAACCACCAAATTCAGTTCATGAAACTTCAATATTTCAAAAACCATTTTCACAAATAAACCCTAATTCATATCTAACACTAACCACACAACATAGGGTTTCATATCTTTATTATTACTATATATATAATGCGCCATTTAATACGACGCCGTTTCGTGTTTCTGGGCTCCCGCCTTTTTGCCTCAGCCCATTTGCCTTCTCCGGCCTATTTTCCCCAGTCCATTCCATTCTTCTTTTATTATACGATCAAGTTGAGAGAAGAACCTAGAAACACCTCATATCTATTAGTTTCTGGAGCCATCTCAACACACACAAATGCGTACGGATTATGTTTCAGTCAAGATCAAGAAGAGTTGGTTGACGAAGAAGAAGACGTGATGATGACTTCGAATGAATACGTTGCTGTTGTTCCGGTTAATTTGCGGCACACGTTTATGGGTTAGTGTTTTCTTTTAATCTTGGAGTTTTACAATTCTTTTTGTCTTTGATTATTGATATGATTTGTGGTTGGATCATGGGACAAGGTAAATTTTTGGGTGTCTTACTCGATTGATGTCATCTGTACTATATGAGGAAGATTCAAGTGATATAAGATTCAAGATTCAATATGTGTTTTGTTGTACATGTACCAGAAACGATTAGCAGGTAAATGTAAGTTTTAATTTTTTTGAACTTTTTTTTTTATTAGGTAGGTTAATTGTAAGTTTTGATTATTTGACAAAGTCAACTGTTATGAAGTTTTAAGTTTAGGAGTTGTTTATGCTAAATTGCTTATTTAAGAAATAACCACTTTCGATATGTAATCACAAAGACCCAATGAAAGACCGTTTATGAAGGAAATTGGTTGCACACCAAGTGTTTGACGAAATGCTTAAATGAAAAATGTATTTATAATTAATGTGAGATGTAATTTTTTAAGTTTTGTCTGCTCTTCAGGATTGTCGCCTTCCACTGGCTAACAGTTTTCAGAATTTGATGCTTCTATGTTTCGCGACTCGACACGTGGAATTCCAACAGGTTTGTTCAAAGAAAAAATACTATAATTTTCGTGGTTTATCAGATGTGCATACCTTCATTTTTTTTGGATCATATTGGCAGCCTATACATCGTGTCCCAAGGTACTAGACTTTAGTACGGCCTTTGTTCGGGGTGTTTACGACCATGCTTCTGAGGGACGTGTGTACCCACCCTCCAATGTTTCTGTCAGAAAAAGTGCGCCCGGTGTTGTCACGCCTTTAACTTCAGTGTTATCTCGGCAAGTGCTTGGTATGATGGCAAAAAAGAAATTTCACTGTATATACAAACAAATGATTGATGCATTTGATAATTGACTATTGTGTCATTTATGTTTATCTATCAGCGTTGGAAGCTGTAACATTGACCACGCTGTCTGGGGCTGCTAAGGGTCGTGCGAGAGGTAATTCCCAATGTTTTTAACCCATATGTCCTCTTTGTTCTTGGAGAAGGAATATGCTTGCGCAAACATGGACTTTAAGTGAGTGAAAACCAGAAGGAGGGGACAAAGGTCAGTTCTATAAGGCAAGAATAATTTATCATTATAAATGAATTGCGGTTTAATTATTTGGCTCTAAATTAAACTGTTTTGAGCTTTTATATAAAAGACTGCAACTTTTTTATTTGTGGGGTTTTGCTATTTGTTGTCTCCAGGATAAGGTTAGCATTCTTTCTGTCGAAGAAAGGGGTTTATATTTTAAATTATGGTCCAACAAGGAAGTGTAAACTCTGCCCATTCAGGCTACTCGAGGTATGCGTTTACAGAAAAAATTGCTTGCCTATGTTCTTAATATACGTATATCATATAACACTTCATATGCATTCGGGTTTCAGGATGAGAAAACATTCATGTGGTTTTCTGGTAAAGATGAAAGACACGTGCAACTAAGGTTAAATTTATATTTTATTTGTTATTATTGTTATTACATTTGGGTGTTTTGATTATTGAGTTTCATTGATGAATTCTATGTTTATGTTTTTTTAGCCATTTCGTTCTTCTGTCTGAAGTTGCAGCTCATAACACTTTGATTAGTCCCTGATCTAAAATGTAACTGATCAGTCTATAATTTATAAGCTACATAACCTCAAAAAAACTGTTTTGCTCGAGTCTGGTCCACTCGGTTGTTAGCCTCTCTGCAATCTACCAATACTTGGATATTCAGTCTATTATGTTTTTTGTTAATAGCGTTTACTCAATATATTTAGCCATTTAGGTAACGATGCTTAATCAAAGACGGATTTTTTTTATTTTTTTTTTTTATGATAAATTTATGAGGGAGTTGCTGTCATTGGAACTCATGTACACGAGCTAGGATTCAATATGAATTATCAGCTTATAATATCCTCATTCTCATATTTGTTCACTCTACTGATTTTTGTTTTTAACCTGTAGTGCTTTAGAACAATTCGTGACTTCCATATTTTAGAGCCTTATTGTGACTCTACAAATACCTTTGATGTATTCGACAGGCACTTAGAAGTTTCAGTTAAGACCTCCGTGGATATTTCTTCGTTACCATAACTTAAGTCGCAATGGCGCTGAGTAATACTCTTTTCTTTGTCTCTTTATGTGAATTATATTTTCCCAATGAGTAATACTCTTTTCTTTGTCTCTTTATGTTGCTATCGTTATAGGTAAATACTTCAGTTACACAGCCGGTCATGCTATCGTTATACGTGAACCATGCCATGACTTGCATGGTAATGTTGCTATCGTTATAGGTAAATACTTCAGTTACACATGGTTCTGATCATGTTTAATGTCGTTGCAGGACATCACTCTTCAGCTGCAACTGACCATCGCCAACCAATGACACAAGGACAACGACGTAGCCATGCTAGGCAAGGTCCAACAAGCGTCTAATAAATAGACAAACTGAACGATGTAGGACTTCAGGTACTATTGATCAAACGTTTGTTGTAATGCAATTTATCTGTTATGTGTGGATTTTTTTAGCTAGGATCAGTGACTTCTACGTTCTTCTATTTTCAGCTGTGCAAAGACCATGTCATCAACACAATGGTTGTCGCTTTTCTACACCAGGTAAATATTTTATCATAAATATGTTTGTTTATCGATTATTTCATAATTTAAGAGTCATTTTACATGTAAATATTATCAATTAGAACTCTGCTGCTCGGGAAACTACTTCACCATTTTCTGCTGACAAGGAAAGAAGGCTAAAAAGAGGTATCTAATACCGTAAGGACTAATGCTAGCGAACACTTTGGAACTGCAACACCAGGTAATTTTTTATGACTTTAGCTATTAGAATTGAAGTTTGTTCACATGGATTAGGTACTAAATGCTTACAACCACCATGTTTAGTTGTTTACACAACAAACAAACCGTTAACAAAATTAACACTATAATGCTCATTCAGTGTACTTTAAATTTTATACTTATGCACAACAGTCTTTGGTCATGTTAGTTTCCAGTAACTGAAATTTGCTATCATATATGTTTGCAGATAATTTTGAAGATGAACAGAAGGAGCTAGAACATTGTTCTTTGCAAGAGAAACTCGATGAAGAGCTTAAACAACTGGACAAAAGACTTGAGCAAAAGGAGGTAAATGTTTGGTTCTTAAATGCTTTACACGTAAGGTCAGGGGTCGGGTGGAGACGGGCCATTTTGGATCTGTTGCTAGCAATTATGGATTAGTTTTTGCAAGTGAACGTCTCTATAGTAAGACTACATCAGCCGGAACCAATGTCTCACCTGAAACATCTAATTGCATGGTTCTATGTTTTCACAGGGCAGATGCTATTATCCTTTATCTATTATTCTTTTTTCCATTATTTTGTAATACCTTCGGTTTCTGAACGTGCTTTGTTGCCTGCGCAGGGTATAGCAGCAATGACTGTAAGCACTCATAAAAAGAAGGCTGTGGTTTCTGCTGGCATGCTGAAACAAAGAGATCTTGGAAGAGGTATTGAAGCCAATACAAAGCAAATGAGGTGGCAAAGGTGTTAAAGTACGGCATGTTGGGTAACAGAGCAATAAATATGCAGGTCACTGCTGATGCGATTTACCATTGCTCCTACCACTGTTGCTACCACTGTTGCTACCACTGTTGCTGCTGATGCAGTGATTCCAGAGTCAAGTTTTTATCAAGTAAGATTATGTCGCCTTATTTGTTTACCACAGGTTGATGTTGTTGTATCAAAGAATATGTGCACATAATCAGATTTTGGAACAATTATGTTCAGTACAGTACAAAATAAGGGATGCCATATAAAGTTCTAATTATAATGTATTACATTGAAATTGTAGATGTATTGCAACAAGGGTGGAGTGTGGATGCTGCTTCGCAAATGCTTACGGTTAAGAAGCAAGCTGTCGTAACTGAGCAAAAAACAGACCCTTCCAAATTGCAAATGGAGTATCTTACAAATTCTGAACATTAGCTTTCTGAATCGAACCCCTTATGATGATGGCTTCAGTAATTAGCGTCCAAGGTAGTAATTACATTTGTAAGGACACTTTTGAATCTCAAAGCATAGAACAAAAAAATAAGTCTCTGTTTAGATCTTGCTTCCCAAAAAAACAAATACCGTGCAATGATCAACGACATAAAACGACGGCCCGCCGCAACGCGGCGGACCGTCGCCCATCTTGTTACAGTAACATCCGCGCAATTATACTTGCGATCCACAAAGCACAAAGCACAAAGCATGTGTATTTTCTAGTGTTTGTTTTTTAAAAATTGTGGAATTTAGAATTAATCAATAAAAGTAATTTAAGTTGTCATTTTTTAAAAAGTTGTCAAAGTTTAAAGTGTACTTAAAAGTAATTTACGCAAATTACATTATTTAAATTTCAAGATTTAAGATTTCAAGAAAAGATATAAACTCTTTATAAGTAGTAGAAATGATGTTCTTAAATATGCAGGGGCGGCTCAACCTTCTCGGAGGCCTAAAGCGAAGCTTTAAAACAATGCATTTTTTCAAGTTATTTGCCGAAAAATTGTTTATATAAAATTAACTTTTCTAAGTTTTTTTATGTGAAATCATTGATTAGTTTCTCGAAATCAATATAGTATAATATTAGCCAAAACAAATATTAGTACCTCGAGCTTGTCAAACTGGATCATATAATACCCTGAACTTTTAAGGGTGCAGAATAATACACTGAACTTGACAAAATGAAAGTTCTACTACCCTATACTAATTAACTTAACAATTAATTATTTTTTTCTTGCTAAAAATTAATTTAGTACAGGTTTTCTTTAATAAATAATTTATATTAAAACTTTGCTAGGTAAATATATTTTTTGCTAAAACTTAATTATATTTCATTTTCTAAATTAATATACTATTTTAATTGATTATTTAGAATATAAAGAATATATATGTAATATCTATTTCTAAAATATTTCTAAAGCACTTCTTAATATATCTTCATATTATATTGTTACATGTTTGTTACAAATAATTTTTAGATCAACTTATAACTAACTATATATAAGTTTTTGTAATTTTCGATTTTAAATATGCATATGAAGACATAAATAGTTAAATTGTTATGGTCTCAAAAACATTTGAAACAAACAATTTATATATAATACGGATATCTATATATCAAAAAAAGTGCAGTAGATTTACTTTTCATAAAGTATTATTTCAAATATATATTTATTCTCAATAACTAAATATAATATGATATTTATTAAAAGAAAAATGAAATTAACTCGTCACCAACAAAATAATTATATACTATACTAAAAGGCAGGGAAAGTTGATGGGTGCATTAATGAGATTTTCCATAGGTGTCGTGATCTTATTGGTTGTGATGGAGTTGTGTACTGTGTCATAGTGAATTGAAGCCCTAAACAATTAAATGTATGCAATGAATACATTAACTTCCCCATTCTTCCACCGCCTTAAAATTAATTAGTATATATACTAAAAGGCAGGGAAAGCAATGTTGTTTAAGTGGGACATTCATTGTGAGTATTTAATGGTTGCTTCATATGTGCTGCCATGTGATTGGTTGGTTAGACATGTGGGTTTATTTTATTGGCCATGCAATTAATGGGTCCTTCAAAAAAATGACACATGTCAAATACATAAACAAATATATAACTTTTAAGCAAACAATACTATGCAACACAAAAAACGCCTATTTGTATATAACATCCAATAAAAATTATTACTACCTATCATTTCACAAAAAGTAAAAAACAAAACAAATATATAATAAAAATATATATTTCTAAAAAAATATAGAGAAAATAAGAATTAAAAAAAAAAAAATCAAAAAAAAAAAAAAAAAAAAAAAAAACTCCCGGGGCAACGCACGGGTTTCCTAATAAATTTATATATATATAAAAAAAAATACTACAAGTTACAAATGATACAACGTACTGCTAAAACATAATATTTCTACACATACCTAATTCCTATTTACATGAAAAAATGTTTTTTACACTAAAATTCCATTAAGAATAAAATAAAAAAAAAATACAAAAAAAAAATAATACAAAAAAAAAAAAAAAAAAAAAAACTCCCGGGGCAACGCCCGGGTTTCCCAATATTTCTAAAAAAATAAATATATATATATATATAAAAATAAAACACTATAAGTTACAAATTATTATGTAAACGTTTTATTGTTTAATAAAATAAAAAAATAAAAAATCTACACATACCTAAGTACTATTTACATGACAAAATGTTTTTTACACTAAAACTCTATTAAGAAAAAAAAATCACAAAAAAAAAAAAAAAAAAAAAAAAAAAAAACAAAACAAACAAAACAAAAACAAAAAACTCCCGGGGCAACGCCCGGGTTTCCCAACTTGTTATTCATAATTACTCAATTAATGCAGATTTTTAGGGTTCAATTAGAGGTGTCACATGTCTATAAGAGGCTTGATCAAAACACACCCATTTAATCCATACTCACGCGACACATTTAATCACATATATGTATACATGTTATAATTTCATGTATGATTTTATTAGACACATTAACAAGTATATCAAAAGTGACATAATAGGTTCAAGAAGAATTAAAACTCATGTCTAGGGCTTCAAAATAAGGATGGGTCGAATCCAAAACAGGGTCGAATAACACATAAAATAATGAGTCGAAACACAAGATTTTTTGCATGTTAAAATTTATGATTCATGTGGCATCTTTAATGATTAACACATAGCAAGAAATATAGATTAATAAGTGTATCATACATGTTATTAATTTAGTGTTGTATTCATGATATTCGGATTTTTACATACCCAAAATGTGTCGATTGGAACAAAAAAAAAAGAGAACCAAGGGATTACCTCTTGTTTTTACGAGATTAAGAAGAAGAAAAACCAAAACCTTCGACCTCAATATACACGAATCACAGCAGCACTTCGACACCCTTTTGCCCTAGTGAGAAGATCAAGCAGGAACCCTAGTTTTTATTTTGTTGTTGTTTCGTGAGAATGAGGAGGGAAAAGAAGGGAACCGGCCATTAGATAAAAGAAGCGTATATATTTCTTTTGGAATGTATTGTGATTGATATTGATTTGCTATTGTCTGGATTTGATTGAGTAAAATTATGGGCTAATTAGTTTTTAATTTATTGTATAAATCTTTTATTAAATGGGCTAGCGGGAGGGGGGGGTCATTCTTTCTTCTTCTTTTTTTTTCTTTTTTTTTTTTTTTTTTTTTTTTTTTTTTTTTAACCATCTTTTATTACTATTATGACGTAGGTTAGTTAATATTAATTGTATTTATAATATATAGGTTTAGGACTTAATTGAAATGACAGATTTAATTATGAGGTAATGTTTTTAAATAACATATATTTACATTCTCGTACTTAGGTTAACATGTGTAATGTTCTTGTTTAGTTATTTGCATGTTCTCATAAATCCAAAATTTTAGAGGGGCAAAATGGGAATTTCACATGAATTGAAATTAGGGTTTTACAACTCTTCCCCTCTAAAAGAAAATTTTCGTCCTCGAAATTGGAATAGAGAGATCGGATGGAAAAGTATCGAATCACATAAGATGTGTGGATGACATATACGTATAATTCTTCAATTTCTCATGACCCAAACCTGACGCTCCAGAATAGCCTCAGACTCTTCGATAACAGACAAATCATAACAATTCTCGATCGAACGAATGCGGAACATATACATGACAGATGATATTTGTAATCTCACTAAGAGATACATGAAACACATGTACACATGAGGCAAATACGGAGGTAGTAATAAACGAGGAAACTTCATCAACTCTATCCAGATTTTGAACGAACTAAGGAACTTGCTAATAATCAAAGGAGCACATACCGAAATTACCAAACGTCTCAAGAGTTTCATATAGAGGTGGGTAACATATTCGTATCGACGATCAACTAAGCATAAATCGGAATGTCAAAACGTATCAGAAGTCTAATAGAATAGCTAGAATAATTGCACGGATCAGAACAAATCTAAGGTCTAGCGTGTCGTGAACTAAATCTTCCTCAAATGCCAAAACGCCCAACACTGTTGTACGAAACATCACACGGAACACACCAATTCACGATCTAAAGTTTCAGAATTTCTCTTCCAACATGATAACTAATCCATTAGTCATTGAATTTACTCAGGTCCTTCGATAATCAGCTCCCTAACCTAGTTTAACCCAAAAGGTGTTCTTCAGCTCTGTCAAAAATCCTTCTCAACACATTTTCCAAGCTTGAATAGTTGTTCTGGTTATTCATCGGTTTGGAGGTGCAAAGCATTACCAAATCGAGTCTGGTCCCTCAAGCCTTCAGTAGCTCTACCTAGGAATGTGATGTTGAAACGTGAATCTCTGACACGATCACTGCAGGTGCGCCGTGTAGTTTTGAATGATCTTTTGCCGAATGAAATTACTGCCAATCTTCCAAGTGAGCCGACCTAGTCAAAACGTCCTTTACAACTCAATTCGTGTTGTCCTTCCTAAATGTGCGTGGAATTCCCGTTGCAAAATCCCTGAAAGTTTAATCTCACTTCTACATACGAACATCCAACACCAAAGAAAATCGCTTGTATGTTGATACTGAATCTTAGCCTGTCGACAAGCCAACCACTTCACCACAAAGGTAGTCACAACCGTCTTCATACCATTCCATCAAAATTTCTGCTACAAATCTCTACACATAATAGTACAACTAAGATGAATAGAGAAAATAGTGTGCTTCAATCAAAACCGCTTCCTTCAAGTCATAGGTCATGTTCCACCGTCTTGCTCCCGAGCTTCTTCATGCCTGTCACCAATCACTCCCAAGTCATGCGTCGGACAGTTCACTTCTTGCAGTTCTAGCTGTACCAACAATCTTCCCGTGTTGCATAAGGACGTTAGCTAAGTCCCTTTCTTGAGTCGAAACAATTCTCTTTTTAGCTTCTCAAAATTTTTCCTCTCATTCTTCATCCAAATCCAAAATTTATTCTTCGAGAGTATAACATATAGCTTCTTCTGATGTAGAAACCTTAACACAGAACACTAAGATGATTTTCGTGTTTCTCTTTCGTCTCTGAATATACCAATATGTCATACTATGACAAAATTGTCCAAGTATTCATGAAAGACACGATTCATCAAGTTCATAGGAACAGTCAGAGCAGTAGCCAATACAATTGGCATCACAATACTCATAGAGATCAGAACGAATACGGAGGCAATTCTAGGAACATCTCGCATCCTTTAAACGTAACTGAAAAAATAATCAGATCTAAAATTCATCATTGGGAAACCTTTACACTCTGGAGTTGATTAATCAAATCGTCATTTCGAGGTAACGGATAACGGTTCTAGCCACAATACTATTAAGCTTCCCGAGATCACTACACAACCTCATGCTATCATCATCCTTCTTCATGAATACAACATGAGTACACTACGGATGCACACACAAACGGATAAAACCACTTTCTAAAAGCTGGTCCTTTAATTCTTCCCATTCAATCGATGTCACGAGATACGGAGTTTCAGAATTAGGAAAAACATTGCTCTTATATGGATAGATTTTCTGAATCAACCAACTTACTGATCTCAGGCACTTCTCAAGACATCCTATGATCCCAATAAGTTCAAGTTATATGATGTAACTATTATCACGTTGGCCAGGCGTCATAATACTTGCATCATATACACATGCCCTTATTGCAATCACAGTTTACCTCGAGTCGTGACTAAACAAGCTTCATAACCAGATCAAAACAAGATCACACTCAGATGGGAAATCTTGATAGTTCATTAAGGAATTCATTACGAAAGTTTCAAACAACCGAATAACTCTCGAGTCGAGTTTCATCCAACGAAATATCTTCACAACTGCGACAGATTAACGTACGAATTTTTAAACCAGGTGTGATTGTAATTATTTACCAGGTTGGGAACCATGGTACAGAGTTCGAGTTTCTCAAATCGCCAAAGATTACAAATCTAATATGACTGCCGTTAGCATCTCGATACTTAGTCAGGAAATCCATATTCAAAATAACATCGAATTAAACATTCCCAAAGGAAACAGATTAGAAGAACGAACTTATCTTCTAATACCTTCAAAACATACTGGATAATTCCGATACTCGTGACGGATAATCACAAGTTTTCTCATAGGAATAGAAATGAGTAAATCAGATTCTAATAGTGCAGAGGGGACCTTAATATGCTTAGCAAAAGCAAGGGAAACTACAAAATGTGTCAAACACATCAGATTCCTACATATACGAATTCTCTGAACGAATGAAAAGGTAACAAAAGAATGATCAAACATATATATGAAAAGAAAATGGAAACGCAAGCTCCTGCTGAAACGAATATCATCTGTCAAAAGAATGAGAGGTCAAGATCGTCTGAACAAATATCATAAGTCAACTGAAATGGAGAAAAATAGAATATGGTGCATTGGGGAATAACAGAAGGTATATCAAAATGTATCAAAGGTGTAAAGGTTGTCAGAAATCTACCACGAGCCCAGAAACAGATCATATCATAACATCGTAATCATAATCTTCATAAATAACCATAAGTAACATAATGGAGTGATCAGCTCCCAGAATTGTGAAAGGCGTGTATTACACACAGCACCAATCACCAGAATATATCTTATAACATAACAGATCATATCTAGGATGCATCCATACGCCCCTGCAGAAATCATACTCATCGTGGCCATATATATATATATATACATATATATATATATATATATATATATATATATATATATATATATATATATATATATATATATATATATATATATATATATATCATAATAAAAGGGACGGGGTGGAACATCACTCAACCACCCTAGAGTCATACCATTGGTGCATCAATGAAATGGTCATGGAACTCCCATGACTAGTGATACAGATACAGAATACATAATAGCTCGGGTATCAAACTGAAGGGTCAAACAGAATGTCATGGTAATGACACAGAATCTAAGGTCATCAGAAATATCATAATCATAGGTGCATATCAAAAGGGTGCATAGCAAAGGCTCATATCAAATGGTACATAGCAAAGGTTCATATCAAAGGGTACAAGTCATGAGAAATCTTTAAGGAAAAGATAGAGTATAAATAGGTTAAGTAATTGTGGACATCAAGTAAACACTGTTTTCATAAACGTATTATTTTAAAAGCAGTATTCGTAAAAGTCATTAAACCTTCATATAAAAGTGGTATCGCCTCGGTTTAATATCAATTATTTTAAAACAGTTTTTCTCAAAACATTATCATGATATATTTAGAAAAGGTTTACACACGAAGTTATAATATCAATTTGATTTACAAAGTATCAAAGGATTCAAATATTGAATTCACAGGAGATAACGAACGAATCACATCAGACAAAGCAACCAAACGAATACCAAAAGGATCATAAATCAGAATATCCAATATCAGGGAATTAAGTCATGAAATACCTTTACTGAGAAATGGTGGAATATCTGTACCTTATGCACGCAACCAAAATAAGAAAGGAAACCGAAATAGGGAATCACTCCTTCTTCACCGAACCTCTACAATTTAATGATCATGTTGTTACTTATAGGCTCGTTTTAATCAGATTACATGATTTAGGTTTCTTTCTATTTTTAGTAACCTTCCAGGTTAAGTAGCTTTCTATAATAAGTAACTTTCTATTTTTATTAACTTTACATATTTAGTAACTTTCCATATTTAGCAAGTTTCCATATATAGCAGGTTTCCATATTTAGTAACTTTCCACATTTAGTAAGTTTCCATATTTAACAAGTTTCCATATTTAGTAACTTTTAGCACGATTCCCCAATTTAGTTTAAATTCAGTTTTGGGTTCGGGATTATCAAATAAGTTTAACATGTTCACACACAAGTCAAAACATCACTAAAATATCATACACGGCATAGAAACAAGTATAGGGCATCAAGTATTAAGAGAGACACCTAGAACATATAAATAACACAAGCATACTTATTGACAGATTTTAACATAAAATTAAGCCCACTTAATGAATTTACAAACGTACCAGAGGCCCAAACTAAAAATCCAAAAAATTACCACAGTAGACCACATGTCTTAGGAGTCTACTGGAATTTTTCCAGATTTTATTATCGAAGGTAATACCTTTTGAAAAATCGTTCAAGTTAATGTATTCAGATTCGTAACTGCAGTTATACATCAAAAGTATGCACCTAAAAACTTAACCAAATGACATCAGAAAATTCTACAAAAATTCTAGGAAGTTTTCCACATACGGTGTATAACTCCTGTTAAATTGTGTCCTCTAACTCACTATGGTTTGGAAACTAAAATTCAAAGAAACTGACTGAAAAATAACTCAGCAACCGGATTTTGACATACGAACACATAAAATACAGAAAAACATTCATATCACACTCAAATTCATTCAAACCACTTGGAATACTTTCATACGACTCTAAACTAAGTTTAAAAACAAAAATCCAGACTTAGACCTCATTTAAACTCATCCCATGAACCATACAAATTCGACATGCATGTAAAACAGTAAATAACACAACTCCATATTAGGCCACGTTTAACACCATTTTAATTATCAATTCTTGCATATAAGCTTACACCAATTACCCACAACTCATTTAGGCATCAAATTAACATGTTTATGAATTCAAAGCCAAAAGATCAACCACCAAATTCTGTTCATGAAACTTCAATATTTCAAAAACCATTTTCACAAATAAACCCTAATTCATATCTAACACTAACCACACAACATAAGGTTTCATATCATTATTATTATTCATAATTACTCAATTAATGCATATTTTTAGGGTTCAATTAGAGGTGTCACATGTCAATTAGAGGCTTGAACAAAACACACCCATTTAATCCATATTCACGCGACACATTTAATCACATATATGTATACATGTTATAATTTCGTGTATGATTTTATTAGACACATTAACAAGTATATCAAAGGTGACATAATAGGTTCAAGAAGAATTAAAACTCATGTCTAGGGCTTCAAAATAAGGATGGGTCGAATCCAAAACACAAGGGTCGAATAACACATAAAATAATGAGTCGAAACACAAGATTTTTTGCATGTTAAAATTTATGATTCATGTGGCATCTTTAATGATTAACACGTAGCAAGAAATATAGATTAATAAGTGTATCATACATGTTACTAATTTAGTGTTGTATTGATGATATTCGGATTTTTACATACCCATAATGTATCGACTGGAAAAAAAAAAAAAAAAAAAAAAAAAAAAAAAAAAGAGAGAACCAAGGGATTACCACTTGTTTTAACGAGATTAAGAAGAAGAAAAACCAAAACCTTCGACCTCAATATACACGAATCACAGCAGCACTTCGACCCCTTTTTGCCCTAGAGAGAAGATCAAGCAGGAACCCTAGTTTTTATTTTTTTGTTGTGTCGTGAGAATGAGGTGGGAAAAGAAGAGAACCTGCCTTTAGATATGAGGAGCGTATATATTTCTTTTGGAATGTATTGTGATTGATATTGATTTTCTATTGTCTGGGATTTGATTGAGTAAAATTATGGGCTAATTGGTTTTTAATTTATTGTACAAATCTTTTATTAAATGGGCTGGGGGGGGGGGGGCATTCTTTCTTTCTTTTTTTTTTCTTTTTTTTCTTTTTTTTTTTTTAAAACAATCTTTTATTACTATTAAGACGTAGGTTAGTTAATATTAATTGTATTTATAATATATAGGTTTAGGACTTAATTGAAATGAGAGATTTAATTATGAGGTAATGTTTTTAAATAACATATATTTACATTCTCGTACTTAGGTTAACATGTGTAATGTTCTTGTTTAGTTATTTGCATGTTCTCATAAATCCAAAATCTTAGAGGGACAAAATGGGAATTTCACATGAATGGAATTTAGGGTTTTACATAAAACACTGTTGAGAGATTTTCAAATGATTATTTGTTATGGCAACATAGGATAGTCATGGAGTTATAAGTTGACTAAGGTTAGAAAATATGTCCTATGATCCGCCAGAGCCGGAGGGATCTACCCAAGGACAACACCAATAGTTTAGTACTAGAAGTCCTTAGGTACAATTGAAAAAAGGAGTAAATAATGAAAGTAGAAAGAAGGGGTTGAAGAATTAAAAAGAAAAAGTTATGAAAAAGGGTCAAAAGAAATAGCCCTCCAAATGATCAACCTTAGGGCAGAAACCGGGTTCAATTCATATGCTACTAGTTGTTACTAAGGTGACACCGGTATTGAAGACAAAGACGTCATGGACCCAGTGACGCACTGCACTTAACCTTCTAACCACTCAAGTATCTCTCAAAAGGTACTTATTTCATTTCACACGGAGAACCCTACCTAATCTATCGACCTTTCACTCCGAAATGTGTTGATATTGAAAATGTAGGCAATCTGTTCCATGCCTCCGACTACTTAAAATCAAAGCGCACTATATCGAGTCTAGAGCCGCGAGATACATCAAAAGATCTCTTAGGAACACTTAATACTTCTACACTGGTTGTTCAACATTAAGGACACTAGTTGTAAATAACAAGAGTCCTACGTAGATCTTAGCAATCTGCCAAGAACATTCATGAAGGAATTCACGATTGTGATTCTCAGTGACTAAATGGAAATTCCTGCCAGGGTCAACATCAAACAGCCCTGACAGCAGGTCACTTCGTTAATCCCTTGTGGGTTACGCTTAGTGTTCACGGTGGTTTCAAACGGTCTACAGTCGTGGAGTGATACTTCAGTATACTTCAGTGGCTCACCTGAATCGTTGATATACTTTGGTATATCTATGTAAGCCCTCTCGGGGGTATCCAATTCAGGAACGGCCTTGGTAAGGATTAGAAAAAGTTTTCACACTATGATGTTAATGATCTCGAAGTCCGAACCTGTAAGTGCCGGATGCTTTATTGCTAACTGTTTTCATGCAGGTACTTGTGGAGACCGGGAGTTCTATCACCACCATTACCATCATCAACATTACATCATTTTCCACATGCTCATACAAACATCACAAAGAAAGTTCTCACAAAGATCAAAGCAAAGCAAAGTTCAAAGAAAGATTCTACGTCATGCTGAAGAATCTACAAAGTTCAAAGACAAAGATCAAAGCTAATGAATTGAGAGCTACGTAAGCATGATAACCCAAAGTCAAAAGACGTATGAGCATGTTGGAAAGGCGTAAAGACACCAGAGATAATGACGTTGATGAAAGGCAGATAACATCATCACTTGATCACAACAACAACAAAGAACAAAGATGTAAAGTTTTTGAAGACGTCTAAAGCCATAAAAGTCAAAGTCAAAGAAGCAATGAAGACTTCAAGCAACCTATGATGACCAACCCTTATGGGGAGATTGTTGGGAATACGTTTTATTATTATCAAGTGTCGGTCATTAGTTTTGTAATAGGTTGCTATATTATTTAGTCTCATATGTTTGTCTATTTAGACTTAAGTCCATGGGCCTTGTGTTTAAGCCCATTCGTATGAAATGAAGGATACTAGGGGTGTTGCCCTAGTCCTTCCCTATATATATATCACATGTAAGACAACATTATGAGAGTTGGTTATTTCATTATCTATACTAAACCTTTGTTTATTTATTTCTCATATTGAAGTAATCATCCATCTATCATCTTTATCTCATTTCTATACTTGTGTTTTTACATTATGGTGACCTAACAGAACTCTCTCAAGAAGGCTCTCAAGGAAGAAAACGTAGGAAAGAAGTGAAGCTTATATTCATTATTCATCATTGTAATCATCAAGGAATCATCACTAATCATCTAGTCATTGTTCCTGGTTCTTGTAATTATCATTACAACCTTTGTAAGACTCTTTAATTATATTTTCAAGTGATCAATTTTCTGTGGTTATTACTTTGTTTGCCATGAGTGGCTAAGTGCCTTATGCACTTGCCTAGATGATGTTTGTAGCATGATAATTGGTTGATTATGACTTAATGGTTCTATTCGTATTTCAAGCTAATACTAAGAACGAATTATACTTTTAAGTTTTCATGTGACAAAAATTTTATCAAGTTAGATTGATTGTTGATGGTGTAATAGGTCGAAAGAGACATTGTTAATCAATCAATAGTTGCCCTTTGTCTATGAATGTGCCACCTTATGTATTGACCATTTCATAAGTAACTTGAATAAACAAGGAAATTAGAGGTGTAGTTGTCAATTACTTGTGAAACTATCGCGAATCAAGTGATTCAATTGTTTTAGTCTTGTGTGATCAAATTTAATATTGTTTTTGTCATCTTAAAATTTTGACGAGGATTGAAAGTGTTAGAAACAAGAAGGTTAGAACACCATCTAATCAAAATTAGAACACCATCTAATTTATTGATTACAACCAGTGTTGCAAAACTCGGTTTCGGCTTGTACTCGGTGACCTACCCTGGAGCGAGTACTCGGCCTAATCGGGGGAGTACTCGGGGCTCAAATCGGCCTATGCGGGGAGTACTCGGAGTACTCGGCCAACTCGGCTATACTCGGCGACCTACCTTGGAGCGAGTACTCGGGGAGTAATCGGTCAACTCGGCCTTGTTTTGCAACACTGATTACAACCATGAGAACCATTGTCATAATCATACTAAGGGAATTGTTTAAACTAGTCTAGGAAAGTGTAGTTTTAATATATTGAATTATCATCTTCGTTATTATTTTCTTGGTAATTGTGGAATTATTATTAAGCTTGTTAATTTCAAACTCACGTTTCAAAAACTAAACAAATCCTTTTGAACGACCTCGGCTTACCGAATCATTTCTTGCTACACACAGATGAGTATACTTGCTCGTATGTGTTTTGTTTGAATCATTGGTAGATCGTGTTTATAAATTTAAAACTTGCACTCTTGAGACACATCATACTCTATGGAATGTTCTAGAGACGAGATATTTCTTTGGATATTCTAGTATGATCTGGATACTTCTAGCATCATCTTGATCATTATTAATACATCATCATCCTTATCTAGATGCCTAATTCTAGATAACTCTAACTAGATATTTCTAATATCATTTTGGATATTTCACAAAGATATTTTCTATGACCATTCTACGTTATTCTAGAAACTTCCTATATATGGGCTCGGACTAAATCAAGTTTACGATCCAACAAGGCCAAGGCATTAACTGCAATTCTTTGACTGATCTGAATGCCTTCGTCTTGGAAAGATTCGAGGAAATATGATAAGATCTCCCTCCCACAATCATTTTCCTTGTTTAAAAATATAACGTCTATCGAATAATAGGATTTCACAAGGGTGGCAATGCTTTTGGCCATAACTGATTTGTCTTCCTTGATTTGAAGCAAGTATGGATAATCCATGGAAGGAGAACCCGCAAACGAAAATATAGGAACTTTAGATTTATCAGCAATTGGAGCCAATAACTTTGCTTCTCGATATGTTTCTGGGCCTATGATTGCTTGCACCTTAACGTTATCCAAAAGATCAAGCACTGCCCAAACAAAGTTAGAACAAACCAATTTAACGACTATACGAAAAATCAATAAAGTGAAGGTACTTAAATATGGATCATGATTACAACTCCATATGGATTGTGATTTGGCTTTATATTGGTTATGGAGTTGAAAAAAAAGAGCACGTACTGCACTTGGCAATAGTAAGTATTTTTGGAGAAAGTTGCCAGGTTTGATATTTTAAATGGAGATGAAATGTTTCTTGATAATCTATTAGCATGGCTGACAAGTAATATTTAAACTAAAAGTTTTTCTTTTTCTACCAAAAAAGTTAGCATAATGGATCATGACTATAGCTGAGAAAATAAAAGAAACAAAAAAATCGTACCCGCTGACAGAGCTTGTAATGGGTCACCTTTGGAGTCTCTTGTGTGGAGAACGATCTTCATTATGAAATTGTTATTAAGTGCATAAAAATCAGAAAATGCCATACTCATGAAGCAGTGAATTGACTTTCCAACCCATGACTCCATGTCAAGAACTACTCCCACTTGTATTAGAACTTCGTTGTGCAAAAAGATGCTACTATTTTCGAATGGTAATGAGTCTGAACATAATGCATGGTTTATAAAGCTCGAGAATATTAGAAACAAAAGAATGAATTTGTTATGATTATGAAGCTTCATCATTGCAAGAAGTAAGAAAAAAGGTTCTAATGCTCATATAAACTCCTTTGTAAACACTTCCTTTGCCCAAGAAAAAAAAAAGTGGCAATAAGAAAGTCAACTTTAAAAAAGTCAGCTAGCCATGTTTTGTCCCAAGGAGGCTAGGAATCTGCATGCATAAAAATATGGATGTAGCAAAATGTACGAGACTAGATGTTATCAAGTTACATACAAAGCACAAAACATCCCAGAAATCTGTCATAAAACAAATTAACAATTTGGTAGGGGAATTTCTTTGATTAATTAAAAAAAATTCTTTAAGTAAATGATTTGTAATCTTAATGACTCAGAATCTTAGTTTAAGGTCCACTCATTAAAATAAAAAAAGAAGAAAAAAAATATAGTTCATGATTGGAAGGAGCAACTTGGTATTGAAATAAGTAAACCAGACTAGCTTGACCAAGTCTTATCAGTAAAATTATCATTTGAAGAAATTAAATGGACAGACTTTTAAACTTGCATTCATACTGATGCTGATCAAAGTCATGGGTTATACCATACGTCAAAAGAACACCGAAAACTTTTATTTTGACAAATTACTAGTTATACAATAAAATAGTGTCAAGATTTTTATGGCCAAAAGTGATGAAAGGTACGTACGCATTACAAAAAAAAAGATTTTTATGGTTTTTACTTGCATACGGTGTAAGATGCATAGATGTTTGCATCTTGAAAGGATTTTATCAAATATTCTACTCAGTATACATCAAAAGTTTGATTGTTCGATAAAATTCTTAGGGGATCAATTACACCGCGAAACAAACAAACCGACCAATGAGTACAACCTCCATTCGTTCTCATATCCGAATGACAATTTTATGTAGAAAAATACCTCAAATTAACCAACAAATTTTGTCGCATGACGATGGAAATTATATTATGGACTTCTATTTTTTCTCGAAGTAAGCAAATCTTGGATATTATAAGCGCTAAAGCGGAAGAGACCCCACTAACAATAAACAAACTTTTAAACCTATCAAAACTCAAGGTTTTTGGATTTGTTGGAAGATCTTCGGATGATAATGAGTACTGTTTCTCAAACCACTTCTTCTCCGAAAGTCTCAGAGTTCCATCTTCTCTCATTTTAGCAATTTGGCTCGACATATCTTTCGCCAAGAGCGAACCTTTTTGGAAGATCTGAGATCCATAGATATATTACAAACATAACTAAAACAATTCAAAACACAAAAGAGTACTTACTCTGATTGTTCTAAACATGCAACCATTTTTCAAGTACTCATAATTTTGTCTCGTAAGCAGGAATTAAGTGGAACGCGAAGCAAAAGAGTTAGCAGTTCATATAAATATATAATATTGTTGACTACTTATAATATTGTTGACTCCTTAATGTCATTAGATGTCAAATATATAATATGTACTTAGTATAAGTCAATGTAATGTTACTTAGTATTTATGGGTCGAATTAGAATAGGCTGCATTGGGTTTAACATGGGTCAAAACAGTTAACCCAAACAACAGTTATGTTAGTAGTTAAATAGCAGTTGGTAGTTAATTAGTTTATGTCAGTTATAGTCAAACGACACAATGGTCTATGAAATAACTGTTGGTGTCGTTTCATTATGTATAAATAGGTCTAGTAGTATCTGTAATCAACAACAATTTCATATCAATAAAACTGTCATTACATACTTGTCCCATTTCTTGTTTAGTTCTATTATCTAAAATGTCTCATACACAAACCTTACAATGGTTCACTACAAAACCATTATGCAACATAATTGGCTAGAAAAAAACCTGTGAAACAGTGGTATCAGAGCCACGGCTCAGACCATTGGGAGAAGCCAATTCAGAAGCATGATCAAGGAATCTACAATGGGAGATATTTGCTGAGAGAAACACCAAGAAAGCTGTATCAATGGAACAGCAAGAGGAAAACCTTATCTCCAAAAACTAAGGAGATGTTGGTAAAAAAAGGTGAAGGAGATTGAAACCTATAATGCTTCAAAGAAGCCTACAAAGTCTCAAGATCATGGGAAGAAAGTTGCAAATACTCAGAAAGAAAGTAGAGCCAAGTGTTACATATGTAAAGAGATAGGACATGTGTTCTGGACATGTCAAAACGGGAAAAAAATTGCCATGGTTGAATTGCAAGATGAAGCAGTAGAAACCTCAAACAAAGATGATGCAGAGAAAGCCAAGTATCAAGAAAAGTTCATGTAACAACAGACTACATGGTAGATGGCACAGATGATGCAATATGGGATAAAATATGGTATGTAAGCAGTGCTTACAAACATCACATGTGCCCAACAAGGATGTTATTCAAGAGGCTAGAGTACAAATTCAAGATGATTGGTAAGGAAGAAATTGAGAAGAAATTCATCTTCTCTTATGGAATTGGTGATGTCACTATTGAAGCAAAAGATGGAAGTATGATCATACCACATGTTCAATACACACCAGAAGTTTCTCTAAATGTTCTCAGTTATGATCAATTGGAAGAACAAGGATACATAGTGAAGGTTAATGACAACAAATGTAGTCTACACTACATGTTTGAAGGAAAGATGCATAAGGCAGAAGTACCACAAGAAGAAGCAAAAGGATTAAATGATATTATCACTAATCACAACAAATTTCTGGATAAATATTTTGAGTCTATAGATCCTAAAGATGAATGTTCACTGGTGAATGGTTTGGAAGATCTAACATGGGACAGAAATGACACACAAGATTATGTAGATGAAGAGTACATAAGTTGGAATGGTTCAATTTATGCATTAATAGTGAATTCATTTTCAAGGTTCTTATCCTTTATGAATCTGTTGAAGAAGGACAACTTAGTGTACAAACATTGGGAGATTTTCAGTAAAAAGTATGTGGAGACGTTGAAGTGGTTTTATTTAGTTTATCTTAATTATGATATGCTAGAGAAAATACCACCGGTTATAGGAGTGATGGAGATAAATTTGCTTAGCCTACATAAAATAGTTGATAGTCTTGGAGGCTATCTGTGTGTCACACTTGGTGACAAATGGAAGACCATTGCAAATTTACAAGGACTGACGGATAGTGAAGAGGAAGCAGTAAAAGCTTGTTACAAAAGGTTCATTGACATTACACAAGTGTACTATGAAACTGCAAAGATGCCTTGGTATGAGAAGGCCAAGAATGAAGTGGTTGAGAGTAGTGGGACTGCTATTGAAAAAGATCCACAAGGCCAAAACAAGGATGATGCAAGAATAGATGAGTCACAGGATGAAGACATAGATAGCAAAACTCACTTTGGAGTCAGGTTAGAGAGCAATGTTGAAAAGTAAGCAGAGGAAGCAAGCAGTACAGACAGAAATGACTTTGAAGTCATTGTTTAAAGATTTGTGGAAACATCACTCAGCAGATCATTTGACATTAATGAATTAGGGGGGAGATGTTGACTCTTTATTGTCATTAGATGTCAAATATATAATATGTACTTAGTATAAGTCAATGTAATGTTACTCAGTATTTATGGGTCGAATTAGAATAGGCTGCATTGGGTTTAACATGGGTCAAAATAGTTAGCCCAAACAACAGTTATGTTAGCAGTTAAATGGTAGTTGGTAGTTAAATGGCAGTTATAGTCAAACGACATAATGGTCTATGAAATAATTGTTGGTGTCGTTTCATTATGTATAAATAGGTCTAGTGGTGTCTGTAATCAACAACAATTTCATATCAATAAAACTGTCATTACATACTTGTCCCATTTCTTGTTTAGTTCTATTATCTAAACTGTGTCATACACAAACCTTACAATGGTTCTCTACAAAACCATTATGCAACATAATTGGCTAGAAAAAAAACCTGTGAAACAAATATGAAGTTATTTGTTGGATTATGTACAATTCTGATACTATATTAGTCCAAATGAATAGATAACTCTATGACTCACTTTAATTGAGAAGGGAAAAAGAAAATGGTACTTATGAAGCCAAAACCAGAAGTAGAAGGTTCAGAAGAAATCATCGCGTAATCATCTGAGTACTTGCCAACAAACATCTTTATGTAAGTGATTTCATCGATGATAGCATCAACACCACCATGCTTTCCACCTTTGGATAATGCTTCAGTATAATCTTCATACGAAAAGTATATATGGTTTATGCCTATAATTCTCAAAATGCATGTTGCTAACAGCCACTCTTGATAAACTAGCCTCAAATGAGCCACCACCCCACAGTTCCACCGTTGGATGCTAACACAAATTGTTCAACCATTAACAATGAACTCAATGTAGCAGTGTAAGTTCCCGAGATCATAATAAGGACAACAAGTAACCAAATAGATGCCACAAATTTTGACAGATTACTTGACAGCTTCTGTTCTACAACACAAAACAAAATTATAACACTGGTCCATAGAGAACTTGTGTGCAGGATTGGCACTTGACAATATGAATTCTTTGCAACGATAAACGTATTTGTATTGTAGCATATATTTAAAAGAGCACACACAAAAATAAAATAAGAAGCAGGAGAGACATGTAATTCATATAAATAGTACGTTACTTTGAGTAGAAAATAAGGTCATTAGGATGAACCAAAAGGTTGCTCCAATTTTTTGAGAAGGTGAAGTTTGGGACCCTTGATCCATGGATTCTATGGCCCAAATGACAATTCCAGTGACGATGGCAAAACCAGCAATGCTCAGCCAAAGCTTCACATCGAGTGGCTTAAAAAATATTCATTCCACATGTCATCATAGTTGATTCTTGCTAATGTTCCTATGCCCAAGTCAGTGAAAGTTGCTGCAAAGTCAACATATTGAGATCTGTTTGCAAGAATCATTGAATCCCCCAAGATAGCATCAATCTCCTGATATACCAAAACTTACATGAATTTTCTCACAACACCTTATTTAGTTTCAAAAGATTAGAAATAAGCAATATGCCAATTATGATTAAAACGGCTTAGAAGGCTGTATACATTAAAAGCAGACTTTCGGCAGCTTTCACACTGATTTGACCCATATCTGATAACCCTAGAGTCATGCCATTGGTGCATCAATGACATGGTCATGGAACCCCCATGACTAGTGATACAGATACAGAATACATAATAGCTCGGGTATCAAACTGAAGGGTTAAACAGAATGTCATAGTAATGACACAGAATCTAAGGTCATCATAAATATCATAATCATAGGTTCATATCAAAAGGGTGCATAGCAAAGGCTCATATCAAATGGTACATAGCGAAGGTTCATATCAAAGGGTACAAGTCATGAGAAATCTTTAAGGAAAAGATAGAGTATAAATAAGTTAAGTAATTGTAGACATCATGTAAACATTGTTTTCATAAACGTATTATTTTAAAAGCAGTATTCATAAAAGTCATTAAACATCCATATAAAAGTGGTATCGCCTCGGTTTAATAGCAATTATTTTAAAACAGTTTTTCTCAAAACATTATCATGATATATTTAGAAAAGGTTTTCACACGAAGTTATAATATCAATTTGAGTTACAAAGTATAAAAGGATTCAAATATTGAATTCACAGGAGATAAAATATGAATCACATCATACAAAGCAACCAAACGAATACCAAAAGGATCATAAATCAGAATATCAAACATCAGGGAATTAAGTCATGAAATACCCTTACTGAGAAAGGGCGGAATATCTGTACCTTATGCACGCAACCAAAATAAGAAAGGATACGGAAACAGGGAATCACTCCTTCTTCACCGAACCTATACAATTTAATGATCATGTTGTTACTCATAGGCTCGTTTTAATCAGATTACATGATTTAGGTTTCTTTCTATTTTTAGTAACCTTCCAGGTTAAGTAACTTTCTATAATAAGTAACTTTCTATTTTTAGTAACTTTCCATATCTAGTAACTTTCCATATTTATTAAGTTTCCATATTTAGCAGGTTTCCATATTTGGTAACTTTCCACATTTAGTAAGTTTCCATATTTAGTAAATTTTAGCACGATTCCCAAATTTAGTTTAAATTCAGTTTTGGGTTCGGGATTATCAAATAAGTTTAACATGTTCACACACAAGTCAAAACATCACTAAAATATCATACACGGCATAGAAACAAGTATAGGGCATCAAGTATTAAGAGAGACACCTAGAACATATAAATAACACAAGCATACTTATTGACAGATTTTAACATAAAATTAATCCCAATTAATGAATTTAAAAACGTACCAGAGGCCCAAACTAAAAATCCAAAAAATTACCAAAGTAGCCGACATGTCTTAGGAGTCTACTGGAATTTCTAAAGATTTTATTATCAAAGCTATGACACATTGTAAAATCGTTCAAGTTAATGTGTTCAGATTCGTAATTGCAGTTACACATCAAAAGTATGCACCTAACAACTTAACCAAATTACCTCAGAAAATTCTACAAAAATTCCAGGAAGTATTAAACATATTTAATATAACTCCTGTAAAATTGTGGCATCTAACTCACTACGGTTTGGAAACTAAAAATCAAAGAATCTAACTGAAAAATAACTCAGCAACCAGATTTTGACATACGAACACATAAAATTCAGAAAAACATTCATATCACACTCAAATTCGTTCAAACCACTTGGAATACTTTCATAGGACTCTAAACAAAGTTTACAAACAAAAATCAAGACTTAGACCTCATTTAAACTCATCCCATGAACCATACAATTTCGACATATAAAACAGTAAATAACACAACTCCATATTAGGCCACGTTTAACACCATTTTAATTATCAATTCTAGCATATAACCTTACACCACTTACCCACAACTCATTTAGGCATCAAATTAACATGTTTATGAATTCAAAGCCAAAAGATCAACCACCAAATTCAGTTCATGAAACTTCAATATTTCAAAAACCATTTTCACAAATAAACCCTAATTCATATCTAACACTAACCACACAACATAGGGTTTCATATCTTTATTATTATTCATAATTACTCAATTAATGCAGATTTTTAGGGTTCAATTAGAGGTGTCACATGTCTATAAGAGGCTTGATCAAAACACACCCATTTAATCCATACTCACGCGACACATTTAATCACATATATGTATACATGTTATAATTTCATGTATGATTTTATTAGACACATTAACAAGTATATCAAAAGTGACATAATAGGTTCAAGAAGAATTAAAACTCATGTCTAGGGCTTCAAAATAAGGATGGGTCGAATCCAAAACAGGGTCGAATAACACATAAAATAATGAGTCGAAACACAAGATTTTTTGCATGTTAAAATTTATGATTCATGTGGCATCTTTAATGATTAACACATAGCAAGAAATATAGATTAATAAGTGTATCATACATGTTATTAATTTAGTGTTGTATTCATGATATTCGGATTTTTACATACCCAAAATGTGTCGATTGGAACAAAAAAAAAAGAAAACCAAGGGATTACCTCTTGTTTTTACGAGATTAAGAAGAAGAAAAACCAAAACCTTCGACCTCAATATACACGAATCACAGCAGCACTTCGACACCCTTTTGCCCTAGTGAGAAGATCAAGCAGGAACCCTAGTTTTTATTTTGTTGTTGTTTCGTGAGAATGAGGAGGGAAAAGAAGGGAACCGGCCATTAGATAAAAGAAGCGTATATATTTCTTTTGGAATGTATTGTGATTGATATTGATTTGCTATTGTCTGGATTTGATTGAGTAAAATTATGGGCTAATTAGTTTTTAATTTATTGTATAAATCTTTTATTAAATGGGCTAGCGGGGGGGAGGGGGGGTCATTCTTTCTTTTTTTTTTTTTTTTTTTTTTTTTTTAACCATCTTTTATTACTATTATGACGTAGGTTAGTTAATATTAATTGTATTTATAATATATAGGTTTAGGACTTAATTGAAATGACAGATTTAATTATGAGGTAATGTTTTTAAATAACATATATTTACATTCTCGTACTTAGGTTAACATGTGTAATGTTCTTGTTTAGTTATTTGCATGTTCTCATAAATCCAAAATTTTAGAGGGGCAAAATGGGAATTTCACATGAATTGAAATTAGGGTTTTACAACTCTTCCCCTCTAAAAGAAAATTTTCGTCCTCGAAATTGGAATAGAGAGATCGGATGGAAAAGTATCGAATCACATAAGATGTGTGGATGACATATACGTATAATTCTTCAATTTCTCATGACCCAAACCTGACGCTCCAGAATAGCCTCAGACTTTTCAATAACAGACAAATCATAACAATTCTCGATCGAACGAATGCGGAACATATACATGACAGATGATATTTGTAATCTCACTAAGAGATACATGAAACACATGTACACATGAGGCAAATACGGAGGTAGTAATAAACGAGGAAACTTCATCAACTCTATCCAGATTTTGAACGAACTAAGGAACTTGCTAATAATCAAAGGAGCACATACCGAAATTACCAAACGTCTCAAGAGTTTCATATAGAGGTGGGTAACATATTCGTATCGACGATCAACTAAGCATAAATCGGAATGTCAAAACGTATCAGAAGTCTAATGGAATAGCTAGAATAATCGCACGGATCAGAACAAATCTAAGGTCTAGCGTGTCGTGAACTAAATCTTCCTCAAATGCCAAAACGCCCAACACTGTTGTACGGAACATCACACGGAACACACCAATTCACGATCTAAAGTTTCAGAATTTCTCTTCCAACATGATAACTAATCCATTAGTCATTGAATTTACTCAGGTCCTTCGATAATCAGCTCCCTAACCTAGTTTAACCCAAAAGGTGTTCTTCAGCTCTGTCAAAAATCCTTCTCAACACATTTTCCAAGCTTGAATAGTTGTTCTGCTTATTCATCGGTTTGGAGGTGCAAAGCATTACCAAATCGAGTCTGGTCCCTCAAGCCTTCAGTAGCTCTTCCTAGGAATGTGATGTTGAAACGTGAATCTCTGACACGATCACTGCAGGTGCGCCGTGTAGTTTTGAATGATCTTTTGCCGAATGAAATTACTGCCAATCTTCCAAGTGAGCCGACCTAGTCAAAATGTCCTTTACAACTCAATTCGTGTTGTCCTTCCTAAATGTGCGTGGAATTCCCGTTGCAAAATCCCTGAAAGTTTAATCTCACTTCTACATATGAACATCCAACACCAAAGAAAATCGCTTGTATGTTGATACTGAATCTTAGCCTGTCGACAAGCCAACCACTTCACCACAAAGGTAGTCACAACCGTCTTCATACCATTCCATCAAAATTTCTGCTACAAATCTCTACACATAATAGTACAACTAAGATGAATAGAGAAAATAGTGTGCTTCAATCAAAACCGCTTCCTTCAAGTCATAGGTCATGTTCCACCGTCTTGCTCCCGAGCTTCTTCATGCCTGTCACCAATCACTCCCAAGTCATGCGTCGGACAGTTCACTTCTTGCAGTTCTAGCTGTACCAACAATCTTCCCGTGTTGCATAAGGACGTTAGCTAAGTCCCTTTCTTGAGTCGAAACAATTCTCTTTTTAGCTTCTCAAAATATTTCCTCTCATTCTTCATCCAAATCCAAAATTTATTCTTCGAGAGTATAACATATAGCTTCTTCTGATGTAGAAACCTTAACACAGAACACTAAGATGATTTTCGTGTTTCTCTTTCGTCTCTGAATATACCAATATGTCATACTATGACAAAATTGTCCAAGTATTCATGAAAGACACGATTCATCAAGTTCATAGGAACAGTCAGAGCAGTAGCCAATACGATTGGCATCACAATACTCATAGAGATCAGAACGAATACGGAGGCAATTCTAGGAACATCTCGCATCCTTTAAACGTAACTGAAAAAATAATCAGATCTAAAATTCATCATTGGGAAACCTTTACACTCTGGAGTTGATTAATCAAATCGTCATTTCGAGGTAACGGATAACGGTTCTAGCCACAATACTATTAAGCTTCCCGAGATCACTACACAACCTCATGCTATCATCATCCTTCTTCATGAATACAACATGAGTACACTACGGATGCACACGCAAACGGATAAAACCACTTTCTAAAAGCTGGTCCTTTAATTCTTCCCATTCAATCGATGTCACAAGATACGGAGTTTCAGAATTAGGAAAAACATTGCTCTTATATGGATAGATTTTCTGAATCAACCAACTTACTGATCTCAGGCACTTCTCAAGACATCCTATGATCCCAATAAGTTCAAGTTATATGATGTAACTATTATCACGTTGGCCAGGCGTCATAATACTTGCATCATATACACATGCCCTTATTGCAATCACAGTTTACCTCGAGTCGTGACTAAACAAGCTTCATAACCAGATCAAAACAAGATCACACTCAGATGGGAAATCTTGATAGTTCATTAAGGAATTCATTACGAAAGTTTCAAACAACCGAATAACTCTCGAGTCGAGTTTCATCCAACGAAATATCTTCACAACTGCGACAGATTAACGTACGAATTTTTAAACCAGGTGTGATTGTAATTATTTACCAGGTTGGGAACCATGGTACAGAGTTCGAGTTTCTCAAATCGCCAAAGATTACAAATCTAATATGACTGCCGTTAGCATCTCGATACTTAGTCAGGAAATCCATATTCAAAATAACATCGAATTAAACATTCCCAAAGGAAACAGATTAGAAGAACGAACTTATCTTCTAATACCTTCAAAACATACTGGATAATTCCGATACTCGTGACGGATAATCACAAGTTTTCTCATAGGAATAGAAATGAGTAAAGCAGATTCTAATAGTGCAGAGGGGACCTTAATATGCTTAGCAAAAGCAAGGGAAACTACAAAATGTGTCAAACACATCAGATTCCTACATATACGAATTCTCTGAATGAATGAAAAGGTAACAAAAGAATGATCAAACATATATATGAAAAGAAAATGGAAACGCAAGCTCCTGCTGAAACGAATATCATCTGTCAAAAGAATGAGAGGTCAAGATCGTCTGAACAAATATCATAAGTCAACAGAAATGGAGAAAAATAGAATATGGTGCATTGGGGAATAACAGAAGGTATATCAAAATGTATCAAAGGTGTAAAGGTTATCAGAAATCTACCACGAGCCCAGAAACAGATCATATCATAACATCGTAATCATAATCTTCATAAATAACCATAAGTAACATAATGGAGTGATCAGCTCCCAGAATTGTGAAAGGCGTGTATTACACACAGCACCAATCACCAGAATATATCTTATAACATAACAGATCATATCTAGGATGCATCCATACGCCCCTGCAGAAATCATACTCATCGTGGCCATATATATATATACATACATATACATATATATATATATATATATATATATATATATATATATATATATATATATATATATCATAATAAAAGGGACGGGGTGGAACATCACTCAACCACCCTAGAGTCATGCCATTGGTGTATCAATGAAATGGTCATGGAACTCCCATGACTAGGGATACAGATACAGAATACATAATAGCTCGGGTATCAAACTGAAGGGTCAAACAGAATGTCATGGTAATGACACAGAATCTAAGGTCATCAGAAATATCATAATCATAGGTGCATATCAAAAGGGTGCACATGTCTTAGGAGTCTACTGGAATTTTTCCAGATTTTATTATCAAAGGTAATACCTTTTGAAAAATTGTTGAAGTTAATGTATTCAGATTCGTAACTGCAGTTATACATCAAAAGTATGCACCTAAAAACTTAACCAAATGACATCAGAAAATTCTACAAAAATTCTAGGAAGTTGTCCACATATGGTGTATAACTCCTTTTAAATTGTGGCCTCTAACTCACTATGGTTTGGAAACTAAAAAACAAAGAAACTGACTGAAAAAATAACTCAGCAACCGGATTTTGACATACGAACACATAAAATACAGAAAAACATTCATATCACACTCAAATTCATTCAAACCACTTGGAATACTTTCATACGACTCTAAACTAAGTTTACAAACAAAAATCCAGACTTAGACCTCATTTAAACTCATCCCATGAACCATACAAATTCGACATGCATGTAAAACAGTAAATAACACAACTCCATATTAGGCCACGTTTAACACCATTTTAATTATCAATTCTTGCATATAAGCTTACACCACTTACCCACAACTCATTTAGGCATCAAATTAACATGTTTATGAATTCAAAGCCAAAAGATCAACCACCAAATTCTGTTCATGGAACTTCAATATTTCAAAAACCATTTTCACAAATAAACCCTAATTCATATCTAACACTAACCACACAACATAAGGTTTCATATCATTATTATTATTCATAATTACTCAATTAATGCAGATTTTTAGGGTTCAATTAGAGGTGTCACATGTCAATTAGAGGCTTGATCAAAACACACCCATTTAATCCATACTCACGCGACACATTTAATCACATATATGTATACATGTTATAATTTCGTGTATGATTTTATTAGACACATTAACAAGTATATCAAAGGTGACATAATAGGTTCAAGAAGAATTAAAACTCATGTCTAGGGCTTCAAAATAAGGATGGGTCGAATCCAAAACACAAGGGTCGAATAACACATAAAATAATGAGTCGAAACACAAGATTTTTTGCATGTTAAAATTTATGATTCATTTGGCATCTTCAATGATTAACACGTAGCAAGAAATATAGATTAATAAGTGTATCATACATGTTACTAATTTAGTGTTGTATTGATGATATTCGGATTTTTACATACCCATAATGTATCGACTGGAACAAAAAAAAAAAAAAAAAAAAAAAAAAAAAAAAAAAAAAAGAGAACCAAGGGATTACCACTTGTTTTAACGAGATTAAGAAGAAGAAAAACCAAAACCTTCGACCTCAATATACACGAATCACAGCAGCACTTCGACCCCTTTTTGCCCTAGAGAGAAGATCAAGCAGGAACCCTAGTTTTTATTTTTTTGTTATGTCGTGAGAATGAGGTGGGAAAAGAAGAGAACCTGCCTTTAGATATGAGGAGCGTATATATTTCTTTTGGAATGTATTGTGATTGATATTGATTTTCTATTGTCTGGGATTTGATTGAGTAAAATTATGGGCTAATTGGTTTTTAATTTATTGTACAAATCTTTTATTAAATGGGCTGGGGGGGGGGGCATTCTTTTTTCTTTTTTTTTTCTTTTTTTTTTTTTAAAACAATCTTTTATTACTATTAAGACGTAGGTTAGTTAATATTAATTGTATTTATAATATATAGGTTTAGGACTTAATTGAAATGAGAGATTTAATTATGAGGTAATGTTTTTAAATAACATATATTTACATTCTCGTACTTAGGTTAACATGTGTAATGTTCTTGTTTAGTTATTTGCATGTTCTCATAAATCCAAAATCTTAGAGGGACAAAATGGGAATTTCACATGAATGGAATTTAGGGTTTTACATAAACACTGTTGAGAGATTTTCAAATGATTATTTGTTATGGCAACATAGGATAGTCATGGAGTTATAAGTTGACTAAGGTTAGAAAATATGTCCTATGATCCGCCAGAGCCGGAGGGATCTACCCAAGGACAACACCAATAGTTTAGTACTAGAAGTCCTTAGGTACAATTGAAAAAAGGAGTAAATAATGAAAGTAGAAAGAAGGGGTTGAAGAATTAAAAAGAAAAAGTTATGAAAAAGGGTTAAAAGAAATAGCCCTCCAAATGATCAACCTTAGGGCAGAAACCGGGTTCAATTCATATGCTACTAGTTGTTACTAAGGTGACACCGGTATTGAAGACAAAGACGTCATGGACCCAGTGACGCACTGCACTTAACCTTCTAACCACTCAAGTATCTCTCAAAAGGTACTTATTTCATTTCACACGGAGAACCCTACCTAATCTATCGACCTTTCACTCCGAAATGTGTTGATATTGAAAATGTAGGCAATCTGTTCCATGCCTCCGACTACTTAAAATCAAAGTGCACTATATCGAGTCTAGAGCCGCGAGATACATCAAAAGATCTCTTAGGAACACTTAATACTTCTACACTGGTTGTTCAACATTAAGGACACTAGTTGTAAATAACAAGAGTCCTACGTAGATCTTAGCAATCTGCCAAGAACATTCATGAAGGAATTCACGATTGTGATTCTCAGTGGCTAAATGGAAATTCCTGCCAGGGTCAACATCAAACAGCCCTGACAGCAGGTCACTTCGTTAATCCCTTGTGGGTTACGCTTAGTGTTCGCGGTGGTTTCAAACGGTCTACAGTCGTGCAGTGATACTTCAGTATACTTCAGTGGCTCACCTGAACCGTTGATATACTTTGGTATATCTGTGTAAGCCCTCTCGGGGGTATCCAATTCAGGAACGGCCTTGGTAAGGATTAGAAAAAGTTTTCACACTATGATGTTAATGATCTCGAAGTCCGAACCTGTAAGTACCGGATGCTTTATTGCTAACTGTTTTCATGCAGGTACTTGTGGAGACCGGGAGTTCTATCACCACCATTACCATCATCAACATTACATCATTTTCCACATGCTCATACAAACATCACAAAGAAAGTTCTCACAAAGATCAAAGCAAAGCAAAGTTCAAAGAAAGATTCTACGTCATGCTGAAGAATCTACAAAGTTCAAAGACAAAGATCAAAGCTAATGAATTGAGAGCTACGTAAGCATGATAACCCAAAGTCAAAAGACGTATGAGCATGTTGGAAAGGCGTAAAGACACTAGAGATAATGACGTTGATGAAAGGCAGATAACATCATCACTTGATCACAACAACAACAAAGAACAAAGATGTAAAGTTTTTGAAGACGTCTAAAGCCATAAAAGTCAAAGTCAAAGAAGCAATGAAGACTTCAAGCAACCTATGATGACCAACCCTTATGGGGAGATTGTTGGAAATACGTTTTATTATTATCAAGTGTCGGTCATTAGTTTTGTAATAGGTTGCTATATTATTTAGTCTCATATGTTTGTCTATTTAGACTTAAGTCCATGGGCCTTGTGTTTAAGCCAATTCGTATGAAATGAAGGATACTAAGGGGGTTGCCCTAGTCCTTCCCTATATATATATCACATGTAAGACAACATTATGAGAGTTGGTTATTTCATTATCTATACTAAACCTTTGTTTATTTATTTCTCATATTGAAGTAATCATCCATCTATCATCTTTATCTCATTTCTATACTTGTGTTTTTACATTATGGTAACCTAACAGAACTCTCTCAAGAAGGCTCTCAAGGAAGAAAACGTAGGAAAGAAGTGAAGCTTATATTCATTATTCATCATTGTAATCATCAAGGAATCATCACTAATCATCTAGTCATTGTTCCTGGTTCTTGTAATCATCATTACAACCTTTGTAAGACTCTTTAATTATATTTTCAAGTGATCAATTTTCTGTGGTTATTACTTTGTTTGTCATGAGTGGCTAAGTGCCTTATGCACTTGCCTAGATGATGTTTGTAGCATGATAATTGGTTGATTATGACTTAATGGTTCTATTCGTATTTCAAGCTAATACTAAGAACGAATTATACTTTTAAGTTTTCATGTGACAAAAAGTTTATCAAGTTAGATTGATTGTTGATGGTGTAATAGGTCGAAAGAGACATTGTTAATCAATCAATAGTTGCCCTTTGTCTATGAATGTGCCACCTTATGTATTGACCATTTCATAAGTAACTTGAATAAACAAGGAAATTAGAGGTGTAGTTGTCAATTACTTGTGAAACTATTGCGAATCAAGTGATTCAATTGTTTTAGTCTTGTGTGATCAAATTTAATATTGTTTTTGTCATCTTAAAATTTTGACGAGGATTGAAAGTGTTAGAAACAAGAAGGTTAGAACACCATCTAATCAAAATTAGAACACCATCTAATTTATTGATTACAACCAGTGTTGCAAAACTCGGTTTCGGCTTGTACTCGGCGACCTACCCTGGAGCGAGTACTCGGCCTAATCGGGGGAGTACTCGGGGCTCAAATCGGCCTATGCAGGGAGTACTCGGAGTACTCGGCCAACTCGGCTATACTCGGCGACCTACCTTGGAGCGAGTACTTGGGGAGTAATCAGTCAACTCGGCCTTGTTTTGCAACACTGATTACAACCATGAGAACCATTGTCATAATCATACTAAGGGAATTGTTTAAACTAGTCTAGGAAAGTGTAGTTTTAATATATTGAATTATCATCTTCGTTATTATTTTCTTGGTAATTGTGGAATTATTATTAAGCTTGTTAATTTCAAACTCACGTTTCAAAAACTAAACAAATCCTTTTGAACGACCTCGGCTTACTGAATCATTTCTTGCTACACACAGATGAGTATACTTGCTCGTATGTGTTTTGTTTGAATCATTGGTAGATCGTGTTTATAAATTTAAAACTTGCACTCTTGAGACACATCATACTCCATGGAATGTTCTAGAGACGAGATATTTCTATGGATATTCTAGTATGATCTGGATACTTCTAGCATCATCTTGATCATTATTAATACATCATCATCCTTATCTAGATGCCTAATTCTAGATAACTCTAACTAGATATTTCTAATATCATTTTGGATATTTCACAAAGATATTTTCTATGACCATTCTACGTTATTCTAGAAACTTCCTATATATGGGCTCGGACTAAATCAAGTTTACGATCCAACAAGGCCAAGGCATTAACTGCAATTCTTTGACTGATCTGAATGCCTTCGTCTTGGAAAGATTCGAGGAAATATGATAAGATCTCCCTCCCACAATCATTTTTCTTGTTTAAAAATATAACGTCTATCGAATAATAGTATTTCACAAGGGTGGCAATGCTTTTGGCCATAACTGATTTATCTTCCTTGATTTGAAGCAAGTATGGATAATCCATGGAAGGAGAACCCGCAAACGAAAATATAGGAACTTTAGATTTATCAGCAATTGGAGCCAATAACTTTGCTTCTCGATATGTTTCTGGGCCTATGATTGCTTGCACCTTAACGTTATCCAAAAGATCAAGCACTGCCCAAACAAAGTTAGAACAAACCAATTTAACGACTATACGAAAAATCAATAAAGTGAAGGTACTTAAATATGGGTCATGATTACAACTCCACATGGATTGTGATTTGGCTTTATGTTGGTTATGGAGTTGAAAAAAAAGAGCACGTACTGCACTTGGCAATAGTAAGTATTTTTGGAGAAAGTTGCCAGGTTTGATATTTTAAAAGGAGATGAAATGTTTCTTGATAATCTATTAGCATGGCTGACAAGTAATATTTAAACTAAAAGTTTTTCTTTTTCTACCAAAAAAGTTAGCATAATGGATCATTGACTGTCAGCGGGTACGATTTTTTTGTTTCTTTTATTTTCTCAGCTATAGTCATGATCCATTATGCTAACTTTTTTGGTAGAAAAAGAAAAACTTTTAGTTTAAATATTACTTGTCAGCCATGCTAATAGATTATCAAGAAACATTTCATCTCCTTCTTGTTACTACGCCAACTTTTAGATTTTTACATAATCCATGGCGTAAAAGGACCATAAGCAAAAGAATAACTATGCTATGCTAATGGAGCATCATCTCTGGATGCATGACAAATGAAACATATTCCTTTGATGAAATGTTTCCAAGTCAAAAATGACAATCGGAGTCAATAGTTCTCAACTGAGAATGTCAATATTGAGTTCTAGATTTTATGATTGATAGGAAAAAATGCAACTTGGTATAAATAAAATAATTAGAATAATCCTTCTTGTTAGTTCATTTTCATAAAAAGAAGTAAGAAAAAAAACTTTAATAACAGTGATAAACTACTTACTATAAATCATGTGCTGAGTTGTGAAGACTCATGGCTCCCGAAATGACCGAATGAGCCGCCAAGAAGGCGGGAGTCCAAGGGCGTAGCGCCGTAGTTGGGGATTAGTTTTAGGCTTGAAACTTTAATATTGCATGGGGATTATTTTAGGGTTTTAGAGTTGGTTTCTAAATTAAAAAGCTTTTTACTCTCTATAATTACAACTTCAATATAACTGTAAACATGTTTGTTGTGGATTATGTTTTTCCTACAGTTTTTTTTTTTTTTTTTGGTACAAAAGGTGAGTGTTTATATTAATATCAAAAATGAAAAATTACAATACAATTCTCAGAAACTGGAGTGAAACATTCTTCACCCAGTGAAATACACAAGAAATACACAATACATTCTATTCTATCCAATATCAGATCATAAAGGCAGTCTTCCAACCGATATCAGACAAACTAGTCCATATATCTGACAACTCAGAACTTACCCAACTTAATCAAAGCTGCACTATAACGTGAACCATGCCAGCTTTGATTCTTCATTCACCTATAAAAGCACCTACCATCTAGCTACATTTCCACATCACCTCCCGATCAAAGCCATTCAATCAGCATCCACAATGGCTAAGACAGAATGGTGTGTGGCCTCACCAGGAACCCATAACCCATCCATTGGGGGGCTCTGCCAAACAACCTACATTTCCCTCTCTATAAATGCTTCAGTTGTTTGGGAACACTCACCCTCAATGGTGACCAACCAAACCTCATGTGCCAATGTATTGAGTCGACCAAGCAGGTACATCTTTCACTCCTCGCTATTCCACTCATCATACATTGGCCTACCAAACCATATACCCTTCACAATGGGATGCTCTACTTTATGGTACATTCAAAGGAATTAGACCTCTCACTTTAGCATCAAAGCCTAATACAGTTCCCTTCTTAGGCCAAACTAGATAGGAGAATTGAATGATGATCCAGTGAGTACAATCACACCCTATGAAGTCCAAGGTTCTAGATACATTCCCATTGTTATGGTTTGAAGTATGATACTTATTGACTTTGATGGCACAAAGTCAATGAGATAAGAAAACTATGGTAAAATCCATATCCAACACTCCTGTCTCCAATCCCAAACACCAGTTTTTACTAAACAGTCCAACTCTACAGCACTACAATTCAGTCTTCACCAATGTCAATACCCCATATGTTGAAAACTTCTTCCACATCAGTAGACTTGATAACCTTCAGACTAGAAATTTTGAGTTTCACATTTTCCTCTATAACTCTCCATAAAACTTCCCATTCCCTTTTAACATTTTGAAACAGTCTCAAGTTTCTTTCTTGCCAAATGAAGTAAACACTAGCAACATAAACTATTTTCTTCACAATAATCCACATGTTCTTCTTATTTGGCAAAAGAGTTAGCTCATCCAAAATCATCTTCTAGTCATTAACCAAACACCCAATTCTGCTTACCATTTTAGCCTTATCCCATACTCTTGAAGAATATTTGCATTTAAAGAACGAGTGCTCATGACTGTCATTTACCTCTCCACGCAAAGCACATTTCATACCCTTATCAGGATGCCACTTAATAACCCTATCTTGTATAGGCAATCTTTCATGTATCATCAAACAACAATAAATGCATGCCTTGGAATAAAGTTTGAAAACCAAACTACTTTGTTCCATGGCACTTTGTCCTCTTGATTTCTCAGATCCTTCCAAGTTCTTTTAATACTAAATTTACCAAATTCCCCTTGTTACTCCTCCATTTCACCATATCATCTTTTCCACTGATTAATTCCAACTGTCTGTGTGGGAGCAGTGTATCATGTTGAACATACCATTCCTCAGGAAATGTTAATTGACCATTTTCAACCACACTTGACACAGTAGCATTGTTTGAAAATCTAGCACTGTATACTTGCCTTCTAGTAATAACACTGCCTAGAGGCCCCTTTTTGCATCATAAATCATGCCAGACATTAGTCTTCTCACCATCTCCCAAACAGTGCCATATATGAGGTCTAGCTTCATTTCTCAATTCCAACAGTTTTCTCCACCCACCCATTTTACCCATAATGTATCCTTTTTGCTAGCAATGTTCCAAATATGCTTCAAACCACCTTGTTACTCCTCCATTTCACCATATCATCTATTCCACTGATAAAATGGTTTGAACCCCAAACCACCACAATTCTTAGGCTTACATACATTTTTCCAGATAATCTTTGCTTTAATTACCTTTCATCTTCTCCCCTTGACTCCATAAGAAATCTTTTAACACACTATCAATATCCTCGATGATTGCTTTAGGAAGAAAGAAAACATAGGCCCAATAATTATGCATGGCTGATAGAATTGAAGCAATCAATTGCATTCTCCCTGGCAGATAGAATTGAAGCAATCAATTGCATTCTCCCTGCATAGGACAAGAATTTGTTCTTCCAATCACTTATCTTGCTTCTCACCTTTTCCACCAGAAACTTACAATCATTAATACCCAGCCTTCTAGTCACTAATGGAACTCCTAGATACCTTACATGTAGCTTGCCAATAGTAAAAGGCACAATCTCCAAAATGGATTTCTTTGTTTCTTCACTGAGATTGCTACAAAATATTGTGCATTTACTCACGTTTGGGTATAGGCCAGATACACCACTAAATTCTTCCACAACATCCTTTATCACTTGTACTGAATTAGCATCTCCATTGTACAATATCATCAAATCATCTGCAAAACATAAGTTAGCTATTTGGAAGTCTGCACAGCCATGATGGAACTTGACCTGATTATTTTTCCTAATTCTTCTCTTCAATACGAAAGTTAAAACCTCCATAACCATTACAAACAAATAAGGTGAAATTGGGTCTCCTTGTCTCAAGCCCCTACCACTTTTGAAGTATCCAAAGCTCTCACCATTGACACAAACTGAGAAAGCAGCAGTCTTAACACATGTCATCACCCAACCAGTGAACTTATTAGGAAAACCAAACCCACAAAAGACTTCTTCAAGGAAAGACCAACTGACTGTGTCATAAGCTTTACTAATGTCAATCTTAAATGCACATCTCTCTTTGGCCTTTCAGCAATTCTTGAGTGAGTAAAATGTTATGTGTTATATTTCTCATTGGTATGAAGGAACTTTGGTTTTTATAGATAATTCTACATAATACATTCTTTAATCTGTTGGTGAGGATTTTGCTAATGGTTTTATAGACCACATTGCAACATGCAATTGGTCTATAATCAAATACTTTTGTAGGTGTCTTAATTTTAGGCACTAATGAGATTATGGTTACATTCAATTCCCCAAGGATTTTCCCTGTTTGAAAAATTCCTTAACTGCATTGCACACATCATCACCCACTATTTGCCATGTTGCTTTAAAGAACTTTGTTGTGAATCCATCAGGTCCTTGTGCTTTGTTATCATCAATACTTTTAAGGGCAGCTTTAATCTCTTCATTTGCCACATTAACACACATAGCATCAGCTTCACAGTTAGTGACTTGAGTTTCAAAGAGCTCACTAGCATTAATGATGTTCTGAGTACTTCCACTAGCTCCCAAGAACTTATGAAAGTGATTCACAAACTGCATTGGAACCTCCTCCCCTTTATATCTGACACCCTGCTCATCACAAATATTATTGATATGGCTTCTATGTTTTCTCCCTTTGATGGCTTGATGAAAATATGTTGAATTCTTATCACCCTCCTTCAACCATTCAACTTTAGCTAACTGATACAACAACTTGCTTTCATCCAACACAACTTCATTATACTCCTTTAAAGTCTTTGCAGCCTCATTTCTTAAATCAGAATTATGCACATCATCATCTACTTTGTCCTGATCACTCTCCAGTTTACTTTTCAATGTAGCAACTTTGTCAAAGTGATTACCATCTTTCCAGCTTAACTTTTTCAAAGGAATTTTAAGACTTTTTAACTTCTTAACCAGTATAAACATTTTATGTCCCTCAAAGGTCTTGCACCATTCCTGTTGAACAATAGGAAGAAACTCTTTTTTATCAGTAATATAGTTAGAAAATCTAAATGGCCTGACCTTCTTCTTTAACTTCTTTGGAATAACAAGAATAGCAGGGCTGTCATCTTAGATCAGATATGGGAGGAAACATGCTTGAGCATCAACACACTTGTTCATAAACCCTCCATTTCCCATGACTCTATCTAGTTTCTTGAGTATAGCAGTGTTTGGGTTTAGTAAGCTTTTAGTCCATGTGAAATGAAAGCTAACCTTATTTATATCTTAAATCTCAGTTCTTGCCACACAATCTTGAAACTCCTGCATATCTAAGTTAGAGAAAGAAATCCCTTCACTATGCTCATCATTCTTCAATATCACATTAAAATCTCCCATCAGGCACCAAGCATCTACATTCACAATTTGGAAGTAAGCACTTAGATCATTCCATATTTATCTCCTATCTTTTCAATCATTCTTCCCATACACAAATGTACAATAGAACATGATTTGAGTATTCATGTCTGTTATCAGGCACATCAAAGATTGACTGGTACAATTGATCACCATCACATTAATTACACTTTGATCCAATCCTACCATAATCCTGCACCCACTTGGAGACCGTCTGGCATTTGAAGCCCACATCCAATTACCAAATATTATGTCACGTACATTACTCACTTTATTCTCCTTAATATGAGTTTCTAAAACTACACATACATTTAAGTTTTCATTCTGAATGAGTTTTCTAACTTCTTTTTCCCTTGTCTTTTTGCCTAAACCTTTGACATTCCAGGCTCCTATCTTACAATCTATATTCATGTTAGACATTGAACAAACCTTTAGTACCTCCCTCCAACAATACATTCTTACCCTTACTCTTTAATTCATTTTCATTCAAGAAGCAGGTAATATCTAATGGGTCATCTACTACATCCTCTGTTACCTTTTCATTCCCATTATTGTTACTAACCCCTTCAAGATTCTTAGTGCTCTACCATTTGCTTCCAAAATATGCTTTTATGTCTTCACTCCATTTATCTAACACATCATTATTAGGCCTTTCATTCTTACTGAGAAAACCTTCAACTCTCTTCAACTTTTGAGGAGATAACAGCTTCAGAAATTCAGCATCATAATCATCCTACAAAACATTGTATTTGTTAGTACTTTGTTTTAATTCTTCCATATTTTCCTTGCCTATGTTCCATATTTTGTTACTCCCCACTTCATTAACATTTGCTTTTTTCCCTTCTTGTGTCTTCACTTGACTGCCATTGGCTTCCTTTTGCACTTTCCCTCCATCTTTAATTTTCTGATTAGCATCTCTCTGACTGTTAACATCATCAGTCTTCTACGTGGGTTTGTACATCATTTCAATGTTTTTCTTCCTCATCTGTCTAACCACTGACCCTTGATTAATATTCTTCCCATTCTTATCAACTTCTTGCTTCTATTATGAATATGCATATTTGGCTTGACGAGCCTGTCCGGATGAGTCGCTCTCATTATTTAACGGGTAGCATAATATTGAGAATTCGTGGTAGTTGGCAAACAACCTCTTATGGGGCACTATTAAAACTAGGTCAAGGTTTGGTTTCATGAGCTCGATGCTATAATCTTATTTCCCGACTTGTATTCGTTACATGTCAATTTATGAATGATTCTTGTATTCAACTTATTACTTCTTAAACTCTATGAATTCACTCAACCTTTGTATTGACTTTTTAGCATGTTTTATTTCAGGTCCGTTGATGTTTAATGCATGGATGGGCGTGCAAGGACATAGATGGATGGACACGTGTTATTTCACACTTGATGGAACTTTTAATAATTCAAAAACTTATGTTGTGATTAAATTATTTATCTTTTGGACTCTTGTCCTGGTTAAAACTTTTGAGACCTAACTTCGTTAAACTCTGATTATATCAAACGTGAACTTTGTTTAAAAACATCTTTAATTGTATCGATGTTTCCTATGACTTGTACTATGTGACTAATAGATAACACCCCATGCTGTATTCCGCTGCGTTCCGAAAATGGGGGTGTTATATTATTCTTATGAGCAGATTTAGGACTACCCTCAACAACAGTATTTGCCTCAACATTACATGTTTTAACAACGTCCAACTGTACATTCACAGGTGATGATGAGTCACTTACAGTGCATTCAGTTGTCTGTAAAGTCTCAATTGGTGTGGATTGCTCAATAACTTCTTTCTCCCCTGCTTCAACAACATATTCACACACTTCACTGATTTCCCCTTCAATACTCTTCTCAACACATTTCTCTGAATTCCCTTGCATTAATTCTCTGTTTTCCCCTGCATTACCCTTTCCATCACATTCATTTCTTTTTCTTAACTCATCACTACAAACCCTAGGTTTAGTACAATTATCCCTTGCCACTTGTTCTGATTCAACCTTCTTCTTGCTATTCAATTCACACACTGTGTCCTTGAACTTATTAGGTATCCGAGTTTTCCTTTTCGATTTCTTACCTTTAGTAGACATCCCAAACATGTAAGGATGTGATCAGGATGTATAGAATTGAATAATTAGTCAAAGAACTCAGGAATCAAATTTTGTGCCAAAAACTTTAAAAACTCGGTTTTATAGAAAAACTGGCTAAATTTTGGGAAAATAGTATCAAACGATGCGTAATTGAAAATTGAATCGATTACACTAATTAGATTTAGAAATTTTGTACGAAATATAGTGTAATTGAAGGATTTTCAAGGTTATTTAATGGTGGAAAAAGGCAGAAAACGGTTAGAGGAGAGAGAAAAGAGATAGAGAGTTGATTTTATGGAAGTATGTTAATTTGTGTAAATTGTTTCCTCCTACAATTTCTTTAGATCTAGTGAGTGAAAAATTGTGATAGCATAGAGCTTCATGTATTGTGTTAAACTATGTTGACCTAGAAGAAGAGAATGGATCAGTAATTACCATGCCATATATTTCAAATTGTCTTTTAACTTCTTGATGATATGCTAGAATACTTAGTATCTTGTAATTAGAGATAGAACGACACCCTGCTGGAATAATATCACAACGCAGGAAAAGAGAAGATAATTACCATGTAACTGTTAGGATCAGGGGAACATAATCAGAGGCAAAAGGAGCAGACCAACAGCAGTAGCATAGGCAAAAGTACATCAACAATGATTCAGAAAGAACAAGATCAGAGGTTTGGAGCAAAAAACTAATATTTCTATTATCAAAATTATGAAGTGTCAAAGTACAAAGTTCTATTCTGCACTTGTTATAAGAGTCAATAACCGACTTTAAAACAAGTTTCTTGATACATAAGTAACTAGTGCACTAAAATTACCAAACTGCCCTTACAAAACATACTAAACTATATGGTACTGAAATTCGTAAACTACCTTAGGAGGCGAAGTCAAAAAACATCTAACAATCTCTACCTTGAGTTCAACTCCTCCACCTGCATCAAATAAAAAAAAATCAAACTTCCAAATGCTAGAGATACTAGCCAATTTCAAATCAAACAATCGATTCCCAAAAGCTATCCGAAACAAAATCGATCCAAAGCAAATGCCGATGACTTCAAAACGAACAATCAAATGTTAGCCAACAAATTCAAAACGGCTAACCGAACAAACAAATCGGCTCAAACGATCTTCACCAGTGACAATCAAATTCAGGCAACAAACTTCAAAAGCCCGAAAAACGAAGATCCAAATTTCCAAACTGACAAATTCCAAGCGATCAAACAAAATTCAAACGACTTGATTATGACTAAGTCTTCAAACACCAAATCGAACTTCAAATGCTAATACTAAATTCAAATTATAATGACCCATTTATATCATAAGGATTACGGTCAAACATTCAAATCACCTCACAATCTGAACCTGAGTCATCTTTAGCAACAACCGCTACCTGAACTTTTTCCTTAAGTTTTGGACAATTGTGCTTCCAATGGCCTTCCTCTTTGCAATAATTACAAATATCTCGAGGATTGGGACCTCGAGAACTTGATGATGCTCCACCTTTATCTTTACCTTTTTCAAGTCAATATCGACCCCTATCACGACTTGTAGTTGATAAGCCGACGGGTTGAGATTCCAAAGTTCCCAATGCTTGATGACGAAGCTCTTGGGAATGCAAACCGGATCGTACATCTTCTAATGTGATAGTGTCTTTACCAATAAAAAAGGAGTTCACAAATTTTCAAACGAGGGAGGTAACGATACTAGGAGAATAAGAGACACATCTTCATCATCAATCTTGACTTCAACATTTTTCAAATCCATCAAGATCGAGTTCAATGAATCAAGATGATCTTTTAATGCCGAGCCCTATTTCATTTGGAGTGAAAACAAACGTTGCTTTAGTAGCAACTTATTCATCAACGACTTTGTCATATAAAGCTTTTCTAACTTCTTCCACACACCCAAAGTAGTTTCCTCATCAGGAACCTCATATAGCACCTCATCTGATAATGTAACCACTCGTAAAAATTTCCTATTTACTTTACAGAACTATTATCCTTTTTCTACGGGTAAATTTTTTTTTATTTAAATGTATCTCTCATCTTATGTGACGTAGATCACATCATGGATAAACGTGCTCCCACAAGACCTGCCTAACAAAACTAATGTTTATTTCATAAACATCATGATATAAAAATATTACAGAATACCATTTACCACTTTACGATAAAATCCTTAACAAAACATTCTCTATCTAAATAGAATTTCTAGGAAACCCTAAAATTTACCACAACACCAAATATGAATAACTAAACCTCATAACATAAAAATATAACATATCAAAGTTAATGTACAAGTTCCTAAAGCACCAAAAACCCTAATTCTATTTTGTTCCCGATAAAACCCTAATTTCACATAACTGTTATTTTATGCATAACTTTTATAAATTATATTTTCTAAACTCCTTAAATATTTTTACAAGTCTCTAAAGCCTAGAGTACAAGTTCCTAATGCATAAAAATCATAAATTCCATTTAATTACCTTTTAACATAATAAAAATTAACAAATAAATTTTATAAATTACTAAAGTGTTAAAACTATATTTTTCTTAAATCCTAAACTTTTGTACAACTAAATTAAGCCTAAGGTACAACTCACATAAGCACAAACCATTCTTTCTCATAAATTCGAAATATACTTATATATATGTAACATAAATAATTTTCTTAATTACATAAACACCTAAACTAAACTTGTTAAGATCTCTAAACCCTAGTTACAACACACCAAAGCTCATTGTACCATCACCTTAAGCTCCATACGCCCCTCCTCCTAGATTCTGGTTCGAATACAACTACAACCTAACTAAACTTACACATTAAGGATACATTGAACCTAGCCATTCCATGCCCTCTCCTAAGAACCCTTCCACTTGTTACCCTTTACCTTCAAGAAGCCTCTCCATTGGTAGATAAAACCATTGGCAGCCATTCGAACACATCACCACCATTTCTCCCTCCTCCTCCTCCTATCCATGTGGCATACCTCTTCATTTCTGTCAGCCTTTGTCTCAAGAGATTGTCTCCTTATCACCTTCTACTAAACCCTAATTCCTCATTCCTATAAATAGCTACATAATTCTCTTCACAATTCACACCCAATCGAATCAATACACTAACACAAATGCAACCTATTTCTGTCCTAATCTCAACTCTAAAACACTCTCACAACACACCTAGAAAGTCCAGAAGAGAGGGGAAGCTTTCGAGTCAGGGCATCAATTCATTCTTTCCTTAAAACCCTAGTCGACCTCAAATATTTAAGTAAGTTCTCCACTTTATTTTAATTCGGTTACTTATGTTATTTATCTTTAAAAACATTAGAACATAACCAATAATAATAAACATAACCAAGAACCTTAGGTTTTCATTTCCTTGTTTCTTTTCTGTTCGAGCAGTAAACCCAAACGCACCCTTTATGTTCGAAATATTGTAATAACAAATCAAGAGCTAATGAAACATGTTTAAATATATTAAATATTGTCATAACATGCATAAAAAGTTGGTTAAAAATGTTTTAAAACTCAAAAACCCTAATCGGGTTATTTCCTGTGTTTTATATCGAGTCCAAATCAACCTCACAGCCCTACTTCTGACTTGAAAACCAACACTCAAACGATACTGTTAAAATCTAATTTTTGGCATATATTTAGTTCACCCAGCTAGCTTTATTTAGAAATTGGAATCATTGAAAATGGTTTAGTATTCATTTAAATATCGAGTCTTAAAGTCTTGCTCATATCGCTAAATATAGAAATCAATTTCCAGTTATAAAACTTTCTATTTCACTCGACTAGTCACCATACTTAGGACCTTATTTTCGACCCTCAAACAACCTTGGAAAAATCTAATTTTTAATATGTTAAAGGTTCACCTGGCAAACTTTAATTAGGAAGAAGAGTCGTAGAAAATGATTTGTTTTTCAAAGAAATATCGAGTATAGAACATTGCCCCATATCGCTAGAGTTAAAAAGAATTCATCAGTTATTTTTTTCCTATTTTAGTCGACCCACATACCAAATCCCAACCTAGTTTTCGACCCCTATTTAATTCCTATAAATTTTGAGATTTTGGCAAACTAGAGTTCATATAGTGAGTTTAAATTAGAAAGAAGAATTTTGAAAAACCGTCAAGTGGTTTAATGGATAATTGCGTCCAAAGTCTGGTCTATCGCTAGGTCTAGAACAAGTTTTCAGATTTGTAACACCCCAACCCAGCAAGGGTAACGATGTCACGTTAATGGTTTCATATCAGATCAAACAAAGCATACTTCAACAGTAATACAATAAAGTGTCAAAGGTTACAAATGAAATACTAACATTCTAAGGTTAAGAATGAAACAAAACTAAATACTAAGTCTGCAAACGCAATCCTTCTAATGACTTCTACTTCAGAATAACTATCAAGGTATTCTAAGTCCAAAAGTCTCTTTGCTCATACCCAAACCCGTCGTCCTGCTTATAACCTGCCGCACACGAAAAGAAAACGTGCGGCTGAGCTTAAAAAGCCCAGTGAACAGATATAACGGAAACAAAGCAGTAATAACGTATAGAGAAGTGAAAGATACAATACCAGGATGACATGAGTCAGGAAGGGATATACAAAAGTTATATAGAAATATCAGGAATCATGAAACAGATATCAAAGTCAAAGTAAACAAATAACCCATCACATCCCAAGTCATACCAAGTCTAGTCCAGTATAATGCCAAGTCAAGAATCAAAGTAAACAAACCAGAAATCCAGGTCAATTCATGTCAAGTCAAATCTCAAGATAACCAAATCAAAATCTTCCACAAGTCCAGGTCTAATCAGATCAGATCACATGGCAAGTCATATATCAAATTATAGCACATATGGAACAAGTAATGGCAATAAAGGTTAAGGTGTAGGATGACAGAAATCCTCTACGAGCCCGAACCAAATCACATATCGAACCAGATCACATATCAGGATACCAAGGTGTACGGAGGGGTGACCTCGTACCAAGAAATGAGGGGATACCTCCAAGGGTTGGAGTCATGAGCTCCCAAGGGTGTGAAAGACGTGTATCGCACACACCATCAGTCACCAAGATATACAAGTACAAGCAAATCAAGACACGACTAGGATGCATCCATACGCCCCCGCAGGCCACAAGGTCTTCCACTACATAATAAATCAGAAACAAGAGTCCGGGGACGGGGCAAGACATCACTTCCTTGCCCTAAAGTCAAGCCATCGGTGCATCAATGACAGGGACATGAAACCCTCATGCCTAGTAGATGGCTCGTAGTCTCAAACTGTGGGTCAGGGTCATGTATCAAGTCTAAGGTGTCAAATCACAGGGTTCAGGTCTCAGGGTTCACATAAGGTTCACATTAGACACATATCAGGATCATATCAAGGTTCACATCAAGAATCAAGACAGGAGACAAATACAGGGTTCATAATCAGGAGGTCAAACATCAAGGTTCAAATACTAGAGGTCAATATCAAATATCAGAAGGTCACATATCTGGAGATCAAATATCAGGGGATCAAACATTAGGAGAGCAAGTATCAAAATCAGAAGGTTCATAACAATTTATTCAAGGTTCATAACAAAGGTTTTTATTTAAAAGCTCATATCATAGTTTCAAAAGAAATCCTTTAAAATGGTCTTTATAAAAATGATCTCAAAAAGCAGTTTTTATAAGATAAGTCACATGTAATTTAAAAGAGTTTTGTACATTCAGTTATAAAATCTAATGAACCTTCAATGTAGCCTAGAGTCACAACTATCCAGATTACCAAGTGATGAATAGGTTGGTCCAAGTATCAAAATAACATAACATGGTTCATGACAAGGTCCAGAACAAAGTAACCTAAGCAAAGTTCAAATCAAAGAATCAAGACAAGAGTTTCAACCCAAAATCAGGACAAGAGCTTTAAACAATTTATCAAGACAAAGGTTCAAACAAGGAATCAATTAAGATTCACAATATCATATAAGAACAAACAGGATTCACAAATAAGAACATAACCAAGAGTCAGAAATCAGGAAAGTGAGACGAAGGCACCCTATACAATGAGGGCAGAATATCTGTACCTTAAAAGCAATGAAACGCTTACTTGACAAATCGAATCGACTTACTCCCGCTTCAAATTATCTACATGAATTAAGGATTCAATTACTAGCTATTTCGTATCATGTCGGATTATCGACTACGTATATCAGTGAGTTATTATACTTTACTAACATATGAGTTTTAGGATTATATAACTTAATATTGTGCACTAATTCCCCATGCTATTAATTTATTTATTAAGATCTCTTGGTCATTGTCTTTATCCTTAATATATAATGTTTAGTTCTCTATTGGTATATATACTAATTATGCATGCTCATTCTCTTCTTTTCATTTACAGTATAGCAGACCTATTTCGAACCCAATATTAGATAAAACTCCATTTTAGATACAAAATTCCATCTTAAATCTTGACGTCAATAAAAAAAAAGTATATATAATACATATATCATATGTTGTAGTAAATTTCATGCGTGAAAATCTCTAGCCCCATATTAGTACATTTCATGCGTGAATATCTATCTATCTAATAATTTTGTTTATACCAGTTTAAAGATACCTTAGACGAGAATGATCGAAACCGAAAATATGAACACGGCTGAACGTACATAACACCAAGATTCAACGAGATATACCCGAACCCAAAACCCGACGTACAACAGCCACACGATTTATATAATATAACAAGTAGTATCAAAACATGACTCGAATCTTTTGTTAATAAGACTCGTGCGATATACGCTTCAAAATACGTATTATACTTCTTATATATATGTGTTCGAAATGACAGCATGCAATGCTATAACGAGACTGTAACACAGCATGGTTAGATTATGGTTTAGATGTGTACCTCTAGGGATAGGTCGAACCGAACAAGAACACGAACGCTAAGAATAGACGAGGCACGATCGAAACCAAAACCGAACAAACATGAACAACTGAATCGTAACCCAAAAGTCTGCCCAATCACGAAACAATACATGTCCAGCGGAAGAGATCATATGGACTACCCGAACGCTAACCGACGATCCAACCCGAGCAGTTTCTAGACTCGCACAAGCTCGGCTTGAACCGTACCCAAACAAAGGTTTTGATGAGTTCTTTTATCACCAGGATGAACCACGAGTTGTGAATAGAGGAGGATAACTGTACTCGACCCAATCACACGCTGCCCCAAAACTTGGACACAATAGCGATCTAATTCCACAACCTAAGCCTTGACTCGAATGAGAACAGGCTGTGACAAAGCTTTGGAGTTCCCTCGTATGCAAACAAACTTAAACACAATCCTAGCTTCCAACAGCCTCTTTCGTATCTAAGAACAAAGATCGGATTGTACTTGATGTTGTTGTGTGATCGTATGAAACAAAAGGAGGAGAGCAGTGACAGAAAATATGGGAGTCGGTTAGGATAACAAATAGAGGAGTGGGTTGTCAAAAATTAAAGATGAGATATTCATGGGATTGATTTGTGATTGAGTCGTATATGGGAGTGTGATTAGGCCGAAAATTAGGGGTAATTGATTGGAAAAAGATTTCACCGAATATTTAATGTGGGCTGACCAAGTTTTAATGCATATGTGGCAAGTTGTGATATTGTTCACTTGTTCTAAGCGTCCAAAAATAAGAATTGAGAAAATTAAATAATCAACTTTCTTGCTTATCTTATTTAAATATTTTTGTGTACAAATTTTATAAATTTCGGCCTACATAAACCCTTTAAACGTGCCATACTTTTATATTATAAAGTCCCCGTAACATTTAATATTTACTTTAGGTAATATGGTCATATTGTATAGTTTGAAGTCATAACATGTTATATAACTAAAGTTTTAATTTATAGTGTATTTCCTAAGTTCTTAAAATCTCAAATTTAGAGGATATTTTGGTCATTACAGATTATGTTAAATTTTGGGTTTTACAAGATTTATTATAGAAATAGGTTTGAACCACCCAACTTTTGAAATATTTTTCGAATACCAAATGATTTTTATAAAATATGAATTTTGTCATGTTTAAAGTCGACCTAGGTGACTATTCATAGAAACCAAGAGCTCATTAAATGATCCCGTTTTCATAAAGTTATTTGCGTCCAAAGATCTAGCCAAGTCCTATATTTCATAAGAAAGATTTTTATTTAATTAAAGTTTTCAAGGGTTGATTTTGTAAGAAAATATATTCAAGGGTATTTTCAATCAATAACAAATAAAAAGGGGTGAAATTGTTATTTTTGAAACTTGAGGGTAGAAATTGTCATTTTCCAAAAGCTCAGGGTGTGAACTGTCATTTAACCAAACTTTAGGGATTAAAACGTAACTTTTCTTAATCAACATTTTCATCATTTCTATTTTGTTTTCTCGACTCTATATTAACATAATATGTTTAATAACGAACAAACCGAACCCAAAACTTACAAAATAAAAGAAAAGATATAATCTTACTTTTTGAAACTACATATTGGCTCAATTAAAATATTTAACCATCAACCAAACAACAAAACAGAACGAAACGAAATAAACATATAATCATCAGAAATGATTACTAAATATTGGCATAACAACCCAGGTTCATTGTCCGAAGACGTTTATCAACTTTCTTTCATTTGTTTTCCATCCAGACTGATCAGGTGAGTTCATAACCCCTACTTTTACATGTTTTGAACTATTTTTGGGGGAGATACATGCTCAATTATCTGTTTTTATTTTCATAAGCAATTCTAAACTTTTACTTATTAATTTGAGTTTCATAGCCCTGTTTCATATGACATATTTTGAAAGATATATTGGCAAACACTGTTTGCATTATGAATCACTATTGGACTTTTTCCCGTATTAAACACAAGTATTATTCCAACGTTATTCTTATTTTATTGCCTTACGCTAAGTTTAATCAAACCCAAAAGACCTCCCATCATGAACCTCTAATCACCGACTCTCTTAGGGTGAGCGCGAATATTGTGGATAGTACTATTGGGCTGACAACCCCTTTGTGTTACCGTAACGTAACCCAAAGCATTATATTTGAGATGAATAAAGAGATGTGGCAATCTCCTACCCGGGGGCATGGTTACCTACATTTAATTATGGGGTAACTAATACATCATTAGCTCATGACTGTTGATGTTCTGTTAATGTTTTGCGTTTCATGAGGCTTAGCGCAATAAAATATATCTTTCCCTAATGGTAATTGTATATGTTGCAATTATTTTCATCTAATCTTGTGTTTAAATGGTTTGAACTGAACTGAACGAAGTATTTCCGAAATATGAAAAGAGCTTATTTTCTGAAATATTGAAAAGGGCTTATTTCTGAATAACTGGAACCAACATAATTTTTGAATAACTGAAACGGATTATTTTTATTTAAGAAACTTTATGAATTCACTCAACCTTTGTGTTGACAGTTTAGCATGTATTCTCAGGTTATCGGAAGCATGGATTGGCACGGGATTGGCTATGGACTATGTTATCATTCAAACCAATAATATATTTTTATAAATGTATATTGAGAACCTCCTGCTAGGACCTGCATATTGTAACTCTGATATAAATGAATGATAACAATTTTATTTAAAACGTCTCATTTTCGAGTCATTTTCTATTATCATGACTGTGAACTGTTTAGTAGCACCCTAACTCATATTTCCGCTGCGAATATTGAAAACGGGGGTGTTACAGAGTGGTATCAGAGCTCATGGTTATAGAGAACCAAGTGTTTTTAAACATTGGACTATAACCGCGTTTTCAAAAATAAACAAACTTACATCATAAAGTCCTACGCCTTCCGTGCCAGGTATGTTTCAGTATTTAGAGCATCCTTTATTTTGATCGTTTGGCATTAATAATTCCCCTATCTCATAACAATTTTATTTGCTTTATTTGCAAATATTAGAATTGCTTATTTTCATTTTTACGGGTTACTACAGTATCATGTTCCCCGAAACTCCCGAACTTAACAAAACAGATCTCCGTACTATAACTACACTACCTACCGACTCCCTTAGGAAATCCCCATCTGATGAAAAGTTTATTGGTTGCCCAACAACATTTGATGTTGGACAAAACTCCCACCAAGAAACAATTCAGAAAGATGATGAATCGAATCCTCTAGAACCTAATACTCCCGAAACCCCAATACTAAACTTCCCAGATGCTATATCTACGCCTAATTCCCCTGAACCTAAAGATCCCATGTGGACTCTTCTTTATGAACACGCTAGTATTCTCGACAATCACGCTAAACATTTGGAGGAGTTACCACATTTACGTTTCGAACGATACGACCAGAATTTCGACACCCTATTTAAAAGAACGAATGACGAAAGGAGAACGGTGTTCGACTTGGAAGCAAGCGTTGAACGAATGAAGAATACGCACGAACATAAGTATAAAAGCCTAGATTATAGGATTCGGCATGCGAGAATGGAAAACAGTCAACTACGTGGCAGAGTAGCAGAGATTGAAAGAACCCTATGGATGGCCAGAGAGACGGCAATCTGCCAGGGTCAGAAGATTTTTACTTTGGAATCTATGCTGGACAGTCAGATAAAGGTGAACACGGAATTTCAAGAGCGTTTCTTGGAAATGGAAATTTCACAACTACAACTTGAGAATGAAATTAAGCTTTTACGTCAAGGACGAGGCTAATCTCAAACTCATGTGTAACGACATTGTGTCTACTGTACCAAATAGTATTTGGTTAGGTATTTCCTGTATTTTCCAATAAACCTAAAATCTTCAGAGTTTGTAATCAATCAATAAATGTATGACAAATATCTTTTGTTGTATATATTATTGATGAGAATAAATTCTTTTCCTATCATGTCTTACTATAATGCTGTGCATTTAAGTAATGACTTTCCTTAAAATCTTATCATTTGTTTAATAGACAAATGGTTTCGTATAAACTATACCTAGAGCCCAATAAGTGTCACTTACCTAGTTAACTAAACATAGAGCCCATTAAGCAACAGGGGTATTTTGAGGATTAACCCTTAAGATAACAATAGAAAACCCTAAACCTACTTCATGCAATATTAATAAAAGATCTTGTATTAATTGTTTTTGTAAAAACAATTGATCAAGTTATTAATATTATTCTATCCTCAGCCAGACATATCATAACCATAGAACCCCATAAGATAAAATTTCGGAAGAGAACCTTGATGAATGAAGAGAAAGTTGCTGAAATCTAAGAGAATTAGTTAATTCCTTAGCAATTAATCATTCATCTACGATATTTAACCAGACATACCAGGAAGAACGTTAGAATGGAAAATACTACGCCAATGACTCCCGAAGTTATCCAGAAGTTGGTAACCAACCTCATTACAGCAGTACTCGAGGCGACTACGACGGCTTACTTAGGAAGCAATAAGAAGGCTACCGGAAAGAAGAAGATGAATGTGTCTTGTACACCTAAGAGATTTACGGGTTATAGACCAGTTTATAACAAATACCTAGAAGGAACGATTAAACCTACCACTACTCTAGGAACTAAGCAAAATAACCAGAAGCGAAAACATAATGAGATAGAAACCACCATCCCCACTCACTACCCCATCTGCCATCATCACGATCATCTTACTCATAAAGTTAGTTATCATGGAAAACGACCTCTATGTCAACGATGTAAGTTACATCATTATGGAAATTGTTCTATAAAGTGTGGGAATTGTAAAGGAAAAGGACATCATAGGAAACAATGCCCAAGCTTCAAACCCGATTGGAAGACTAAGACTGATTCGGAAGAAAACTAGAACTCGTTAAGAAATCTCATTTATGACCTAGTATGACCTTTAAGTTTGATATCTCGGAAGTGATGAATAAATTGAGGTTTAGAACCCTCTAAGTTGTAATTTTCCTTTCAGATACTCTTTAGCTACGATGAACGTAACCTAAATAAATTATCTTTCTACTCTATGAAATATTTATTTCGCGACAATTCCTTCATATTCCCAAATCTGCGTTTAGTTTCGATATCTATTCTATTTCTCCCTACCCTACTCATAAAATTTGCCTAGTAAAACCTTAGACGAACTCTAAGATTTATTTTGAGGTTATCTCATTAATACTTTAGGAAACCTTAACCCATCACTGTAGTGTGGACAGAAAATTTTTCCAATGCTTTTGAAAATTATTTATGAAGTTATTTTTCAAAAATAAAGCGTTGAACACCATCTAAAACTTTTTGAATAAATACCACAGTGACTGTACGAAACATTACATCATTTGGTCCTCAATTATACATAACCTGATCAACTATGTATAATTCCGGAAGAATCATGTAATGAATTGGACAGTTATATTTTCAAATTTTCTATTAGTAATTTTCATTCAAAAGCAAAACATTGAAACAAAACCAATTGTTCTTAAATTATTATTTTGATTTCATACAACAAAAGTCTACATCTACTACCCGCCATCTCTAAGATAGGAATTTTACAACATTATGGATAGAAAAACCCTAAGATTTAATCATAACCTCGGAAGTTCATACATAGGGAAATGATTAAGAATGGAAATACTAAGGTTACAATGATTACTAGATAAGGAATAGATTCTTTGAAAGGTTGACCCGTCAAGAATATGAGGATAGCCACCAACAACACAATAGCTAGAGCCACGACAGGATGAATGACCTTGATTATCCTACTAGAATAAAAATTAGGCGTAAGAATAAATACGAGAATTTCAGAAGATACTTAGAAAAATAAACCTTACCCCCATATCTTGTCGACTCCAATAGCAAAGACTACAATAGGCATAATGATTGCTAGAGCGCAAACTAGGAAAGCATGATCTTCATTAGGGACGTAAGCTAAATAAGAAACCGCAAGGACCACGTAGACAATCGCTAAGAATGTAACAAGGTGCGGCATTTTGAGTTTTTTTTTAGAAAGGAAATTTGTGATGAAAGAATGAGGATTAGAAATGTGGTATTTATAGGAGAAATTTGATCGTTATACTCGAATGTTAGAATCACTGTTCATCAACTTTAAGAATTTGACCGTTGCATAGTGACTCATCAGGTGGCAAAACATTCAAATTTAGTTCATCCAGTAGAAATGAAACTGATCAAACCCTGATCCTTTGGTATTAAATGGAGAACCAAAGATTATCAGCGAAACGACATTATCGGAAAGCGGACTCAAGAATAAAGATAATATTTTAAGTAATATTATTTTTAACTTGAGGCATTTTAAGCATATCAAACTCTCATCCTAGCTCAAATCGTTGTACGATTTTCCTTTATCACGTTCCCTATCTGAATAGAATAGAAATCTGAACCTAGCTATCCCTATACATCATTTTTCTCAACTTTCCAACCAACATAGACTGAATCTCGGGACGAGATTCCCTTCAACAGGGGGATACTGTAACCACTCGTAAAAATTTCCTATTTACTTTACAGAACTATTATCCTTTTTCTACGGGTAAATTTTCTTTTATTTAAATGTATCTCTCATCTTATGTGACGTAGATCACATCATGGATAAACGTGCTCCCACAAGACCTGCCTAACAAACCTAATGTTTATTTCATAAACATCATGATATAAAAATATTACAGAATACCATTTACCACTTTACGATAAAATCCTTAACAAAACATTCTCTATCTAAATAGAATTTCTAGGAAACCCTAAAATTTACCACAACACCAAATATGAATAACTAAACCTCATAACATAAAAATATAACATATCTAAGTTAATGTACAAGTTCCTAAAGCACCAAAAACCCTAATTCTATTTTGTTCCCGATAAAACCCTAATTTCACATAATTGTTATTTTATGCATAACTTTTATAAATTATATTTTCTAAACTCCTTAAATATTTTTACAAGTCTCTAAAGCCTAGAGTACAAGTGCCTAATGCATAAAAATCATAAATTCCATTTAATTACCTTTTAACATAATAAAAATTAACAAATAAATTTTATAAATTACTAAAGTGTTAAAACTATATTTTTCTTAAATCCTAAACTTTTGTACAACTAAATTAAGCCTAAGGTACAACTCACATAAGCACAAACCATTCTTTCTCATAAATTCGAAATATACTTATATATATGTAACATAAATAATTTTCTTAATTACATAAACACCTAAACTAAACTTGTTAAGATCTCTAAACCCTAGTTACAACACACCAAAGCTCATTGTACCATCACCTTAAGCTCCATACGCCCCTCCTCCTAGATTCTGGTTCGAATACAACTACAACCTAACTAAACTTACACATTAAGGATACATTGAACCTAGCCATTCCATGCCCTCTCCTAAGAACCCTTCCACTTGTTACCCTTTACCTTCAAGAAGCCTCTCCATTGTTAGATAAAACCATTGGCAGCCATTCGAACACATCACCACCATTTCTCCTCCTCCTCCTCCTATCCATGTGGCATACCTCTTCATTTCTGTCAGCCTTTGTCTCAAGATATTGTCTCCTTATCACCTTCTACTAAACCCTAATTCCTCATTCCTATAAATAGCTACATAATTCTCTTCACAATTCACACCCAATCGAATCAATACACTAACACAAATGCAACCTATTTCTGTCCTAATCTCAACTCTAAAACACTCTCACAACACACCTAGAAAGTCCAGAAGAGAGGGGAAGCTGTCGAGTCAGGGCATCAATTCATTCTTTCCTTAAAACCCTAGTCGACCTCAAATATTTAAGTAAGTTCTCCACTTTATTTTAATTCGGTTACTTATGTTATTTATCTTTAAAAACATTAGAACATAACCAATAATAATAAACATGACCAAAAACCTTAGGTTTTCATTTCCTTGTTTCTTTTCTGTTCGAGCAGTAAACCCAAACGCACCCTTTATGTTCGAAATATTGTAATAAGAAATCAAGAGCTAATGAAACATGTTTAAATATATTAAATATTGTCATAACATGCATAAAAAGTTGGTTAAAAATGTTTTAAAACTCAAAAACACTAATCGGGTTATTTCCTGTGTTTTATATCGAGTCCAAATCAACCTCACAGCCCTACTTCTGACTTGAAAACCAACACTCAAACGATACTGTTAAAATCTAATTTTTGGCATATATTTAGTTCACCCAGCTAGCTTTATTTAGAAATTGGAATCATTGAAAATGGTTTAGTATTCATTTAAATATCGAGTCTTAAAGTCTTGCTCATATCGCTAAATATAGAAATCAATTTCCAGTTATAAAACTTTCTATTTCACTCGACTAGTCACCATACTTAGGACCTTATTTTCGACCCTCAAACAACCTTGGAAAAATTTGATTTTTAATATGTTAAAAGTTCACCTGGAAAACTTTAATTAGGAAGAAGAGTCGTAGAAAATGATTTGTTTTTCAAAGAAATATCGAGTATAGAACATTGCCCCATATCGCTAGATTTAAAAAGAATTCATCAGTTATTATTTTCCTATTTTAGTCGACCCACATACCAAATCCCAACCTAGTTTTCGACCCCTATTTAATTCCTATAAATTTCGAGATTTTGGCAAACTAGAGTTCATATAGTGAGTTTAAATTAGAAAGAAGAATTTTGAAAAACCGTCGAGTGGTTTAATGGATATTTGCGTCCAAAGTCTGGTCTATCGCTAGGTCTAGAACAAATTTTCAGATTTATTATAGAAATAGGTTCGAACCACCCAACTTTTGAAATATTTTTCGAATACCAAATGATTTTTATAAAATATGAATTTTGTCATGTTTAAAGTCGACCTAGGTGACTATTCATAGAAACCAAGAGCTCATTAAATGATCCCGTTTTCATAAAGTTATTTGCGTCCAAAGATCTAGCCAAGTCCTATATTTCATAAGAAAGATTTTTATTAAATTAAAGTTTTCAAGGGTTGATTTTGTAAGAAAATATATTCAAGGGTATTTTCTGTCAATAACAAATAAAAAGGGGTGAAATTGTTATTTTTGAAACTTGAGGGTAGAAATTGTCATTTTCCAAAAGCTCAGGGTGTGAACTGTCATTTAACCAAACTTTAGGGATTAAAACGTAACTTTTCTTAATCAACATTTTCATCCTTTCTATTTTGTTTTCTCGACTCTATATTAACATAATATGTTTAATAACGAACAAACCGAACCCAAAACTTACAAAATAAAAGAAAAGATAAAATCTTACTTTTTGAAACTACATATTGGCTCAATTAAAATAATTAACCATCAACCAAACAACAAAACAGAACGAAACGAAATAAACATATAATCATCAGAAATTATTACTAAATATTGGTACAACAACCTAGGTTCATTGTCTGGAGATGTTTATCAACTTTCTTTCATTTGTTTTCCATCCAGACTGATCAGGTGAGTTCATAACCCCTACTTTTACATGTTTTGAACTATTTTTGGGGGAGATACATGCTCAATTATCTGTTTTTATTTTCATAAGCAATTCTAAACTTTTACATATTAATTTGAGTTTCATAGCCCTGTTTCATATGACATATTTTGAAAGATATATTGGCAAACACTGTTTGCATTATGAATTACTATTGAACTTTTTCCCGTATTAAACACAAGTATTATTCCAACGTTATTCTTATTTTATTGCCTTACGCTAAATTTAATCAAAGCCAAAAGTCCTCCCATCATGAACCTCTAATCACCGACTCTCTTAGGGTTAGCGCGAATATTGTGGATAGTACTATTAGGCTGACAACCCCTTTGTGTTACCGTAATGTAACCCAAAGCATTATATTTGAGATGAATAAAGAGATGTGGCAATCTCCTACCCGGGGGCATGGTTACCTACATTTAATTATGGGGTAACTAATACATCATTAGCTCATGACTGTTGATGTTCTGTTAATGTTTTGCGTTTCATGAGGCTTAGCGCAATAAAATATATCTTTCCCTAATGGTAATTGTATATGTTGCAATTATTTTCATCTAATCTTGTGTTTAAATGGTTTGAACTGAACTGAACGAAGTATTTCCGAAATATGAAAAGAGCTTATTTTCTGAAATATTGAAAAGGGCTTATTTCTAAATAACTGGAACCAACATAATTTCTGAATAACTGAAACGGATTATTTTCATTTAAGAAACTTTATGAATTCACTCAACCTTTGTGTTGACATTTTAGCATGTATTCTCAGGTTATCGGAAGCATGGATTGGCACGGGATTGGCTATGGACTATGTTATCATTCAAACCAATAATATATTTTTATAAATGTATATTGAGAACCTCCTGCTGGGACCTGCATATTGTAACTCTAATATAAATGAATGATAACAATTTTATTTAAAACGTCTCATTTTCGAGTCATTTTCTATTATCATGACTGTGAACTGTTTAGTAGCACCCCAACTCATATTTCCGCTGCGAATATCGAAAACGGGGGTGTTACAGATAAAGATAGCAAAATAGTGGAATGCGCCTTCTCATCTTGAGAGCTATATTTTGCATCTGTCATATAACCGGCTAGAGGTGCCCAAATACCTTGTTTCTTCAATAATGCTCGAACTTTAATTCGCCATAAAGTAAAATTACTTTTTCCGTTAAACTTCTCAATGCTAACTAATGACGATGGTGTTTGAGAAGACGTAACTATTCAAACGGGTTTTACTACTAAATAAAAAAATGATTTTTGCGGTTGTTTAACAAAAAAAAAACCCAAAAAAGAGAAATTCCATATGCAAGCCCAATAACTAATCGATCCACCAAAAAAAAAAAAAAAAAAAAAAAAAAAAAGGTTAGATAATCTCTACACAAACCGATCAATTCAACACAAATTCTGACTATCCCTAATCCCAATCAACAAACACCTTCAACTTATCAAACAATCAGAAGCAATAAAATGTTTTGATCCTACATCGGCCAAGTATGGGATTGGTTGATGGTTTATAAAGTCTAGGTGTCCCCTCCTCTTATAAACTAGCTTTTTGAGTGAGTTCTATACTTGGACTATAAACATCGATACGAGCCTAGTATGGGATAGGTTCGTATCAATTGGTATCAGAGCTAGCCCTACCTTTCGAGGTTACAACACTCGGAGTGGTGGCTTGGACCCGAAAGAGGGTGCCAACCGTGACCAACAGAGGTGTGACCAACGAGCTCGGATTGGTGGCCTATGGAGTGGTGGCTTGGACCCAAAGAGGGGTGCCAACCGTGACCAACGAGGACATTGGTTCTTCAAAAGGTGGGGTATTGTTATGATCCCACATCGGCCAAGTAAGAGATTGGTTGGTGGTTTATAATGTCTAGGTGTCCCCCTCCTTTTGCAAGCTAGCTTTTTGAATGAGTTCTACACTTAGACTATGAAGATCGATACGAGCCTAGTATGGGATAGGTTCGTATCATAAAATCGATTGAACAAAAGGGAAAAATCCCAAATTACAAACCTGATATCTTCAAGTAACCAAATCAGCAAGCCACCAAGCACAAAACGAATTCAACTGATGTCAAGAAGCTGATTCTTGAAATCAACCAGAAGGAATCAATTCGACCAATACAAATGATTGAATAACCCAAAACAGTTGCAGCTTGCTTCAAATCGATCGAGTGGCTCTTGATAAAAATTGGTTAGGATCAGGGGAACATAATCAGAGGAAAAAGGAGCAGAGCAACAGCAGTAGCATAGGCAAAAGTACAGCAACAATGATTCAGAAAGAACAAGATCAAAGGTTTGGAGCAAAAAACTAATATTTCTATTATCAAAATTATGAAGTGTCAAAGTACAAAGTTCTATTCTGCACTTGTTATAAGAGTCAATAACTGACTTTAAAACAAGTTTCCTGATACGTAAGTAACTAGTGCACTAAAATTACCAAACTGACCTTACAAAATATACTAAACTATATGGTACCAAAATTACTAAACTACCCTTAGGAGGTGAAGTCAAAAAACATCTAACAGTAACACGCAACTATTTTATTGAAGAAATCTTGACTCTAAAACTTCAATTTGATACAATGTAATGCCCTACCCTTCACGGTATATATAGACTAAACACGTCAAGTAAACTTGTTGGACTTCTACTCCAACTCTATCTCTGAAACCTGATCCACGCTGCAGTAGCCACAATCAGACTTCGATTAGGAATTCATCAACAATCACCCCCTCAATTTCTGAGTCGAAGAGGGTAAATCTTGCACACCAAGTAACGATTTCATCTCCTTGAACTTTATACGCGCCAAGGCCTTCGTTAATGGATCTTATCTTTGTTCTTCACCGAATACATGTTCTACTATAACCTGCTCATTCTCCACACACTCACGAATGAAGTGATATCGAGTATGGATGTGTTTGCTTCTACCATGAAAGACCGGGTTTCTTGTTAATACGATGGCTGATTTGTTATCAACTCTTGTTAGACACTAGCACAATCTTTATCACACACTTAATATTGTATTCGAATGGCACTCTAGCAAGGAAGTAAGATAGATGAGACGTGTGAGATGTAAACCGAATATGTATATATTAGCTTAGGAATAGAGAGAACAAAACACATAAGAGACACACACACTCCCACCTAGCAATCTCTAAAGCACACCTCTAAATGAGGTAGGAGTGTGTATATATAGCCACTAAGTGACGTCCTAAAGGCTTTGAGATGGGCTTCGGTTGGGCCTTGTTCCATGGATTGGACTTGTGCTTTTTTCTAATATTACATTGACTTTTATAACTAGACACTTAACCAGTTTAGCTTGGTCCAATCCATGTGCCCTTAACTATCCTATTAGATTGCACTCGACATAATACAAAGTTGTATATTCGAAAATGACCATCACTTTATTTTTCAATGCTAACAATCTCCTCCTAAGGGATGGTCATTCAAATGATGCTCCCAGTGATTACGTCTTTCGTCTTCGTTATCTTGAACTTTGTGTTTCGTTGTAGAATAGTCTTGGTTCTTCGTTCCTTCATGCTTTTTGATCATCAAAGTAATCGTCTTTCTGTTCTTCTTGCCTTTGATCAACATCTTTTTTACATTTGCGTCGTATCCTCCATCATACTCATACTTCTTGAACTTCATACTTATGTCTTCCTCGTTTTGATACATGAACTTGCTCTTAACGACTTGATTAGCTTATTGACTTTGTCGTAACACATTGTCTTCAACTTGATCTTTTTGTCTTGAACTTTTTCACTTTGAGCTTTGTTTAGGATGGTCTTCATAAGTATGAGCATGAGGATATACAGATGTTGAGACATATGATGATGGTTGATGGACTTTCATTAGTACCTGCATAAAACAGTTAGCAATAAATCATCCAGCACTTACAGGTTCAGATTTCGAGATTGTTAACAGCATAGTGTGAAAATTTTCTCTAATCTTTACCAAAACCTTTGTAAGCCTTTGAAGTATACCGGAGTATCACTTCAAGACTGTAGACCGTTTGAAGCACGTAACCATCAAGATATAAGGCAAGATCCAAAGATCTCATTAAGACTCTTACAACTTGTGTCCTTTTTGGCGAACACAAGTGTATTATATTGGAAGTGTTCCTAAGAGATCTTTTAGTGAATCTCATGGCTCTAGACTCGATAATGTGAGTTTTGGTTTTAGTAGTCGGAGGCATGGAGCCGAGTGCCACCTTTTCAATATCAACACATCTCGGAATGAGAGGCCGATAGATTATGTAGTGTTCTCTGTGAGAAATAAAACAAATATCTTTTAAGGGATATTTGAGTGGCTAGGAGGGGTGGTGCAACGCGTCACTGGGTTCATGACGTCTTGTTTTCAATATTAGTATCAACTTGTGATAACCGATAGTAGATGTATTGACCCTGTTTCTGCCCTAAGTTTTCATGGAGGGCTATTTCTTTTCACCCTTTCATTAAACTTTTCTTTTTCATTCTTCAACCTCTTCTTTCCCTTTCTTATTTACTCCTTTTTTTTAATCTTTCCTAAGGACTTCTAATTCTAATCTATTTGAATTGTCCTTGGGTAGATCCCCCCCCCTGGCTCTGGCGGATCATTGGACATAAACCTAACCATAATCACCTTATTACTCCTTGATTATCCTAGATTTGTTGAACACTTGCCATAAAACCTTTTGTGAAAATCTCTCAAAGTGTTTATGAATAAAACACATTTTTGTTAACACTTCGAGAGTTTTGTATTTTCTGAAATACTCCCCCTACACATGTGCTTATGCATTTTTAAGATAAATTTGCACATGTTGGGTAGAGTTCGCACATTTTGAATAGATCGATTTTCAGTTGATATGACCCTTGCGAGACACGTTTACATCACTAGTTAGACTAGCTTGAAATTATTACCCGTCCTGGTCATATCAAAAGAATAATCTCTCGAATTGGTACATCCTACTCAGAGAAGTCATTTGCGAGACATGTTTACATCACTGGATAACCAGCTTGAAATTATTACTCGTCCCGGACAAGTCTTTTCGATTACTGACTTTTGTTTTTGTCAATTCGAGGGTTTAGATCTGAGTCTTTTTGGAGTGATAGCGGACTCTAATATACTTGGTCTTCGAGTGTTGTACTAGATTGCACGAGATGGCTATGGCACTTTTCGAATCACAATACAAAGGTATGCGGTCGAAAGTAAAGCCATAATCTGTGAGTTTTGTCCGCATCCATAGAACTTGGGCACAACACGCAGATAGAGACACATACTCGGCTTCTGCAGTTGATAACGCAGTACAGTCTTGTTTTCTTGATGACCAGCTTACTAGCTTTTCTCCTAAAAATTATGCTCCACCGGATGTACTTTTTATTGTAACTTGGCAACCTGCATGGTCCGCATCTGAAAATGCCATTTGTTTAAAATAAGAATCCTTTGGATACCAAAGTCCCATGTTAATGGTTCTTCGTAGGTACCGAAAGATCCGTTTAACCTCTTAGAGGTGAAGTTCGGTAGGCCTTGCCTGAAACCGTGCTAATAAGCAAACAGCAAAATGAATATCGGGTCGACTAGCAGTAAGATACATGAGAGAACCAATCATGCTTCGATATTTCTTAGGATCCATAGGTTTCCTAAATAAATCAACACCTATTTTTGGTGAAGTGACCATTGGAGTACCAACAGAGTCACAATTTTCCATTCCATGTTTTTTCAAAAGCTCAATTGTATATTTAGCTTGATTTATAAAAATACCACGAGGGGATTGATGTATTTGTAAACCAAGAAAGAATTTTAGTTCCCCCATCATGGACATTTCAAATTTGCTTTTCATGAGATTTTCAAAATGTTTTGAATGTTTCGGATTAGTGGATCCAAAAATAATGTCGTCCACGTAAATCTGAACAATCAAAATGTCATCTTTGTATTTTCTCGTAAACAAGGTTGGATCAATTTTGGATCAAAAAAGATGATAGTTCGTCATACCACGCTCTTGGAGCTTGTTTTAAACCATAAATGGCTTTCTTTAGCTTGTAGACGTAGTCTGGATGATCTTTGTCAACGAATCCGTCTGGCTGACTCACATAGACTTCTTCTTTCAGAGTTCCATTCAAGAAGGCCGTCTTGATGTCCATCTGATAGACTGTGATGTTTTTGTGAGCTACATAGGCTAAGAAAATCCTGACCGCCTCAAGTCTTGCTACTGGCGCGAATTACTCTTCGAAATCTATCCCTTCTTCCTGTCTGAATCCTTTAGCCACTAGACGAGCTTTGTTGCGAATGACAGTCATTTCTTCATCCTTTTTGTTCTTCCATAACCACTTTAGATCAATGTTAAGTTTGTCAATTAGTCTTGGAACTAATTCCCAAGTGTCATGTAATTGGTATTGGAGAAGTTCTTCCTGCATTGTTTCTATCCATGCATTATCTGTCAACGCCTCCCGAATGTTCTTTGGCTCCTTTAGACTGACTGAGCAGACGTAGATGCATATATCGGGGTCGATGGTGAGTTGTTTTCTCGTCTGAACTGGCCTTGAAGGTTCACCAATTACTTGTTCTATTGGATGGTCTTTAGTCCATTGTAACGTAGAAGGGTACCTTGGATTTGACAAATGTTTGTCAGTTGATTCATGCAACCTTGAAGATGATTCAGCAGAATCCATTGCAAATGGGTTTTCGAATGCTTTTTCTTCTAACACAGCATCGTTTTGTTGTGGTTCCTCTTGAATTGGTGTATTGTGGTTTTGCTCATCAACTCTTGGTAGAACAATTTCAATTACTGGAGGTGCTAGGGTAGATGTTGATGACGTGGAGGGAATTGGTGCGTCAGCTTTGACTGTTGTTGATGGATCTTGTTGTGGTGGTAGTGGTTGATGTTGTTGAGCGTGTGCAGCGGAACGTTGTTGTGATGCATTTGTCGAAGTTCCACCATAATATTCATCAAACATAAACTCAAAGAAATTTTCCAGTTCTTGATTTGTCAGTTTTTCAGTGTTTGTTGACTGAGCTCCTTGAGGTACGAGTCCTGAACTAATATGTCCAGAAGTCTGAACGTTAGGTGCGAGTCCTAATCTGGTTTGATTAGAAGCCATCGGGTTAAGCGCGAGTCTCTCAGAAGCCATCGGTGAAATCTCGTCAAAATTCACATTCATCGTCTCCATTATCCTTTTAGTTCTTCTGTTATACACCCTGAATTCCCTCGAGTTTTCTGAATAACCAATGAAGATTCCAATATTACCCTTAGCTTTCAGTTTCCCCAGATCTTCTCTATTGTTCTTTGGATAGCACAAAGCGCCAAATACATGAAGGTAAGAGATGTCGGGTTTTCTGTTGTCCACTAGATCATATGGGGTTTTATTGAATCTTGCATAGATTAGGGATCGATTCTGAGTAAAACAAGCAGTGGCAACAGCATCAGCCCATAAGAATAGTGGTGCACTAGAATAAATTAGCATCGTGCGAGCAGCTTCCACAAGAGCTCTATTTCTTCTTTTGACTACCCCGTTCTGCTGTGGAGTTCTATCAACTGATGTTTGGTGAGTGATTCCAGTATCTTCAAAATATATTCTTAACTCCTGATTAGTAAATTCTATGCCATTGTCTGTTCTTATAATCCTTACTGGAGCTTGAAATAGGACTTGAATTCGCTTCAGAAAGGTGATGATGATGCCTGGTGCTTCGTCTTTTGACCTCAGAAACTTTGCCTATGTATATCTTGAATAGTCATCGACGATTACAAGAATATAATTCTTCCCATTAATGCTTTCAACTCTCATTGGGCCACATAAGTCCATGTGCAACAAATGTAACTTATCTACCAAACTGGGTACGGTTTTAGGTTTATGTGTTGCCCTTTTGCTTTTGCCTTGTTCGCATGATGGACATAAGTGCTCTTTGGTGTATTTTGTAAAATCGTTGTTGCTCGAGGTTGTTTAGACCTCATATTATCTAGGACACATAATATTGATACGCAGCGGAATAATAAACAAGAACTTCAAATATTATGAACAAGGTTTTTCCACAATCACCTCAATTTTATTAAGAATAATAAAACGTGTTTTCTATCTATAACAAGGCTCAATAAATTGATCTTGAGGATAAACTACACAAACCCTAGGCGTCCATTAGAGAACTTGACGCCTAGACACACACACACCCCTTTAAGTCGACTACATTGTAAATTGTGCACACTAAACTAAACGCCCCATGTCCTCTTTATATACTAGAGGATTGGGGTTTACAAGACAATTAGGAAACAAATACAATTAGGAAAGTAGATATTCTTCTAGAATCTTCCAAATCCTCCATCTTTTTGTAACTTTCCTTCTTGTCACATTAAGTCATTCATGTTTCATTCTTCTTGTTTTGTATCATCAAATCAATAATCCCAACAATCTTCCCCTATTTGATGATGACAAAACAAGCACATTCTTGTACGAACTTCCCTAGACGAAGTAGAGAAATTGAGATAATTAAATCTCACCATGAATGAAACAATCTTCAATGCTTCCCCTTGACTTAAGATCTACTTGAACATGTCATCACACATAAATAAGCTGCAAATCATATCTCTGTAGTCTTCTTCCCCTTTTTGTAATCATCTAATAGGGGATATGTAAAGATATGCAACTTTGATCGTCACTACCCCACATCATATATCAAAACTTCCAATCCAATCTTTCCAATGTCTTGAATTACCCTCCATTAAGAACACCAAAAAGCTTGCGAAAAATGAACTCAAGACAATAGAAATTTTAAACTAGCAATATTAATAATGACTAGAAGTAGTAATGAAACACTTCCCCTTAAGTGGTGCATGTAGATGGTTAAACATTTAATCAATAAGCTTCCCCTGAAACCAATATGTTTACCATCTCTTGAATCTTCAATTCTGTAGGCTCTATGTAATGATTACTGATGAAGAAAACTAAGTATAACGAATTTGATGAAGAAGTAGAATAACCCAAACTTGTGTCTTATGTCTTGTACTATCCACGTGACTCCAAACTTATACTAACACCATATAAGTAGACCACAATATCTTGACTGAGCACTACAATGTAACTTCTTTAAGTGATAGCCAATGTGTGCATAGAGCATCATAAGAAAAATCACAGACTGCTAGATTCTTCAAGCTGTTGTCACCACCGTATAAAACAAACAAGTTATCTTCAAAGTGTAACACCCACTTTGAGATATGATAAGAACACGCACCTGTGAAACTCAACTACAACATCAAATAAGTGATAATCAACTTTCTTCGTAATCAATTAATCCAATAAACCAAATACGAGCCCTTATAAAACCTTTAAGAACATTTAAAACAAAAACCAAACTTCTTGTGTGTGTGAACCAATAACCTTCTGTGTGTGTAAAACCATCCAAACTCATTCGAAAATCAAAAACATTTGCTGACCGATATCGAATAATACTAGCAGTACAAACAAATTATATCGGACAAAGCTAGCAGTACAAACTTGAAGGTAGCAGTAGTATCCAATAATGCTAGCAGCAGAAACTTCGAAACGTAGCAGTACTTTCAGCAGCATTAAAATCAAACGAGCAGTAGTAAAATATGTAGAGCAGTACAAACGAATACCACTGGCAGCATTAACCAAGAAACGCAGCAGTAGAAAATCATTCGAACAGCACCTTAACTCGAATATTAAATAATCAAAAGCATAATCAACTCTTACCCCACATATATGCCACAAACATAATTAAAGTAATTGTGAGATTACCATGGCAAAAGATGACAAAGAACATTAATATCATTAGAATAAAACTCCGATCCATCAGTTATCAAATAAATATGAGGATAATTAAACTTCATGACAATATACTGCTACTTCTCGGTCCACTTGCGAAAGACGACATTCAAATTTAATATACCACTGACCCATATTAGCAATAACCAACAATTGATTAAGAATAAACTCGTTACCGTGGCAAAAGAAGATAACCAATCAGCAATTTGTAAGGCTTTCTTGACCACCGACACATGAATATTCGATATTGAAAATTTGCATGATAAATATTGCTTCGACATCATCAACGATATTACTGAAGAACGAATCTGGTGTCTTTTGTCAGTATACAAATATTGAATATCCACAAAGATACTTTATCGCCAAGTAACCTCAATTCGATCAGGTGTCTTTTATCAAAATCTTAAACAACGATTATAAAAAATAAAAATAAAAAATAAAATAAAAAAAAAAAAAATAAAAAAAAAAAAAAAAACTTGAAAAACTGATCAAACCTTCTTCAAAACAACTTCTCTTCCACAGTAAAACCTTGTAGAATCCTAGATATCACGAGCAACCTGTCTCTGATACAACCTGTAAAATCGTTATAGCTCGAGGTTGTTTAGACCTCATATTATCTAGGACACATAATATTGATACGCAGCGGAATAATAAACAAGAACTTCAAATATTATGAACAAGGTTTTTCCACAATCACCTCAATTTTATTAAGAATAATAAAATGTGTTATCTACCTATAACAAGGATCAATAAATTGATCTTGAGGCTAAACTACACAAACCATAGGCGTCCATTAGAGAACTTGACGCCTAGACACACACACCCCTTTAAGTCTACTACATTGTAAATTGTGCACACTAAACTAAACGCCCCATGTCCTCTTTATATACTAGAGGATTAGGGTTTACAAGACAATTAGGAAACAAATACAATTAGGAAAGTAAATATTCTTCTAGAATCTTCCAAACCCTTCATCTTTTTGTAACTTTCCTTCTTGTCACATTAAGTCCTTCATGTTTCATTCTTCTTGTTTTGTATCATCAAATCAATAATCCCAACATATTTGAACTTTGGGAGACCGTTGACGATGTTGTCTTTGGCTAACTTGTTGATGGTGTCAAAGTTGAGATGGGATAATCTTCGATTCCACAACCAGGACTTAGTTTCACATGCTCTTGTCATGAGACAAATTGGTGATGAAGAGGTCATTTGGTTTATGTCGATAGCATAAAGCTTGGTGCCACAATTTCCAGCTATGAGATCATCTCCAACCAAATTTCTAACAAAGCAGGTATTTCTCCTAAATGCAACCTCTAAATCTGCATCACAAAACTGTCCAACTGAAAAAAAGTTGTGTCCCAACCCTTTGACATAGTAAACCTGAGTGATTAAGTAGTTCCCAAACTGAAGATCTCCATAACCCAGAATAGATGCTACATGATCATTTCCAAAGCGTACAGTTCCCATGAACTTCCATACAAAGTTGATCAGCAGCTTTAGATTCCCGGTCATGTGCTTGGAGCAACCCGAGTCGACGATCCAAATACATATTTCGATAACCTGCCAAGAACAGATGATTTTGCATTTGGAAACCGTTTAACATTTGGTTCTATGGGGTTCGAGGTAACATTTGATTCACACTCATAGAAGGTTTCTTTTGGTTCTTTTGGAACCGCTTTCAAATTGCCATTCACTCGTATAAATTCTCTACCCGTTGGTTTCCATGCACACAACTTACGATAGTTCCTAGGCAATATGCTACTAGTAGTTGACCTAGATGCTGCAATTAGTCGTTTAACATATCTAGATCTAGAACTAGTTCCTGGAGGAACATCTTTCTGTTCAAGCATAGCATTCACATTCACATTCACATTCTTAGAAACAATATCATCACAGACATTTTTAGATAACGATTTCTTGCACATTAAACAAATAGACTCATTACATGCACTAGAAACAGTACTTTGAACATTACATCCAGATGACATATGTTTCTTATTAGAAAGTGATAAATTCCTAGGGTGTTCTTCTACTTCTTCATTTTTATTCTTGCATCTACTCTCAGAGACAATTGAGACTCTATTGTTCTTTGTATTACTCCTAGGTTGTAGTCTGCTGCTCCTAGAGGTGCTTTCTAATCCTGTAGAAGGTAAGGCACACACATTAGGATTTATCTTGTTGTCCTTTGACGTTGTTTTAGCACTCCTAGACTGTTTTGGATTATTTTTCACACTTTTTTCTATCGCCCTATATGATTGAGATGTAGAGGCAGATGCAATAGTGGTACTAATCCTATAAAGGCCAGGTGCTATCACTTTTAACGTTTTGACAACTGCTTTCCCTTTATCAACACTTTTTGCTTTTTCACTTTGCTTAGGCAAGGGTGTTGGAGTGACTGGTTTTGTCAAATTATTTTGCACATCAACTTTTGGAACCATTTGAGAGATTGACATTTTTGGTTTAACAATCGGTTTGTCCGAAGTCGAAGGTTTTGTAGCCTTAATTTCCTCACCCTTCCCTTTTTGACTTTCCAGTTGAGACTTCAAAAGATCGTTTTGCTCTTTCTTGTTTTTGTAGGCACACTCATACGATAATTTGTCATATTTGCATTCCTCGATTTTTCGATCAAGTTGTTTAAAATATGAGACATTTTCTTTTTCAAGTTTAATAAGAGCATTTTAATATTTTGAAACAATTGCAGAAGTCTCAGCTCGGAGTCTTTCGGCATCTTCAACAGAGTATGTATGATAAATAATGGACATAATATCGGTCGACAAAGCTATTTCAAAGAGAGAATCATTATGGTTTTCCAAAACTTTGATACGTTCAATGTTTTCATTAGCTTCCTTCACCAGGGATTTCTGGTCCTTGAAAAATTCGGCTATTTCTTTTAAAATTTCATTTTCAACATGAATTACCCTCGCATTGATGGCATTTAGTGGAGGAATAATTTCTGTGTCAAACACCTTTTCATTTCTGCATGAAAACTTGAATGCAAGTAGTTGATACTGATATTTGTTTTGGACACAACAATACTTTGAAATATTTCCATTCACTTTTTAAGATCATCCAAATATCTTATAGCTTTACTTGTGTTAAAAGGGTTGCTAGAGGACATTTGTTCCAAGTTTGAAAGATTTTTGGAAACAACTTTTTGTTTTGTTGAAACAACTGGTTTTTTGGAAACCTTTGGTGTTTGTTGTTGTTTAACAAAATTTACTCCAGAAAGTTTGTTAAGTTTGTCATAATCAATTGGTTTAATTTATGGGTTCATTTGTCTCATTTTGATTCTACTCTCTTCGGCAAGCTCAATCGTTTCATTAGAATCCAGAACCTCGGGAAGATCATGTTTAGTAAATATCACATTACCATTATACAAAACATTATGTTCTTTCTGAGCTTTCTTAAATGTATAAGGGTTTTCACAACCGATAGCCATTTTCTTCATTGTGTGCAAAAGCGGGTTTGGATCTTTAATTAGCATATGAATTGTTTGAGCAGAATGACCCGTTTTGACAAGAAAATCTTCCAATTTCTTAATTGTTTCTTGTTTCTCAATGATTTCATCAAGAAGATCATTTTCGCGTTTTGAGAAATCTGCTTTCAACTGTTTCTTTTCTTTTTCAAGATCAAAACACGTTGATTTTTGTTTAGAAAGTTGGTTTTTTAAATCTGTAACTTCCGCGTTTAAGGATTTTATTTTCATGTTCAAGTTAACATCAAGAGTGTCAAACTTGATTTGCATTTGTTTTTCTCTTAGAACGGAGTTTTTGTAACCAATTTCTAATTCTGACTTTCATGTTTTATTAAATTCAAAAGCTTTTTCATTTTTCTTACACCTCTCAAGCTCAGCGGTCAATTTCACATTTGCGGCCTTAACATCGTGATTGACCTTTTTGACTTTTTTAATTTCAATACTACAATTGTTCAATAATAATTCAAATAACGCATGTATTTCCTCATCATTCTCAGTATGCTGTGACTCGAAGCCTCCATTAGGGTGCATATCTGGAGTTGCCAAATTAATATTGCTACAACTCGATGTGTCCATATATGTATCATAAGTGGGTGCTGGAGTCGCAGGATGCTGTTCATCATGAGGTGACAAATCAAATATTTCATTATTGTGACATGTATTGAATGATGGTACTTCAGAGACTGCATTGGTGTCATAAACAGGAGGTGTCACAGAATCCGTGTCATACTTATCCTCCTGAAGATTTTCCATGAAAATGCAGTTTGCATCGATGTCCTCAAGTTCTTCCATATCATCCATAAGAGCCATAAAGTCATTCTCTTCTGCATTCAACTGAGACCCTGCCTTTTCCTTTTGTGCCAATAGCACTGCTTTCTACAGATACTCTAGATCTTTCTTTTTCGACTTAGTGGGACAGTTCCTTGCCATGTGACCGACTCCCTGACAGTTGAAACACTTTACCAAATTTCCCGGATTCACATTTCCATAATTCCCAGCAACTGGAGCAGCAACATTCCCAATCTGATTACCAACATTCTTATTCCTAACATTCTGAACCCTCTGATTTCCGACAACTAGACCCATCTGATTCCCTTCATACTGACCTATCTGATTTCCTGCATACTGCCCTGCATTACCCATCTGATATCTAGGAGCATATCCTTGCTGATTCCACATAACTACAACCATTTGTCCTTGATGACCCATGTTAAAACTCGGTTGTGTTATCTGCCTGTTGCGGGTGTTTGATGAAGTCCTTTGGTTGTTGTTAGTTGGTGTGGAATAGCGTCCTTGGAATGCCTTTGATAGAAGAGAAAATGCTTGATTCAAAGCAGCACTGGACTCATCTTTGTCAGTGAAATCTGGTTCTTGGCATTGTAGGTATTGTTGTTGTGGAATAACTTGTTGTTGTGGGTAGAATTGTTGTTGTGGTATAATAGCAGTTTGTGGAACGTATTGTTGTTGCATGTAGTTCTGAGTGGAAGATGATGATGGTTGTGTATTCACTGTTACAGGTGTTGGTGTTTGAGCAATTAATGCAAGAGGATCATGTTGCTTTGCTAATTTCTCTTTCCTGACTTCATTAGCCACTACCTGGTTTTACTTAAGAAAATCATAGAGCTGATCATAGTTCACCTGATGAAGGTCCTTGGTTTGATTGACAATAGTGACAAATCGTCCCCATTATTCTGGTAGATTGTTGATGAACTTGATGTTTTGAACAATTTGTCTTGGTGACAACTTGTTTCTGATGAGCTCGTTCATTAGAGTGCAAAACCTAGTGAGTAAGATTCAATGGATTCCCCTGGAGTGGATGTGAACTTCTCCCATTCGGTTAGAAGCTTGCTTTCACCATCTTGTTGCCCAATTTCTGTGCCATGACAAAGTCTTCTAACTCGTTCCCACATATCATAAGCAGTTTCACAACTGTCAACAACGGCAAATATTTCCTGTGGTAATCCTAGTTGGATTAAGTGCATTGCTAGATCATCAGCTGCTATTTTTTTCCAATCTTCTTTTGTGTATTCTGCTTCTGATTGATCACGAAAGAACGGCGGTACGGGAGGTGTTGCATTTGGATCTCCAGGGTCTTGAACTTGACGAGGCTTGAATGGTCCTTGTTGGATGGATTTGAGCAGGAGTTTACCATCAGGTTTAGTTTTGATGTAGCGAAGCATACGGCTCGTCCATTGAAGATATCCACCTTTTTCAAGCATAGGAGGACGATTTTCTGCACCGGCTACATGAATGTCTTGCTGGGTAGCCATTGATGATGTTTCGTATGATAAAGTTGAACTTGGATTGTTGCAATGAAATAGGAGTTGTGGTTGGTAGGTTAAGATCAGTTGTTGTAGTGAAGCTTTGGTCTTGAACTTACGATCGTTTGAAGTTACTTGCAATTTAGATAAACTAGGGCAATTTAGACAAAAGTTGCAATTTAGACAGAAGTAGCAATTTAGATAAAAGTAGCAATTTAGACAAAAATCACAATTTTGACAAGACTACAATTTAGACAAAATCAAATGATCACAATTTCAACAAAGTTATCACAATTGCAATTTAGACATAATCACAATTTCGATGTAAATCTCAATTTAGACAAAATTATACAATTGTGACAAAATCTGAATTTAGATATAAATGTGCAATTTAGACAAATTTGCAATTTAGATAAAAAAAAATCTATCTAATTTATACAAATTAGAAGATGTTTCCTTTGATGAAGTATTCCACACACTTGTACAAGCACGGGAATACCGAGTTCACGTTTGATAGCGAAGAAATTAAATTCAAGTCAAATTTAGATAATTTTTGTGAGAATTGCGACAGCTTCTAATGAATTGCGACAGTTTCTGATGAATTGCGACAGGTTTGAGGATTGCGACAGACTAATTACGACAAAATCCTTGTGAATTGCGACAGCTTTAGAGAATTGCGACAGAACTTTCAATTGCGACAACCCTTAGAATTCCGACAACCAATTGCGACAATACTTGGATTTGTAACAAAACTTAATTCCGATAAACCAAGAATTGCGACAGATCTAGGACATAATTGCGACAAAGTTTAAATTCCGATAGAATTACAAGCCCTACAATTTTGATAGAGTTGAATTCCGATAAACCCCACAATTTCGACAATCCCGGAATTTCGATAAGCTTCAATTTCGACAGTCCCTAACTTGTCTAAATTCCTTCACAATTTAGATAAACCCACTTTTATTTAAATTCGTCCACAATTTAGATAAACCCTTTTTATCTAAATTCGCCAACAATTTTGACAAAACTCCTTATACAAGGAATTTCAACAAAAGTGCTATGTAGATCCAACAAACGATTCACAAACAATCTTCTAAGCAATTTTCCACGATCAACCAACTTCAAAAACCCGTAACTACTATAAAGTGCTAACCTTTATCGCCTCTTTTAACTTATATCTATATTTCGACACAAAGTTAAACTTTTTAACGCCACACGACAATTTTTGAAGCTTTTGAATCGAAGATAAGTAACCAAAACTCACTAATAAACGTAAAAACTATAAAAAGTAACAACCTTTTAACTTAAAACTTGGGTAAAAATCAAAACTTGTACACAAAAGTTGACATTTTTTATGGAAGAAAAAAATGCAACCTTTTTGAACAACTTTGATAAAAAAAACACGAACACAACTATATCCTAAATCGATGTTTGGCTATTTGATCCCACTTGTTAGACACTAGCACAATCTTTATTACACACTTAATATTGTATTCGAATGGTACTCTAACAAGGAAGTAAGATAGATGAGATGTGTGAGATGTAAACCGAATGTGTGTATACTAGCTTAGGAAAAGAGAGAACAAAACACACAAGAGACACACACACTCCCACCTAGCAATCTCTAAGGCACACCTTTAAATGAGGTAGGAGTGTGTATATATAGCCACTAAGTGACGCCCTAAAGGCTTTGAGATGGGCTTCGGTTGGGCCTTGTTCCATGGATTGGACTTGTGCTTTTTTCTAATATTACATGGACTTTTATAACTAGACACTTAACTAGTTTAACTTGGTCCAATCCATGTGCCCTTGACTATCCAATTACAATGCACTCGACACAATACAAAGTTGTATAATCGGAAATGACCATCACTTTATTTTTCAATGCTAACAACTCTTATTAACACCTTTTGTCTTTCCAACCCTGTTACTTTCGCTAATAACTCCCTTAACCAAATTGTTTGACAAGCAGCTCAGGTGGTTGCCATGAACTCAGCTTCACACAAAGATAATGCCACGGTAGCTTGCTTTTGTGAGCACCATGTTATAGGTGATGTAACAAGATAGAAAACATGTCGATTAGTGCTTCGTCCATCATCAATGTCAACATTATGACTACTATCACTATATCCTGCCAATTTCATGTCATTACTACGATTGTATTTGATACCAAACGTAGTGGTACCTTTAAGATAGTGTAGGATTTACTTGATGGCACGAGCATGTGATTTTCTTGGACTTTGCATATATCGACTAACCACTCCAACCAAGTAAGTCAAATCTGGACGAGTGTGCAAGAGGTAACGCAAGTAACCTACTACCTTTCGATATTGTGTAGCTTCAACTTCTAGTTCATCTTCAGCTTTCGACAACTTGAGATCCTTTTCCATTGGATATAAAGTTGCATTGCAATCTTCCATACCAGCTTCTTTTAAGATTTTCAGTGCCTATCTCTCTTTCTTGATCTTGATACAATCTTTTTCTTGTGATACTTCGATACCCAAGTAATAAGTTAACTCACCAAGATCCGACATTTCAAATTGAGATGCCATTCTTTTCTTGAACTCATTGATGCAATCTAAGCTTGTCCCAGTCACAAAAAAATCACCTACATAAACTGCAACAATGATAAATTCTCCATTGGTCACCGCTTTACAAACCGCCTTTTCTTGCATGCATTTTTGAAAACCCATCTCCTTTAAAGTACTATCGAGCTTTATGTTTCATGCCCTTGGAGCTTGCCTTAGGCCATACAACGATTTAGCTAACTTATATACTTTTCCTTCCTCTCTTAGCTTTTCAAAACCCTTGGGTTGAGTAACATATACCTCTTCCTTTAAGTCACCATGCAGAAAAGTTGTTTCGACATCCAAATGATGAATCTTCCATCCTTTCCCGGCTACGAGAGCAATCAATAGCCGTATGGTCTCAAGTCGAGCTACTGGCGCGAACACTTCATCAAAGTCAATACCGGGTTTTTGTACATAACCTTTAGCAACTAGACGTGCTTTGTACTTGTGGATTGAGCCATCCGCGTTTCGTTTGATCTTGAATAACCACTTTAACCCAATCGGTTTAACACCTTTAGGAAGAAAAATGAGTTTCCAAGTATTACTCTTTACAATAGAATCAAGCTCGTTTTGCATTGCTTTGCCCCATTGCGGTTTCGATTTTGCTTCATTATAATTCCTTGGTTCCTCGTCAATTGTCAACATAAGTTCATTAATGTTAAGTTGGTAATCACCTAACCTCGTTGGTAAAACCTTGTTTCGAGTTGACCGACGTGTCGCGATAGGTGTGTTACCATTACCAGGTTCCTGATTTCTGATTACTGTAGCATGAACAGTAGCAGTAGGTGTTCTTGGATGAACAGTAGGTGTCGAGAGAATAGAAACTGGTATCGTGTTGTTGTCATGACTTGTTGTAGTCTGTTCATTTTCAGTTGTTTGAGTTTCCTTGTTCAACACCTGATCATCATCATTTACATATATATCGTTCTAAAAAGTAGTTGACATACCTGGTTCGTTTCCAGCTTGGTTTGAATCCTCAGATTTCGTTGTCTAATTCCAACCTCTTTTCTCATCACAAACAACATAGGCGCTGATTATGATCTTGTTTTCACGCGGGTTGTAAAGTTGAAAACCTCCTGAACTTGGATCCTTTCCGAGATAAACCATTGGTTTTGATCTATCATCAAGTTTCTTCAAATGCTTCGAGACTATTCTTTCATAGGAAATGCAACCAAACACTTTCAAATCTTCAAGATTCGGTTTTTCTCCATAAAACTTTTCATATGGCGTAACTCCTACCAATGCTCGTGTAGGTGCTCGATTTAATATATAATTTGCATGCCGAATCGCCTCACCCCAAAAGTGATTTGGTACACCTCTTGCCTTCATGAGACACCTTGTCATCTCAAGTGGAGTACGGTTTCGTCGTTCCACAATTCCATTTTGTTGAGGTGCATAAGGAGCCGTCAACATACGTTCTATTCCTTCTTGGTCACAAAACCGATTAAAGTCATGTGATATAAATTCACCACCTCTATCCGTATGAAATGTCACAATCTCTTTACCTGTTTGTTTTTTAATTAATGTCTTGAATCTTTTGATTACTCCAAACGCGTCACTTTTATGCTTCAAAAGAAAGGACCACATGTACTTAGAATAATCATCGATAAGAACTAGGATATAAGAGTTATCTGCTTGAGTGGGAGGATTTATCGGTACACATATATCCCCATGAACCATCTCAAGTAATTGTGAAGCTCTATATGTTGCTTTCTTCGAGAATGACTTCTTCGTTTGTTTTCCAACCATGCAAGACTCACATATTTGATCTTGATGCTTAGTTACCGGTACCCCTTTAGCTAACTTGTGCATCAAATTCACTGCACCAAATCCGATATGACCAAGTCGCACGTGCCACAACCACAACTCTTCATCAATGTTAGCTTGCAAACAATAAGGTTTCCCAACTTGTAGTTGAGCCTTGTAAAGACGATTTTCACTTCGTGGGACTTTAATTAGCAAACTTCCACAACCAACACGCATGGTTAAGAAATCACCTCGTATCCTAATATCACAACCGGATATTGAAGCTTGTCCAAGACTTGTCACATTACTACGAAGAGCGGGAATGTAATAAATATCTTTTAGCAACTTTTGTTTCCCATTTTTCCCTTGAAACAAAATCGAGTCCTTTCCTTTTATACTTACACACGAACCGTCTCAAAATCTTAGACGACCTGTTATATTTTCATTTAATTCATAAAATTAAGAGTAATTACCTGTCATGTGATTACTTGCTCCGTTGTCAAAGCACCATACATCATCTTCCTCAGTGTTGGACTCGATCTTTGGAGGAGTAAACTTTTCTTCATTCATGAAAACCGTTTCTTGAACCAAGTTCATCATAAAGAATGTACCTTCTTCATGATTTCTGTCTCTCTATTTTGTCTCACTAAGGTTTACTTCATAGTCTTGTTTTCGATCTGGGCATCCTGAAACAAAGTGTCTGTACTTATCACAATGGTAAAACTTTATATGTGAGAGGTCACGTTGCTCCTGTTTCTTACCCTTTTGCTTATTATCTTCACGGTTTTTTGAGGAGTCACGTTGACCTTGGTTTTGATAGTTGCCCCTACCACGTCCTTGATCACGACCTCGAAAATGACCTCGAGAGTTTGAACCACGTCCTATTCCTCCACTTGAGTCGTTATTCCTATTGGAATTTTCCATCCTAGCATAAAGCAACTTTTCTTGAGCATCATTTGCTTTATCATCTTCTTTCACTCTCTCTTCATACGCTTTCAATCTACCAACCACATCCTCAAACCTTGTTTCTTTAAGGGTTAAAACTTGTTCTAGGGTTGCCACGATATGGACAAACCGTCTAAGAAGACTTGTGAGAAACTTCTTTACCAGCTTGTGTTCCGACATGACTTCCCCAAGCGTAGCTGATTTAGAAGCAATACTCGATAGCGTTGAGGCATATTCATCTATAGTAACATTATCTGACATCTTTAGATTCTCGAACTCAGTAATTAGGGTTTGAAGCCTAGCTTCTTTCACACAATCAGCACCTAAGTTACGGGTCTTAATTGCATCCCACATCTCCTTCCCGGTTTTTAGATTCCCGATTTGCAAAATCAGGTCTTTTGGTATTGACTGAAACAACAAGCCTTTAATTATATTGTTTTTTTTTGGCATCATCTGAGCCCGGATCTACCACATACCAGACTCCATGAATTCCAAGAAGTACCTCCATACGCATCCTCCATATGCTGTAGTTAATTGACGTTAACATTGGAACTGAAACATTAAATTTGACTCTTTTGTTAGCGGTGGTGGATGGTTAGAACCTGATGGATCTCCGGTCATCCTGGTTCTAGTTCTTGATCGTGTATAATTTTGTAACGGTGAACTTTCCAACCCTTATATCACGGCTAAAATTAGTTTAAAACAGTGAGACAATCAACAGTTTTAAAGATTGTTTCCTACTTACTGTATAAACTAAAAAGAAAATGCGATCACTTCACTAAACTGATTAATTACACACAACGGGCTGCAATCTATTTATAAAAGAAAATAAAATTGGGCTGCGATCAAAGTGGGCTTCAATTTATGACCAACCAACAGGTTTACAGGTTTAAGTCGATTATTTTAAGGTTTCTTTAATCCCTAAAATAATTCATGACTAACCACAAGATCACAGGTTAGGAACGATCTTCTCCAAGGTATTGTAACCTTTAAATGCGGATACAAATCACCAGGAACTTCTTCGCAAGCTCTGATGCCAATTCTTGTAATCAGATATAGGACGACACCCTGCTGGAATAATATCACAACACAGGAAAAGAGAAGATAATTGCCAGGTAACACGCAACTGTTTTATTGAAGAAATCTTGACTCTAAAACTTCAATTTGATACAATGTAATGCCCTACCCTTGACGGTATATATAGACTAAACAATACGCCTATTAGACTATAACTAGGATTACACTTTACTTAACCTTATAATTATCTAAGTCCTACAGGGAGATAATTATTTACACGTCAAGTAAACTTGTTGAACTTCTACTCCAACTCTATCTCAGAAACCTGATCCACGCTGTAGTAGCCACAATCAGACTTTGATTAGGAATTCATCAACATAGTAAATGGAAAATGATGTGTGCTCTTAACATCATTAAAGGACTAAAGTATACATTTATTTTCAATTTCAACAACTTTAATATCACCTACCTTAAGTAATGTTTATGTCACGCATGTTATGTTGGCAAATTCCTGAGTTTAGTTGTGGCTGAGGCATGTACCAGATTCATTAATCATAATATAAGTAGGAGTTGATGTCTGATGTGGCTTAAGGCATGTTATCAGGTTTCTGGAATACTAGTTGGAGTGCAAGTCCAACTCGTCCAAGTTCTCCTGTTATAGTTTAGTATTTATCTATTTAGTATATGTTTAATGCAATCCTAATTTTAGTCCAACGCGTCTATGTTAGTCTATATATACCGTGGAGGGTAGGGAATTACATTGTACTGAATTGAAGTTTTAGAGTCAGATTTAGTCAATAAAATATTGTGTGTTTCCTGGAAATTATTCTTGTGTTGTTTCTATGAGTTGTGTATATCAGATAACTATCTTTTATGCATACCCGTGATTACCACCAAGGTTGTCAAAATCGCGATCCTGATCATAGGATCGTACGATCCTACGATCCTACATATAAAAAATGAGCAGGATCTTAATTTAATCAGGATCGTTCTAGGAACGTAGGATCGCACGCAGTATCGTAGGATCGTAAACGATCCGATCCTACTATAAGCCCTTGTTTTTATCTCAAGTGGAGCAAGATCGGTGTAGGATCGTAGGATCGCACACAGGATCGTAGGATCGTAAATGATCCGATTCGACTAGAAGTTCATGTTTCTTATTGTTTTTGCTTTTATCATCCATCTAGATTCGTTTATCATATAAAATTTTATATAGAAATATAAAACTACAACCCTTATACAAAAATATATACATTTTCATAGGATCTTACGATCCCGATCCGATCCTACGATTACGATCCTAGATAGGATCCCGATCCTAACAACCTTGATTACCTCAATTGGTATAAGAACTTCTGGGAAATGTGGGAGACCTATAACCGGCGATTAAGGGTTTACAACAACAGAATGGGACTCTAACCTGCGAACCTGTGGTTGAGTCACGTGTTTTTTATTAGGTCTGGTTATGGGTTTTGACCAGAGCTTGCGAGGTGTTCCTGGTTATTTGTATAACAACCACGAATTTTCCAGGTCCTTACTCAACCTTAAGCTCGAGATGCTATGTTTATTTAGTTTATGTGTTCCCTATTATGTGTGTTTGTGAGCTAAACAACACAACGCGAGTCGGCACGAATAAACCTAATAACACGTAAAAATGTTGATTTTAACGAGCTAATACGAACATGGACGTATTTATAATCAATTTGATTGGAAAAATTATTTTAAGATCAGTGGAAAACATTAGAAATACTCGGGAAAATGTCTCGGTACTCAAATTTATCCCAGATAAATTTTATAAGAAGTTTGGCCGAATGCCACTTCCCACCCTCGCCTAAGTTACACTTTCAGTCCCTGAGGGACAATCTGCATTCACACAAGGTGCTAGGCCTATATAAGGAGATTTTATAACCTCATTAGGGTTATTCACCCCCCACTCCTCACACACAGCCGCCTCTTTTTCTCTCTCTCTCCCTCTCTTCACTATAGCCAAACCCTAAAAAAACCCTTCTCTTTTGCAACCATCATCTCTAACCACTCACCATCACCATCACACAGCCGCCACCATCACCAAAATAACACAAAACCCTCCCTTATATCACCTTTTTAAACACAAGTTCATGGTGCACACGCATCTAAACCACCCAATGCGCCACCACTGCCGCCACTTTTGGTCATTTCCTTGTTTTGGTAAGTGTGGTAAGAAGATCTAAAGGATTAGGTGATAAGCTCACTGATTCACAACCTTGTGTGAATTGGTAAGGGTCAAGCCAAACGAGAAATGGATAAAAATCTGATAAAATGCGTATTAAAACTTATGGGTATCATCGTATGACGCGTGTCTAGATTTCTTGGGGTGCGTACGAGACCTAATACTCTTATACGAGCGATCTTGGTCTAAGCTTCAAGCTTATTCGAGCTCACCTATAAGCTCACTAGCTTACTTGTTTTGTTTGGTTTGGTTTTGCTATCTTAAGTCACGACTAGAACCAAACCCACAAGATCCAAACTCGGTTTAGTTAGGATTTTGGTTAGATTTTTTTGGTCCATTTGAGTTCTTGTACGCGATGTAGATTCACAGCCGAGACCCGTGGTATCGACGAGGTAAGCTTTTAGTCCGATTTGGTTTTTGGTCCGATATAGATTGGTGATTCAGTTTAGGTTCAGTTTTGTTTTGTGTTATTGTGCCTTAGTGGTCCGTTTGGGCTCATGGTCGAGCCTTATGGCTCACGGTTCCTTTCATTTCGTTTAGTTTCTGTTTGCGATGATGACACAAGCCGAGACCTCGGGGTCTCGGCATGGTAAGTTATTATTATTGATGGATCCGGTTTGAATTTGGTCTCGGATTGATTTGGGTTATTATTGTCGAGTGGTAAGTTTGTACTGATTGTGTTGGTTTGGTATTGACTAGTGTTGAGCCGTTAGGATTAGTGGCCGAACGATTATAAATCTTGATTAACGAATTGGTTGAGACTTGACTTGGATTTATGAATATTGGTTATGATGTTTTGGCCTTAATAAGGAATTATCAAGACCTTGTGGTCTCGGGAATAATTGTTCGCCTATATTGGACTTATGAATGGTTTGATTTGGACTATTGATTTAGATATTGACTTGTTGACCCGGCATTTGTAACCGAAGGGTATGTTGGTTGTTTGGGGTTCGGGATCTATATTGTTGACCGAGGGGTATAACAAATTAACCATGACTCGAAAAGTGATAATAACTCGTAAGTTATAACTTTGAATTAACTCAAAATAGGACGGAATAAAAAGGAATGATAAAAAAGATAGTTATTTTAAAGTTATTAATGAGGTTAGATTAATATTCAAAATTGTTTGAAAATGAGTTACATTTATAAAGAAATACGGATAAACTTTTAAATAAAATGGAATACGAGAGAGTCGTTGGGCTTTTTGAGACACGTGAACCGTAGTTTATCATATTTGAACTTGTTAGATTATTTATTTGTTGATTGGTAGTCGGGATTCTATGGGATATTTGCAACACCGAACTTGGAAAACATACTTAGAGTTGGAATATTATCGGACTTTGGACATTTTAGACTATTGAAATATGGGAAGACTATAGTACATTAGACTCGTAATGAATTTAATGTATTCGCGTCGTAACAGTTAAACAATGGAAATAATGTCTAACGAAAAATAATATTTATAAATTACATGTCACCTAAACTACCTTGGAAACTATTTATAATAAAGTCCTTCGACTTGGTAACGTTCAATGAACGAACGAGTCATGGCGAAATTTTACTTTTAAACTATAAAACAAGTATACTTTATAACTAAATGGGATTATGGGAAAGTACTGACGCTTGCCAATCTATTAATCTTATTTGTTGTGTTTGCTATTGGTTATCTTTTTGGTTTCTCTCCGTCATCTCTTCTTAACTCGAGTTCTCGTCAACACACTCCGCGTCAAATTTCGTTTTCTTGTTTCCTTTTGGCGTGCGTACTCTTGAGTCCGTGTTCTCCTCCCGTTACACGAATGATGATACCAAACTCTAACAAACGGATAAAATGAAATTATTTTGGAAATGGAAATTGGAATAATTTTGGGAATGGGAAGAGTTGACCTTTGGAAACTTTTATGTCTTTAATTATCATATGAGATATATGTTAAGATGAGTCTTTATATTGTTAGGTCATGCCGAGTCCATTGTGCTGTGATGTCCTAGTTGCCGTGTGCTATACTACCCTTGAGTTGTTGTATTGTGCATTGTTTGATTAAGGTGAGTTCTCTTAGCCCCTTTTTCATTATGTTTTCCTTGGGGGAAAATGGTACTCAAATGATATTTTAACTGTTTTCATGCTGTGATACAATGTTTTCATGTTTTTGAACATATATGTGTGATGAAGCGATTATGCGCTATAAAATGTTTTGCTCTGTGTGTATATGCAAATGCGCAAATGTTAACTCTGTTTAGAGCTGAAGCATTATGATAGATCTATCGGGGTAGCTCCCTATTGTGTGTATTGTTTATGCGTGTGACATCGTGGTAGGTTCAGTTGGCGCGACATTATTTTGTTTAACTTGTGCTTATAATTGGCATTCATGCTCACTATTGTCCTGCGTTGTATTATTCACAGCTTTGTGGTTTAATTCCTAAACCTACGAGCTCACCAACTTTATGTTGACGTTCTCAAGTATCCATTTTTAGGTGTTAAGAATGAAGGTACCATAGAAGGTTGAGTATTGGCCTGGCTTAGCAAGACTTAAGTCAAGACCCTCCCAGGTTATATCTCATGGAGTTGCATTCTGATAGTGTTTAGTGATGTTGTTTAACTTTGAGACTCATGTTGTTTTGGATATTTGTACTTGTCCCGGTTGTTGGAGTTTGCGACTATTATTTGTCTTATGTTATACATTTAGTATTTCTCTATTGTGACACCTTGTATTCTCGACTATGAGGTCATACCTCGTAAATGCCATTCTGCTGCGCCATTTTTGGGGTGTGACAGATTGGTATCAGAGACCAAGGTTATAGAGAATTAGCTGGTTTAACCTAGACTATAACCTAAGAATCCTCATATAGTTGCATTATAGGAACTACTTGTGCGATTATATGTATAGTATGACACAAAGTGATGATGATAAGTAAATGCAGAATGATGCTATCTTAGAAACGCCTGGCCATCGTTTTTACGATAACATGATGCGGCATGGACTTATCAAATTCATGGATTGTTAGATAGGAAGTTAAGTGTAGTAGCACGACACGTATACCGACCTATCCTACCTATCTCTTATCTAACGTTTACCAATGTCCTACTTTGTAGATTCATGCCTCCAAGAAGGTCTACTCGAGTTAACCGAGGCATTCCACCATCGAGGGGTGGAAGGACTGGTGGGCGAGGAAGTAGAGTAGGTGGTCGCGGAACCGAGACCAACGACAACGAAAATGTGAATCCTGACCTTTCCGCCATGATCGCCGAGCAACTACAAGCATTGCTACCTACTATCGTCACTCAGGATGGCGATCACATCAGTAATCTAGGAAACAATGGAAGCGGGAATGACCATGCAGACAATGGCAATGGTAGTGACCATAACGATAATGGCAACAACAACAATAGTGGCAAAGGATGTTTATACAAGGAATTTACAGCATGCAAACCAGTGGACTTTGATGGCAATGGAGGAGCATTGGTGTACACAAGATGGATTGAGAAAATGGAGGAAGTAATGGACATAAGCAAGTATGCAGCTCACCAGAGGGTGAAGTACGCTGCAAGCTCATTGACAAGAAAGGCTCTGACCTGGTGGAATACGCAAATCCAGGCCAGAGGAAGAGAAGCCGCCATGGAAATGAGTTAGGATGACCTTAAGGCATTACTAAAGGAGGAGTATTGCCCAAGCAACGAGATGCAGAAACTAGATCATGAGTTCTACAACCATACTATGGTAGGTGCTGGTCACGCGGCTTATACAGATCGATTCCATGAGCTTGCTAGACTGGTATCTCAAATGGTCACTCCTGAATCCAAGAGAATTGATAGGTACATCTATGGTTTAGTCCCTGAGATTCGCGGAATGGTGAGAGCGACCGAGCCTCCTACAATTCAAAGTGCGATACTGGAAGTTGCAACCTTAATAGTCGAAATGGTCAGGAATGGAATGTTGTCCAAAAGTGGTGATAAAAGGAAGGCCGTGGGTGAGCCAAGTAAACAGGGAGGTGCAAAATGTGACAATAAGAAAGCAAAATGGGGAAAAGGATTTGTGCCAACAACCACGAACAGGAAAGGTTATGTGGACTCTCACCCTAAGTGTGCCAAATGTAACTACCATCACCCGGAGACTACGCCATGCTGAGTGTGTTTCAATTGCAAACAGGGTGGTCACATAACAAAAGACTGTCAGGCAGTAAATAAACAAGTGACACCAGCGAATGCTGTTAACCCAAGGGCATGTTATGAGTATGGGAATCCGAATCATCTTCAGAATGCGTGTCCTAGGTTGAATGGGACACGAGGGAAAGTGCAGAACAACCAGAATCAGGCTTTACCAATTGGTGGAAAGAATGCAAACCGTGGTAACAATGGTAACCCAGCTCGTGGCCGGGTATTTGCGATGAACGCAGAAGAAGGACGCTAGGACCCGAACATTGTGACGGGTACGTTCCCTTTAAACGACCACTATGCTACTATGTTGTTTGATTCTGATGCCGATTATAGCTTTGTGTCCACCAAATTCTTGCCTCTGTTAAATGTGGAACCCAGTAGACTAGGCTTTAGTTACCAAATTGAAATAGCAAATGGTCAAAGGGTAGAAACAAATAAGATCGTTCGCAGATGCAAATTAGAGTTAGAAGGCTATAGCTTTAGCATCGACTTAATTAATACCATTCGGACACGGAAGCTTCGACGTGATTATGGGAATGGACTGGTTGTCCAAACATAAGGCTGAAGTAGTGTGCCATGAGAAAATGGTCTGAATACCACTACCAAACGGGAGAGTTACTTAAGGTCTATGGAGAGCGACTTGAAGAAAAAGTGAAGCACCTCATGAGCATGAAAGTAGATGAGCAGAAACTAGAAGATATTCCACTCGTTCGAAACATCCCAGAGGTATTTCCCGACGACTTATTCGGATTACCCCCTACGCGAGAGGTAGAGTTTCGCATAGACCTAATTCCTGGAGCAATGCGGGTTCCAAAGTCTCCCTACCACTTGGAACCTACTGAAATGGAGGAGTTGTCTAACCAACTCAAGGAACTCAGAAGTTTCTTAAACTAGTTCTTCAACCCATTGCGAACAGCCACCTTTTTAAATGTTACATTTAAAGAAATAGATGGTTTTTTAATGTGATCGATACCAAAAAATTAAAAACAACTGAAAAACCATACAAATTCCAGAAATTGTGATTTTCAATCCTATAAGCTTCACGATACTTTCCAGAATAATCTTCTGATGGTTTACAAATGAAATGCAAAAGTATACTTATCCTTAATCAAACGTTCACTTTAGTCCGATGAGTTTCAATAAAGCACTTTTGACTACACACCTCGAAGTTTCATAATTGTGACCGAATCAGCATCCTGGATAAAATTTGTAATTTATCAAATTTAATCCTTGATCTATTCAGAAATGGGAAAATAAGCCATTTTGAATTAACTATATTTGGATATTAAAATTAACCTTCAAGTCTTTCATGAAATTACGAAATTGGCCTGAGCAAATACTAACCATACCGAATCTAAAAACACACTAAACCCCAGCAAGATGCATGAAAATAACCCAAAACACCATCAATCCTAATTCTAGACGCAGTACTCGAAATAAATAAACCTCAAATCCAAACCCCTACTCACCCTCAAGTAGAAATATATGGGTCAAAGCTACAAGTTTTCACGTAAGTAATCGTGTAATTGCCCCAATCCACCCTCCCACAGATTGCTCTGAAATTCCAATCTACCTATATCATGTCAAATTTTGTCCTAATGCAAGAGTAATATGCCTACTCCCTCACTAACTGAAGGTTCTAGAAGACATCCAAATATTATGCCTGTTTTCGCCAAATATAGAGACAAGATGGGAATAAATTATCTTAATGGTCAGGATTAAATCTTTGATCAAGAGAAGCCCAGGGAAGAGAGCCTCTTTAAGGAGATCGAATGACCACCCAGAAAGGAACTTAGTGTATGTTAAGACCAAGAGGTAAGACTAAGTAGTTAATGGCCATAGTTATCAACAATAAGATGGTATCAAATAAGTTTGTTCTCAAGCACTATGTACATAAATGCACCCACGAATGTACTAGATGCAATAGTAATAAGACATGATGTTTTTCCAAATTTTAGGTAATTCGTGATGTAGAACCTTTCATTGGTTAAATTTAATCAACAGTCCCGTCATCCAATCAGATAAGATTATCTAAGCTCTTGTACATTGTGGCCTGAATGAAGAGTGCATAGTGTCTATGTTTCAATTTGACTTTTAAAGTAAAAGTCAACATAAGATCAACTGGTTTTTAAGAACCCAAATTCCATTAAGTGGAAAAGATTATCCATGTTCATTACAACGTGCCTCAGGACTAGTAGTTCACAATAATCTGGTTATCGTAGTAGCATTGATACTTAGTCTGCACTTATAAAACCAAAAATACGATCAATTGGCTAACTTTAGCACAAGGGGATATAGACATGTGCCTATTTTTAATCTGAATCTATACCTTTTTCACGCTAAACTTTTGTCAATTATTCAAAAGTCCTAGGAACACTTAAATATTCCTATCACCCTAGTACGATTTCATATCGAGCATAATACAAGACTTAGAGCATGCTCAGGGGTGTGCCATAATTGGTTGTAATTATACCCTTCTTCCATACGAGTTTCCTTAAAACATCTACGTCCACATATTGATTAAAGCCTTTATGGAAAGTGTCGTTTCACACTATTGGTTGGTGGTAGCGAGAGAGTATGAAGGATTGAATTAGTGGGTTAGGACCACTAAAGATGCATTCAAACAAGATAGACTAAGGTTATACTTAGGAGCTATCTGACACTCAGGAATATAGTGATCATTGATATGGGTGATCATTCTTACTCAAGGTGTCCATGGCAAGTGCTTTACGAATGCGAAAGAAGGGCAAGTCTGCCATATGTAGCTTTTGAATCACTAAGTTAAGGTGGTATTCGCTTACTCCACAATGCTGAGTTTTTTAGTTTCAGTGTCGAACTTAGATAAGGTCTTGCTGATAGATTATCCATATTAGAGCTCAGTAGCTTATTTTCTGCTTGCAAATAAGCCCTTTTGCCCTGTTCATACCCTGCACTCAGTATTCATGTTCTATGCCATCTGATCTAGGGGGAATTAAGGTAGCAATTGTGGTTGAAATTTAGGAATTTTTTTTTTTGTAGATACCCAGTAGTGCTAGCTAGGTTTTGCCCCCATAAAATTCTACTTTTCAGCTTATTTAGTTGCTTAAAATTGCTCTGCAAGTAGCATAGTTCAGCTGCTTTTTCTGTCTTAATTTCACAACTGCCCTAGTGCTTATCTTGCTTATCACTTGTGCTCATTTGTATTTTTAAGTTGTTTTAAGCTTCTAGTAGTGTATTAAACTTGTTCTGAACCTTTGGCAAAGTTTTGAGCTTATTAGCTTATTTTTAGCTTATTTGCCCAACTGCTTATCTGCCCAACTGCTTATCAGGGTTTAATAGACTTTTGATTTTAATTTTCCTAGCTTTTAAATAATATTTTAGACTTATCCTGAATTTTTCAGATTTTTCCTAAGTCATTTGATATTTTTAATCATTTTAATTAAATTATATTAGTAATTAAATCATAATAAATAGAATAATAATCAGAAAAATATAATTTTAATTTTCAAAATTTTCTTTTATTAAGTAGAATTTAGGAAAAATATAATAATCTTTTTAGACCTTAAGAAAAATAAAATAGAAAATAAGTGATAGCTTCTATTTAATAGATTTTATCTTTTTAAATTTTTAATTAAGCACTTTTCATTTTTATAATTTTTTTAGCTTCTTTTCATTTCATAATATTTATAGAAAAAGTTTTAGATTTTTCTTTGTTCATTTAGTATTTATTATCAATTTAAATAGTTTAAAAAGTAATTAAATAATTAATAATTAATAATAATTAGATAAAAAGTGTTAAAAATACAATTTTAGTTTTAAAATAAGTTTTAAGTAATTTTACACTTTTAGGTTTTAATTTCATAAATTTCACTTTTTAGTCCCGTTTTAGATTCCCCGTTACGCGTTTTTAGTTTAATTAACTCGCGTTTAATTTTCTTTTGTATATTTGTTTTTCATTTGTTAATTAGAATTATTAAAAAAGCAAAATCCAAAATATCTAATTCATCAGTCACTCTAATCCAAGCTTGAAGCAATTTGCCCATTCGCACCTCGTTGGGAAACGATCCGGGTAATCACTTACCTGGTTTCACACTACACACACAAACGTGAGTTTTTGCAAGTATCCTTTTTCACAAAGGGGTGATTTGTATTTATTCACGTGTATCCGTCGTTGCATAATATTTATACGTACATTTTGAACGGATCAAATTTTGGCGCCACTGCCGGGGATCGAACCCGGGTCACCCGCATGACAGGCAAGGTTTCTTCCAACCTAGTTCTTCACCATGGGGAGCACTGGTATTGTTCTTCAAGAAAAAGGATGGTTTCTTTAGGATGTGCATCGACTACCGAAAATTGAACAAACTAACCATTAAGAACCGCTACCCTCTCCAGAGAATCGATGATTTATTCAATCACCTACAAGGCTCACGATACTTCTCCAAGATAGATCTTCATTCCGGTTATGATCAGATATGAGTGCACGAAGATGACATTCTAAAAACCGCGTTTCGGACTCGATACGGTCATTTTGAGTTCACAGTTATGCCTTTTGGACTGACAAATGCACCTGCGATTTTCATGGACTTGATGAACCGAGTATGCAGGCCATACCTGGATAAATTTGTTATCGTGTTTATCGATGACATTCTGATCTATTCCAAGACAAAAGAGGAACATCAAAAGCATTTGAAGTTAATCCTAGAGTTACTCAAGAAGGAAAAATTGTACGCTAAGTTCTCAAAATACGAATTTTGGCTACAAGAGGTCCAATTCCTTGGACACGTGGTTAACAAAGATGGCATTCATGTGGACCCCAGCAAGATCGAAGCAGTGAAGAATTGGGAAGCTCCCAAAACACCATCAGAAGTCCGCTTATTCCTAGGACTGGCAGGTTACTATCGACGAATCATCGTGAACTTCTACAAGATAGCCAAACCTCTTACCTCACTCTCTCAAAAGAATAAGAAATATGATTGGGACAAAGCACAGGAGAGTATCTTTCAGACGTTGAAAGATAATCTGTGTAATGCACCAATCCTAGCCCTCCCCGATGGACCTGAAGATTTCATAGTATACTATGACGCGTCATGTCAAGGACTTGGGTGTGTGTTAATGCAAAGAGGTAAGGTGATTGCCTATGCCTCTCGACAACTGAAGGTTCATGAGAAGAACTATACCACCCATGATCTGGAGTTAGGCGCTGTAGTATTCGCTTTCAAGATATAGAGACATTACTTGTATGGGACGAAAAGTATTATCTATACTGATCACAAGAGTCTCCAACATATCTTCAATCAAAAAGAGTTGAATATGCGCCAGAGGAGATGGATTGAGCTCTTCAGTGATTTTGACTCCGAGATTAGCTACCACCCAGGAAAGGCGAACGTAGTGGCTGATGCTTTAAGTAGGAAAGAAAGACTCAAGCCTAGGAAAGTGAAAGCCATGAGTATAACTATAAAGACAGGTATCAAGGATAAGATACTAGCGGCTCAGAGAGAAGCAACTATGGACATAAATGCACCCACAGAGAAAATGCGAGGCTTAGATAAGCAATTGGAGAAAAAGGACGACGGTGGACTGTATTTTGTAGACCGAATTTAGGTACCATTAACCGGTGATGTGAGAACCCTAATCATGGATGAATCACATACAACGAGGTACTCCGTTCATCCAGGAGCAGATAAGATGTACTACGACTTTAGAGACATGTATTGGTGGCCTGGAATGAAGAAGGGCATAGCTGTCTATGTTAGCAAGTGCCTGACTTGCTCTAAAGTGAAGGCTGAACATCGGAGACCATCTGGTTTGTTACAGCAACCAAAGATTCCCGAGTGGAAGTGGAAAAGGATAACCATGGACTTCATTACAAACGTGCCTAGGACTAGTAGTGGACACAATACGATCTGGGTTATCGTAGATAGGTTGACTAAGTCTTCACATTTCTTACCAATCCGAGAAGATTATACGATGGACAGATTGGCTAGACTTTACATCAAGGAGATAGTGGCGAGACATGGTGTGCCTATATCGATCATATCTGATCGTGATAGCCGTTTCACGTCAAACTTTTGGCAATTATTGCAAAATTCCCTAGGAACACACTTAGAGATGAGTACAGCTTATCACCCATAGACCGATGGGCAAAGCGAGCGTACCATACAGACCTTAGAAGACATGCTCAGGGCGTGTGCCATAGACTTCGGTTGTAATTGGGATACCCTTCTTCCATTAGCCGAGTTATCCTATAACAACAGCTACCATACCAGCATAGATATGACACCATTCAAAGCACTTTATGGAAGAAAGTGTCGTTCACCTATTGGTTGGGCGGAAGCCGGAGAGAGTCAAATGATAGGATCTAAAATAGTGTTAGAGACCACTGAGAAGATCATTCAAAACAAGGATAGACTCAAGGTTTCTCGATACCGTTAGAAGAGCTATGCTGACAACCGACGAAGACCCCTAGAATTCAGTGTTGGTGATCACGTACTACTCAAGGTGTCACCATGGAAAGGTGTTGTACGATTCAGAAAGAAGGGCTAGTTAGTACCTAGATATGTAGGACCTTCTGAGATCACTAAGAGAATCGGTCTGGTAGCTTACCGACTAAAACTACCACAAGAGCTGAGTGGTGTTTATGATACGTTTCACGTGTCGAACCTTAAGAAGTGTCTTTCTGATCAGACCTTACACATACCCTTGGAGGAGAGTCAGGTAGATCCTAAGTTACACTTTGTAGAGAAACCGGTTGAGATTTTAGAGCGTGAGATCAAGAAGCTGAAGCGTAGCAATATACCAATAGTTAAAGTCTGTTGTGACTCAAAGCGTGGACCTGAGTTTACTTGGGAACGAGAGGATCAGATGACACTCAAGTACCCACATCTATTTGACCGTAGTACTAGCTGAATTTTGAGGACAAAATTCTAATTAATGGGAGTAGACTATAACAACAACGAATTTTCCAGGTCCTTACTCAACCTTAGGTTCAAGATTATATGTTTATTTAGTTTATGTGTTCACTATTATATGTGTTTGTGAGCTAGACCACACAACGCGAGTCGGCACGAATAAACCTAATAACACGTAAAAATATTCATTTTAACGAGATAACACGAACATGGACGTATTTATAATCAATTTGATTGGAAATTTTTTTTTAAGATCAGTGGAAAACATTAGAAATACTCGGGAAAATGTCTCGGTACTAAAATTTATCCCGGATACGTTTTATAAGAAGTTCGGCCGAATGTCACTTCCCACCCTCGCCTAAGTTATAGTTTCAGTCCCTGAGGGACAATATGCAATCACACAAGGTCCTAGGCCTATATAAGTAAATTTTATAACCTCATTAGGGTTACTCAACCCCCCCCCCACTCCTCACACACAGCCGCCTCTTTTTCTTTCTCTTCCTCTCTTCACTATAGCCAAACCCTAAAACTACCCCTCTCTTTTATAGCCGTCATCTCCAACCACTCACCACCACCGTCACACAACCACCACTATCACCAAAATAACAAAAAACCCACCCTTATATCACCCTTTCCTTGTTTTGGTAAGTGTGGTAAGTAGATCTAAGGGATTAGGTGATAAGCTCGGTGATTTACAACCTTGTGTGAATCGGTAAGGGTCAAGCCAAACGAGAAATGGATAAAAATCTGATAAAACGCATATTAAAACTTATGGGTATCATCGTATGACGCGTGTCGAGATTTCTTGGGGTGCGTACGAGAGCTAATACTCTCGTACGAGCCATCTTGGTCTAAGCTTCAAGCTTATTCGAGCTTACTTATAAGCTCACTAGCTTATTTGTTTTGTTTGGTTTGATTTTGCTATCTTGAGTCACGGCTAGAACCGAACCTACAAGTGGGGTTTCGGCCAAACTTGGTTTAGTTAGGATTTTTCTTAGATTTTTAGTCAGTTTGAGTTCTTGTACGCAGCGTAGATTCACATCCGCGACCTGTGGTCTCGGCGAGGTAAGCTTTTAGTCCGATTTGGTTTTTGGTCTGATATAGATTGGTGATTCAGTTTAGGTCCAGTTTTGTTTTGTGTTGTTGTACCTTAGTTGTCCGTTTGGGCTCATGGTTGAGCTGTATGGCTCACGGTTGCTTTCAGTCCATTTGGTTTCTGTTCGAGAAAATAACATAAGCCGAGACCCCGAGGTCTCGGCATGGTAAGATATTATTATTGATGGTTCCAGTTTGTATTTGGTATCGGATTGATTTGGATTATTATTGTCGAGTGGTAATTTTGACCGATTGTGTTGGTTTAGTATTGACTAGTGTCGAGCCGTTAGGATTAGTGGCTGAACGATTATATATCTTGATTAACGAATTGGTTGAGACTTGACTTGGATTTATGAATATTGGTTATGATGTTTTGGCCATAACAAGGAATTGCCGAGACCTTGTGGTCTCGGGAAGAATTTGTTGTTACTTAGATTTATCACACAAGCTACTAATTCACCTTAGATCTAGAGACAGAAAGTTAGAGAGAGAAAGAGATGGGAGGTTATCTTAATACTAATGAAATGCAAATGATCAATTAACCAACCGACCCTCTCCTTTGAATGGGAGGGGGTATTTATAGTGTTTCTACAAGCATGGGCTTTAGCCCTAATTAACAACATAAATAAACTAAATAAAAATGCCACGGCCCATGGGCCTTCTACATAGGCCGAAGCATAAAACTAACCTAAAGGACTAAGCAACCTATTACATAAATGATCGATACTTGATAGACTAATAACATGTTCCCAACAATCTCCCCCTAAGTATTGGTCATCAAGGTTGCTTGACGTCTTCTTTGCTTCTTTGGCTTTGACGTCTTTGGAATTAGTGTCTTTACGTCTTTTCCATCATGCTCATATGTCTTGTGACTTTTGTTCTTCATATCTCAAGTTGTTCTCACTTCATACACTTCATTGTTTGACTTGTGAAAATTTGACATGCTTGATCTTTGACTTTTCTTTAACTTCTTTGAACTTTTGTTATCTCTTAGTCTTGGTGAGAACTATATCTTCGGGATATGAGCATGATGGAATGGTGATACTAGAACTCCCGGTCTCCATGATTCGCTGTAGTTAAACAGTTAGCAATAAATCATCCGGCACTTACAGGTTTGGACTTCGAGATCAACAACAGCATAGTGTGAAGACTTTCTCTGATCCTAGCCCAGGCCGTTCTGAATCAGATACCCCCAAAAGGGATTACACAGGCACACTGAAGTGCACCCACGATTCAGTGAGTCGCTGGAGATCACCCACGATTGTAGACCGTTTTGGAGCTAACACTAAGCATAACCCTCAAGGAATTACCGAAGTGACCTGCTGTCAGGGCTGTTTGATGTTGACCCTGGCAGGATTTCCATTCAATCACTGAGAATCATAATTTATGAATTCTCTCATGAATGTTCTCGGCAGATTGCTAAGATTTGCGAAGGACACTCTTATAATTTACAACTGGTGTTCCTTTTGTTGAACAACCAGTGTATACTAAGTGTACCAAAGAGATCTTTTATGTATCTCATGGCTCTAGACTCAATTAAGTGCTTAATTTTGGTCGTCGGAGGCATGGAGCAGATTGCCCCCTTTTCAATATCAACACATCTCGGAGTGAGAGGTCGATAGATGATGAAGGGTTCTCCGTCTGAAATGAAACAAGTATCTTTTGAGAGACACCTGAGTGGCTAGAAGGTTTAGTGCAGTGCGTCACAGAGTCCATGACGGCTTAATCTTCAATACCGGTGTTACCATAGTAACAACCAGTAGCATATGTATTGAACCCAGTGTCTGCCCTAAGGTTGATTAAATGGAGGGCTATTTCTTTTCACCCTTTTCTTTACTTTTCTTTTTCATTCTTCAACCCCTTCTTTCTCCTTTCATTTCATTACTCCTTTTTTCCAATCATACCTAGGACTTTTCTAGTACTAAACTATTGGTATTGTCCTTGGGTAGATCCCTCTGGCTCTGGCGGATCATAGGACGGTTTTTCCTAACCTTAGTCACCTTATAACTCCATGACTATCCAATTATTGCCATAAAAAAATCTTTTTGAAAATCTCTCAAAGTGTTTATGATAGTAAAAACATATTTTGTTAACACTTTGAGAGTTTTGTGATTTTCAGAAATACTCCCCCTTAACATGTGCTCATAAGTATTTAATTTAAATTTGCACATGTCGGGTAGAGTTAGCACCTTTTGAATTGATTGACTTTCAATGAACATGATCGTCGCGAGACACATTTACATCACTAGGAAAACTAGCTTGAAATTATTACCCGTCCAGATCATATTCAAGGAAAATCGCTCGAAATTGGTACATTCTACTCAGACATATCATTTGCGAGACACGTTTACATCACCGGATAAACCGGCTTGAAATTATTACCCATCCTGGATATGTCTTTTCGATTACTGACTTGTGTTGTAGTTAATTCGAGGGTTCAATTATGAGTCGAGCTCTTGTGAGATATCAACGTTTAAGTTACCATATTTTAAACATATCTTTATTCTCCCTCTCAAAAATAGCATACTTATGATGTTTTTGATAAACGTTTGATAAAAATATGCTTTTTAAGTTTTGTGGGAAGAATTTCAAGAACTTTTGTTAGTGGAACAAAGATTATGTTTCAAATACTCCCCCTTGATGAGGGAATACTTGTCCTTATGAGCAGAATTTTGAAAAACCTTGAAAAATTCTAGTTAATTCTACTCATAAGTAAGAAGCTTTCGCTCCTTATATTAAGATTGAGGCACTGAAGCGTACCTCAGGGTCCTTTCATTACAAGTACGGGTTGTGCACTGTGATGTGTACACAAACCATAGTTAAAGATAACAAATATGATGAAAGATGATGAATTATAACAATGGTACCAATGATTACTGCTCAGGATGACGGAATGTGAGAATGTTGGGAATTCTGGCTCGTCCTCCCACATAGCTTTCCAGTCGTCTCATCGTCACCCAAAACTTTATCCTTTGATCAATCTTCTCCATGAACTTGATAGATTGCTTCACATCATTCTTACTCCAGGTCATATGCCTTAGCCACCCCAGTTTCAACCACTTTCTATGGTTCTCCAGAATCTTTTGAAGTTCAGACTTGACAAGTAGCAAAGTTTCATCGCTGAACTTGTGGAGATCTTGATAACCCATGAACCTTGTTGAATTTTGTCTTGACAAGTATGCTACCCCGAATGGTCTATCACCAAAAGTATAAGGCTTCTTATCCGCTATCCCCGAAGGTCTGAGATTAGGCTTGACTAAATTCAATTTCTGCTGGTAGCTTTCTACCCCAAGATGCATGTCTTCAACTCTTGATCTGATGACAATATTGCGAATGTACAACAAAACTGAGTTGACGATGTCATACAGAAGACGTCCAGGAAAATGTCCGAGTTTTCCTTGAACTTTCAGGAGATACATGTCTTCAATATCGTGGATATGCAGGTAGGGATAATCTGCTTCGCTGAAGGTGTATTCTTGATCATCCAGCCTCCTCACAGTGATTTTCTTCAGAAAGTTGTAGCCAAACATCGATTCTGTCACAGCACTTGTGATTGAAAGGATCTTACTTTTGTGATAAACATTAGTCTTTGACGTTTTTGTAAGCATCCATTTATAGAACCATTTCCTCATATCCGGCCAATGATAAATTCCAAGAGCAGCTTCTTTGTTGTATTTTTCAACTTTGTGGACGAATAAATCACTGATCTGTTCTTCAAAACCTTCTAATGCATATGATGCTGCCGGATACTTGGTAAGTGAAGTACCATATCATTTTTCTGGGTTTGTGTTACCATAGACCAGATAATCCAAATCTCTGTTGAAGAAATATGCTTTAGGTATCTTCGGGTTGTGAGAGGGACCAACGAGGGGTAAGGGTTGTGAGTAATCATGAATTCAAAAGTTATCAGATGGATGTGAAGCCTATGCATGTTCCCAGTCAATATTATCTGATAGAGCCATTGCCACTTGTTCAAAGTTGTACTCAAATTCCAGTTCTGAAGTTGTTATAGTTTTGAACTCCGTAAAGCCTTCATTGCGGACTCTGATGATGTCAGACAATCTCAACCTCTGAACTCTCATCACTTTCTTCAATCTTTTGGTGAAATCTACAACAGATCCTTCAACAGGTGTTTCATCTTCTTCTGGAACACTTGGATATGCATCTACCATTGCTTCAAACCAATCATACTTTGGAGCGTCAGGATTGATCCATTCTGGTGCGGGTGTGGCATTTCCATCAGCCGGTGGTGCGGGCACATTAGCAACTTTGGGTGGTGCAAGAGCAAATTCATCTTGATCTACACTTACATCTTCTTGTGATTCAGCCTCATAAAATGCCCCGGTTTCAAGAGGGACGAACTTGTCTTAGCTTGATTGCTTGGTAGTGCTAGAAGAAGGTGCTGTAGTAGAAGGTCCAGTTAATTTAGAAGGTTTCATTCTTTTCTTTGCGTGATCGTCTTTATCAGGATCATCCCGACGACGCTTGGTTGGCTTATCCTTCTTACATGCCTCTACTTTCTTTTCAACTTTCTTGATTGAATTAAGCAATGCCTGACAAAGCTCTTCCTCTTCGGGATCTTCCATGATATTTTCAAGCAATTATCCTTTGATTTCGGAAGTAGACGGTTTGGATGGGACGGTCCGAACCGTAATTGGTATGGTTTTCATTAGAATAGCCAGAATTTTTTCTAGATTTCGTTTGACATATTCCTTAAGAAGTTCTAGGAGTGCTTCTTGAAGATGTTTTCCGACTTCTTGGGGTACTTGAGAGCTGAATTCTTGAGGGACATGTGTTCTCAGATATTGCTCTGCTGTTTTCTCTAGATCTAATGATTTGATATCATTGATGTCAAATTTCTGTTTATCCACCTGCTTTTACGCTTCAGTGAGCAGTACATTCAAGGCATTGTGCTCACTTTCTTCTGATTGTTGAAGTTCAATCACCTTCTTTTGAAGTGCAAGGAGTTGCTCTTTTAGTTTATTTAGCTCACTGGGTGATTGACCCATAGATGACGGTTGTAGAGAATGTACAGGGTTGTCGCCTTGATCGTCATCTTGGTTATCATCTTCATCATTGCCTTCATCGTCTTTGTTCTCATTATCTTCATCATCCTCTTCTTCATCATTTTCATTCTCATCTGATTCAGATCCTGAAGCCGTGTGTAAACTTTTTCCTGACTCTTCTGATTCACCCTCTGTTAGGAATATAAATATTCAGATGAAGGCTCGGTCACCCCGAGCATCTATTTAGCATCTTCATAGCTCGTAGGCTTATTTATATTAGCTTAGCAATATTAGTATTAGTATTATTAGATTAGTCGTATTTATATTTGTGGAGTGGGTCGGGGCTTTCCCCACTGTCAGCTCACTCCACAGCCCACTAGGGGCACAATATTAGTAAGTATAAATACCCCTTCCCACACTTGGGAAGGGTTGGAACTCTTGTAACCAAACACACACTAATCTAATATTCACAAGCTTTCCCTTTCAACTCTCTCTCTCTAGTTCTTGCATCTAACTCAAACCATGGATCTAATCTTCCATGAATCAAGACCACCCGAATCATCCACAATAATCAACATGTTTCGATCCTACAATTGGTACCAGAGCCAAGGTTGGTAGTTGTGTTGATTTTTGTGGTTTGTCTCTCGGTTTTAAGCTGTGTTTTTGAAACTGTTTCAGGTTGTTACACTTACTTGATTTTGTGGCTAGTGTGTTTAATTCTGCCATATTTAACAGCCATAAAGTCCAAATCATACGTTTCTGGTCCGGGTCTATTTTACTTGGTATCTATATGAGTGGTTGTGTCTAAGTGCTATTCATTGTGACTTTCTGCTCCTGAAAATCATGCTCGCTAACTGGTCAGAATTGATAGTCGGAATCTGGTCGGAAAAGTCATATACTTCCATAACAAATCGGTGGTTGAGTGCTATATTGTTGAGTTATAAACTGACTCATACTATGATTTATATGGTTTAATCTTAATTTTTCTCAGTTTATTAACAAGTAAGTTATGCATCTGTTCTTACTTGCGTTTTGAAAAAACCCAGATCCGGTTTTTTAGGGAAAGTACGAAAGTGACAGCTTTGACTGGTCAAAGTTGCAATTTGTTTCCGATGCGGTTTGTCTACGACGCGGTTTGTCTGTGTGTTTGTCTACTTTGTCATGAACTCGGTTTGTCATGAACTCGGTTTGTCTGTATAGTCATGAACTCGGTTTGTCTGCATAGTCATGAACTCGGTTTGTCATGAACTCGGTTTGTCTGTATAGTCATGAACTCGGTTTCTCTATATACTCACGAACTCGGTTTGTGTATAAAAGGTGTAAACTCAGGTCAAATTTGGTCAACGAGTTATCAAGTAAAAGTACAAAGATGAAGAGACCACGACCAGGACATATTCTACAGACTCAATAACAAGCAGGAAGAACAACAGTCAACAACAACATACTTAACCATGCCACAATCCTCAATCCAACAACTAATCCTAAACCCCAATCGACACTTCATATCTCAACTATGACTTGAAGAGAATAAGTAATGAATATCAAGTGATCTCAGTTTCTTTCATTTCGCATAACTCAAAGTATCATCAAACCTTTAAAGGTCGATCAAATCGAAAGAAAGTATCATCATCGATCTTTGTTTGAAACATAACCTCATGAATATACGACCCAAACAACATAAAAGAATATAACAATAATGTTATTTCCTTTTCTTTCGGTCAATCAATGATACAACGACTAAATCAATACCACTCTTTGAGTTCAAGTTGAGGACTAAGTCTCGTGTTAATATCCGAACGCTAAAAAGAAAAATCAAAACATTAGTGATTTGATTTTGCTTTTGATTCGGTTAATATATAACAAACTCAAATGAATGACACCTACCCGAGACCTTAGATAAGATCTTGAAGCCAAAATTGTCGTATCACTTGTGTTCAAGGTTATAGGTCTTCACAGCAATAAATTAATGACACGTATTGTGTTGTTGGATGTTCACTTACAGCAAGGGAATGAATGACAATATGTTTTTTGTTTGTTGTGTTTGTTTGTTCGAAGGAGATAAGGGTATATATGTGATGTTGGTGTTCTTGATCTGTGAAAAGAGATAGATGGGATTGTGATAGAGATTAGGGTTCGTGATGTTGTTGGTTACTGCGTTTGAGGAGAATAGCAAGGAGGCATCTGATTATGATGAAATGTGATTAGGGTTAGGATTTGTGTTAAGTTGGATTTAAATACCCGAATTATTAGGGTAAAGGGAGATTTGGATCGGATGTTATTTCAAAACATGGGCCGAGTGAATTATAGGTTCCGGGCTTTATCTTCTTTAATCAATGGGCTGCTAGATAACAATGGGTGGATTGTGTTGGGCTTTATTCTTTTAGCAAACTGACATACTTTGGTTAATTAAGGGTAAATGTGAAGTTAGTATATGATTATAGTTTGACTTAATTTTCCACAAATTGTTGGACTATAAGGTGGATATGGATCGGGCTGTGGTGTCTTGTGAGTCGTGATCCGAGGTTATTGTTTTTGGCAACCGTATGGTTTTGGATTTGGGTTCAAGAGTGAAATGTTTTTGTATATTTGGATCCACAAAGTTTCACGAGGATACACACTTCACGGCTTGTATTTGGGTTTATGAATATCAACGTAGTTTCAGAGGTGTGGATTTGTCAGCATTATTCTATTTGTGCCCACAATTTAAGTGAACCTGCGATTTGATCTTTGTGATTTGAGCTACAGTTGACAATTGGCAATTTGATTAATTGTGACTCGTCAAGTTTCTATTTGACTTGTTGCAACTTGTTCAAGTTGTGAATTGACTTTTGTGTCTTGAATTTCAATGAGTAATATTGCACTTCACTCTTGGGTATTCTGGTTAATTTCACGGTTTCTCTTGTAGATTTTAGAAAATCCCGCGAAAGATTCGATTTCTCGGTTTAAATCTCAAGAGCTGTAAAATCCCGTAAAATTAATTTTGGACAAGTAGGCGGGACTTGGATTTAGACAAAATAAAACTTACGGGGTTTGACTATTTTTTTCGGGATAAGTTTGTGCTTCAAGATCAGCAGGAATTGGGAAATTATGGTAACTTGGTTGGTTTGTTAATTCACGGGTTGGTGTACTTAGTGTCACAAACATCTCGGGGTGGATGGATGCACGATGTTTGATGACCCTTGCTCAAGCGTATTTAAGGTGATTAGACCTGGATGTTCAAGAAGTGGATATATACAATAAAGGATGGAAGGTTGGGTATATATCACTACCTATATTTAAAGGAGTTACGTTGTTGTGCTCAATATAGGTTCTAAATCATAATTTAGTGCAAGTTTAAGTCGCGGACTTGTTCTTTATCAAGCTTCATCAAGTGATTGTTATTTCTCAAGCTTCTAATGGGATTGTTGTTCAAGATCTTCTCAAGAGGTAGTCAGGCTTAAAGACAAGAGGTGATTTGTTTGGAGACATGTTTTAACCTTTTACTCACTTTAAAGTCATATGCATTTCATCAAGCGGTTTTGGCATATTACGAGCTTCAATGAATTGTTAATCTACTAAACCATTGATGATGAGGAAAGCAAGGGGTTACTACACGAGAGTCTTAATCACCATCTTCGTTGCAGTAGTTTCATTTGTCTCTTTCCATGTTTTGTGCCTGACAAATTCACAAACATCACGGACTCTCAGCTTTGGTAAAAAGGTCATTTCATGTCCTTTTTGAGGGGGAGAATTATCGCAAGTTTCCTAGAAGTTCCATCTCCAGCGATGTGAATTTTAGCGGTTCCAGTTACAGCGGGTCAGATCGTATCAGTTCAGTCTCCAGCGGTTTGAATCTTAGCAGTTTCGGTTACAGCGGGTCAGATCGTAGCGATTCAGGATTCAGTGGTTCAGTCTACAGCAGTTTGATACTTACTGTTGTGCAGTTAGTTCTTGAATTTATTTCTCAGATAAATCTCAAGAACTGTAAAATCCTGTACACAGTACGACAACTATTCCACATCCAAGTAGCTGGATCAGACAGCTTTGTTTGATAGGACTGACTATGAGTCATGGGCACTTCTAAGAATTAGCGCATGTTTCTTCTCTTTTTGGCTAGTCAACAGCACAAGATGATCACGAAGTTAATCAGGTATTCTTTATTTGTGATTAAAGTTGAATTTCACGAAGTCGTCTACTTAGTTTATCTTGAAGTCGGGGTTGGTTGGATGCATGACCTTCAATGATAACTTGCTCGTGCGTAAAAATTAAGTTGAAGACTTGGGTTATCTAGTTATCAGCAGTCGGGGTAACTATCACTTAAGAGTCATGGGAGTACTCAGTGTCACACGTCAATGACGATGTCGATAATCGCAAGAGGTGTTAATGTCTCATACTTTGGTTGGGTATTGAGCTCTTAGAGATTTTGCTTGGAGCATTAATTCTCTACACCATTCTTCCAACATTAGTGCAAGCTTAAGTAACAAATTTGCGGACTTCTACTTCAGTTTTCAGTATTGGTGTATCGGGTTTTCTTCATCGAGTGGTCACTAATCTATGTACAAGGTTGGTTAGTTAGCCAAAGGTGTTAAAAGTTGTGATGTGATCTGTAATCTTCACAAGATATTATTTACCCAAACTGATGTTCACCAAAAATCAAAATCAGTCATGCCACATTCAATCTGTTACTGCCTCACGGTTTCTTCTTGATTTTGTAAAATCCCAAGAAAGAACTTATTTCTCGGTTTAAATCATAGACTTGTAAAATCCCGTGATGATGGACTATGCGCTCTTAACCATGATCGGGTTAAAACCATTATCAAAGTTCAGTTAAAGCATCATAAAGGGCTAGATTTGGGCATTAACCACAAGACGTGACTACGGCGTTAATTCATTATTATTTATTTGAGGCTGAAGTGAAATTTCATGGGTGCGTGTACTTAGTATCTGAAGATATCGGGGAGGTTGGATGAAGATTCTTCGAGATCCTTGTTCGAGCTTTCAATACAATGACGAGGACTTGGATATCTAGTTATTTTGTCTTTCTCTCTATTACAAAATAACTATCACTTTAAGGAGTCACGTTGTAGTGCTCAGTGTCACACGAAGATGTGGATATCCAAGAGGTGATGTACGTCTTATACTTGATGGTTGGTTGGTTGAAGAGTATAGAGTACTTAGGGATTCGATGTTGCACGAAGTCTCTACACCGCTCTTTGTCACGCATTAGTACAAGTTTAAGTCACAAGTTCGGGTTATATTACTTCAGTATCAAGTTCATCATATTGGGTTTTCTCCATCAGTGGTCACGACATCAAGCCGACAGAATGATAATGGGGTTGGCAACGAGTTAGATGAGAGAAGAAGTAAAGAGAGAGAAATGACGTCTGTACACTTCAGTGCAGGCCTCGTTCTTCATCAAATGACGTCTGAATACATCAGTTCAGGCCTCGTTCTTCAAAGAAAAGAAAAGTGTACGCTTGAGTGCACTTTATCTTCAAAAGAAGAGGAATCTTCTTATTTATGGCCATTCTCATCAACATGTTTCACGCTCTTTCCGTGCTTATTCAGTCTTCAAGTGGATCGGCGCATATTGGAGTATATTTTTATTCACGTATTCAACCAAAAATTGCAGTTGACAGGCATATGCAATTTTTTTTGGGGGGGGGGGGGGGAAAGGGTGAATAAACAACATGTTAGTCTTCAAGAACCGTCAAGTGGAGCTACTTATCGTTGATGGTATTCATATTCACTAGTTCAATCATCAAAAATTGCAGTTGGCAGGCATATGCAATTTTTGAGGGGGGGGAAAGGGTGAATATTAATCTACATGTCAGTTGATGATTGAGAAATGGTCATACGACTCCTGAATACGTCAGTTCAGGAGTCGTGCAAACCATGGTTCTCCAACACTACTTCGTCCTCCGTCTATCAAGGTGTTGAAGAACATGGTCATGGAATGCTAATCGACAAAGTCTCACGGGTTAGTCTAATCAGCAACAATGGGTTTCTAGTCAATGCTTCAAGTACACGTCATCAGGCTACATGTACACATCATGATGATGATTCCGATTAATCGTAACCATCATGGGGGAGAGAAATGTGTACACCAAGGATGCACAGCAGGTTCACGTGATCGGGCTTAATCATTTATTCCGTTGTTGAGAACCGCAGAGATGATCAGTGGTTCAACTTGTTACCTCGGTATTTACGTTTCACTGTTACGTCATGGGCTGATTAATCGTAACCATCAGGGGAGAGAGAATGTGTACATCAAGGACGCACAACAGGTTCAAGTGATCAGGGCTTAATATCCAAGGATGGATACATACTATAGATGATCAGTGGTTCAACTTGTTACTTTGGTGTTATACTTAAGACTGAAGAAGGTCGAGTCGTCAGTCTATTCTACATTCTCTGTTGGGAGTTATCATCTCATGTGTATGCTGCGGGCTGATGGGTTACATGTAAGGTTACTGGAAGGCATTTGGTGAGATGAAGATGATTGGTATTCTGTTCCTCCACATTGGGCAATCTTGAAGAAGGTCGAGTCTACAGTCTTCTCTACATTCAAAAATGTTGAGCTCTTTTCTTACAACTTGATATTTAACTTAATCCCATGACAGTTCTTGTTTGATGAGTTGTGGAGTTAAGTTAGGTTCAAGTTGTTCTGTAGTTTAAGGTTAGGTCCAACTTGATTTTAACCTAATCTCATGACAGTTCTTGTTTGATGAGTTGTGAGGTTAAGCTGAAATCAAGTTGTTACTGGGCTTAAATTTGTAGTTTAGCTTAACCTCATGACAGTTCTTGTTTGATGAGTTGTGGGGTTAAGCTAGATTTCAGTTGAGGCTCAACTTAAACTACCAAAAAGATGCCTAAGGTTTTTGACGGCGTCACTCAAGGACGGGAGTGTTAGAAGATTAAAGACGGCATGCATTTGGTTATCTAAAGACTTCTTCATATTTCGGGCGTTCATCCAAAGTCTTCTTCCTATTATGGGTGTTCATCAGAAAGGTTGTCAGATTGGGGGAGAGCACTAATTAGGGGAGAGTGAAAAGCCAGAATCATTCCCTGATTGAAAGTGCTCACATTGCTCTTCAGCAAGTCAAGTGATGAATGCGAAGAAGATTCAGAATGCTGAGGAGTAATGGTTTCTGGTTCGTATCCTTGTATATATTTTGCTTCTTACATTTTTTTTCATATCTTATACCATTCTGTAAATAGATATATAGAAATCTTGCTAATTGTAAATAGAGAAACGAAAAATCAGAAAAACCATAAAAATTTAAAAAAATTAGAAAAGACCAAAAATAGTTTCACCTAGGCATGTCTTCTGTTTATCGATAACATTTACGGACTTAGAAATATCATTCAATAATGGCACGGGTCTTTAAATGAAGCTCGAGTAGAAGTTAAAATGGATTGTTAAAACATGTCTAAATGGCTTGCTATTACTTTAGATAGCAACCCGCGCTTCAAAATGGGGAAAGCACGTCGCCAAAAAGACGGCTGTTCCTTCAACTGGGTGATGTTCACCTGGGCATGGATTACTTCATATCCATGTTTCCTGATTTGATGTACGTTTCAGTGCATCATTTCTTGTAAAAGAAGAGAAATCTTCTTAGTATAACAAATAGTTTTCATTCTATGATTCTTCTGAAAATTATTTGTGAGACACTTGGTGAATATGTGTTGTATGAAATTTGTTTATACTTGGATTATGCATAAAATTTGTCACTCAATCAATGACTACAAAACCTCATGACAGTTCTTGTTTGATGAGTTGTGGGGTTAAGCTTGATTTTAGTTGAGGCTCAACTAGAATACGGGTCATTGATTGAGGGGGAGAGTGAATTCAAATTCTATATCATCAAACGGATTTATTGGTTGAAACATACTTGTTAGAAAAGGTTTTGTAGTTAATGGGGTGTTAGTTGAAGAGGATCTTGCAAAAACTTTATATCAAATGACCAAATGTGTTAGTTGCTAGAAAGTTTAGGACATTATGTGTAATTTGCTTATAGTTTCCTAGCTTTATGTGTCTAGAAGGCTCATTTGTGTTACTTTGGAATCCTCGTATAATCCCCAAAATGCTTTAAGACTCAAAACCTAAAAGAAGTTAGAAAACCAGTTGTGTTTGATGTTTTTGAATACTCCACTGGCATTTGTATGATCTAAATGAATGAGTTTCAAATGTTGTTTGTCTCTGCTGCTTAATGGTTGTTGATATTGTGCATATGTTCTCAGGATTCGCTTAGGTAGATTGCTATTATGTTAGAATCATGTTCCTAAGATCCTGAATTGAATATTGAAATCCGTGTGAATTGCCATGTTCATGATTGCTATTTGCTCTTCATGCTAGATAGTGGTTTGACGTAGTTCCTGATTATGGTTTGATTATAAGATGAACTTGGTTTTATAATGTGGCAAGCTGCTGAAGGGTAGCTATTTAGGAATAGTGTATCTGCATGTATGTATATCTGTGTTGATATTCTTATGCAGATTCCATAGCCAAAATGAATGTACCAGTTCCCATTCTAACCATTTGATCAGACGATCAAACTCTATTGATTGGCTCGAAATTCACCTCAACAACAACTTCGGCAACAACAACAACAACAACACTTTCACCATCGCCACCACCAGTCATCTATGTTGGTCTCGCCAAGTGGGGATCAACTACATTTGCGAAAGATTTGTTGGTGGATGGACGATTGATATTGACTGATTCACTCAGAAAAGCGGGTGATTATATCGTCTGCGCAAAAAGGTCAAAATCATTTGTGTCATAATTGTCGAATTGTGCATAATAAGCAGTGAATCTCCCTCTTAGTTTAAGGGGGAGCATAGTATGTTCCATTATCAGAATATATTAAATCGGACACATTTTCTCCCACATTTTTCTAACTTATTTAAATCAATTGGGATCACAAATCTCAAATGGTTTGAAATTTTTGATCGGGGGAGAGAATGTGATTTAAATATGAAATCTGATAAAATGTGATGATTTGAACATATATGCAAGCTCTCCCGTATGTGTTAAACCATTTTATATATCAATGCACATATTGAGGGGGAGCAAAATGTTTTGGATGTGAAAGTAAGCTCTCCAGTAAGTGCTAAACTCTTTTGTATACCAATGCACTTATTGAGGGGGAGCAAAGGATTTGGCATGCATCTTATGTGAGCAAGGCTCAGACTTCACCAATGAATTGACGAAACTTGAACTGTCATCAATCGAAAGGATACGTCTTGGCCGGGTAATAATTTCAAGCTGGTCTAACCAGTGATGTAAGCGTGTCTCGAAAAAGATGTATCTGAGTAGAGTGTACCACTTCGAGAAACTTTCTGTGGACTTGACCAGGCCGGGTAATAATTTCAAGCTAGTCTAACTAGTGATGTAAGCGTGTCTCGAATCGGTCATGTTCACTGAAAGTGGATCAATTCAAAAAGTGCGAGCTCTACCTAACATGTGCAAATTTATAAAACAATCAACCGAGCACATGTTGAGGGGGAGCATTTGAAAAATATAAAACTCTCAAGTGTTTGCAAAAATGTGTTTCAGAATCATGAACACTTTGAGAGATTTTTCAAAGATTTGGTTTATGGCAATCGTGGAAGTACACCAAAGACCGACCATTTTAATTAATGCATGGAGTTATAAGGATGGTTAGGTTAGGCTCAAGTTCCCACGATCCCGCCAGAGCCGGAGGGATCTACCCAGGGACAATCCACTAGTTTGTGTAGAAGTCCTTAGGTATGATTAAAAAGGAGAAAAGTGTGATTAAGGGAAGAGTGCAGACTGAGATGGAGCTAGTACTGGAACAAACCCAACAAGGTACTAGTAATGAAGTCTCGGTAAGCACTGAAGGGGTTGAAGAATGAAAAAGAATTGTATAGAGAAAGGGTGAAAAGAAATAGCCCTCCTTACAACTTAGGCAGAAACCGGGTCAATACATATGCTGTCAGAATCACATAGTTGATTGCTGGCATTGAAGACAAAGTATCATGGACCCAGTGATACGTTGCTCAACCCTCCCTAGCCACTCAAGGTCCCTCAAAGGATTCTTGTTTCAATTGTCACGGAGTTCAATACATTCCTATCGTCTCTCTCACTCCGAGTTGGATGATATTGAAAAGGTGGCAGTCCTCTCCAGCCTCCGCTCACTAAATCAAAACGCACTATAGAGTCTAGAGCCACGAGATGCATAAAAAGATCTCATAGGAACACGAATTATTTCTACACTGGGTGTTCAACATTAAGGACACCAGTTGTAAACTTATGAGTCCTACGCAGATCTTAGCAATCTGCCAGAACATTTATGAGAGAATCTACTAATGTAATTCTCAATGATTGAATGGAAATTCCTGCCAGGGTCAACATCAAGCAGCCCTGAAAGCAGGTCACTTCGGTAATTCTTTATGGATTACGCTTAGTGGTCGCGGCAGTCTCAAACGGTCTACAGTCATGGAGTGATCTCCAGCGACTCACCTAATCGTTGATGTGCTACGGTTCGATCTTAAAAAGCCCTCTGTGGGTTTTCGATTAGGAACGGTCTTGGTAAGGATTAGAGAGAGTTTTCACACTATGCTGTTAACAATCTCGAAGTCCGAACTTGTAAGTACCGGACGTTTTATTGCTAACTGTCGTATGCAGGAACTTCTGGCGGTTGAAGCTGATTGCTGTTGCAGCTGTTTGCGGTTGTAGCTGATTGAGGTTGCAGCTGAATGCGGTTGTAGCTGATTGCAGAAAAGATGCCAATCCTCTACCACATGTTTACACTACATCATTATTGTAACTCAACAATGTCATGATCAACCTAAAAGACCTTCAACACAGCTTCTGCTAACTCTGATGCTAAAGATCATGACACCAAATAGTGTGAGCATGTCGGCTCAAAGATTTACACATCACGTGAAGACATACTACTGAAAGATGGCTTGAAGACACATGCTGGATGATATGTTCGAAGAATACTCAAAATCATCCAAGACAAAGGAAAGGCCATCAAAAGTTCACTGCTGAAAGCACAAAGATACAAGACTTTGAAGAATCAAAGACTACGAGCTATAAAGACAAGTTCAGAAGAAAGAATGCTAGAATTCAAATTATTATTTCCGGGGTGACCTCCCTTAGGGGGAGATTGTTAGGAATATAAATATTCAGATGAAGGCTCGGTCACCCCGAGCATCTATTTAGCATCTACATAGCTCGTAGGCTTATTTATATTAGCTTAGCAATATTAGTATTAGTATTATTAGATTAGTCGTATTTATATTTGTGGAGTGGGTCGGGGCTTTCCCCACTGTCAGCTCACTCCACAGCGCACTAGGGGCACAATATTAGTAAGTATAAATACCCCTTCCCACACTTGGGAAGGGTTGGAACTCTTGTAACCAAACACACACTAATCTAATATTCACAAGCTTTCCCTTTCAACTCTCTCTCTCTAGTTCTTGCATCTAACTCAAACCATGGATCTAATCTTCCATGAATCAAGACCACCCGAATCATCCACAATAATCAACATGTTTCGATCCTACACCCTCAGATTCGGTAAGTGTGATAGATCTTGTGGCCTCTGACTCCTCTTCAGATAAGGGTTGTTCTTCTTCAACGTGTGAAGCTGATCCTTCACCTCTTTTTCTTCTTTCAAATTTCTCTTGATCAGCTAGCCATTTCTTTCTGTTCGCCTTTGACGCTTTCTCAAGTTGTTCTTTTTGACGCTTTCTCAAGTTGTTCTTTCTCTTCTGCGTTAGTCAAGGGTGGTTCGATGGGTTTAAATGATTGATCTGTAAATTTGATGGATTTTCCCCTTCCCTTGCCCAAACTTTTGTTTGTCTCTGCCAATACTGTCTTCATTTTTTCAAGATCTTTCTTCTTCTTTTCTTTTCTAAGATCTATTTCTTCTTCTTCATCTTCGTCGGTTGGCTCATCTCTGAGCGTTAGTTCAGTGGTCTTGTCACTGACCTTCAGCTTCTTCTTTTCGACTCTTCCAATTTTCTTTGTTCTTGAAGTAGCTGCTGGGACAGTTTTGCCTGTTCCTCTACCTCTGCCCTTGGTTGATTTTTCTCCCTTAACTGTAATTCCCACCTTTCCGGCCTTTTCAGCTTCATCGTACCATTGGTAAGCATCAGTTCCCATCACCGCTTCAGTCAACATACTTGGTGGGATTCTCAAACCCTGTTTCTTAGTGTTGGTCATCTGTACTTTAACCCTTGTGAGAATGTGATCCATTTGTTCGGTATGTTCTTTCTCATTTGAACGTCTATCGATTTCAGGGTGGTTTTTCATAAAATGTGAGATTATGAGCTTGGTGAATCGGGGAAAGGGTATCTTGTATCCTTTCTTTTGTTGGAACTGTTAGGCTTGATAAATCATAACTTTCCATATGAACTTAGCGAAGTCCTTGTGGTAGAAGTTGACAACACCCCAGAAGAATTGGAATTGTTTGAGTCTCGGGTGTTCAAGTCCAGTTGCGTTTCCGGTTATACAATGAATGATGATGGTGTAAAAGGTCAACCAAGGCTGAGGGATGTGTTGGTCCACGAATTGTATGTGGATCTCTAAGTAGTCTTGAATACCTAGTAGATGGTTGGGATAAATCCAAACCAATCTAAGTGAGAAACCCTAGACGATTGTTAATGTTAATGCGGAATCTTAACAAGAACAATGAAGAACACACACAGAAATATCACTAACTTCGTATATTGATTTTAATCACAATAGTGAACTCGTACAACTCACACACAGAACTAACAATCTTAGGAATCCTTTTATAACACAAGGAAACCCTAATGCTAACCGACTAAGAAGATATTCACAAATCTTCTATAAAGATACTTACACGTTTTGTATCTTTTCCTAACTTATCTCTAACAGACTTTCCTAACTTCACGACCAGACTTAACATTATAAGTCAACCAGACTTAAACAGACTACCAGACTTAACTTTGCATTACCAGACCTAATTACAAAGACAGACCTAACTCTGATATATTACCAGACCTAAGTTGTCTTCTCTTGAATCGTATCATAATTCCCAACAATCCTCCCCTAACTTGATCTTCATGCTCCATGAACTTCAAGTTCTTCTGATTAAGCTTTCTGAGGATTGAATCTTGAACACTTTGAATTGTATTTAGGTCTTGAACCTTGATAAGCTCTTCTGATATGGTCTTTGCAACAACATTGACTATATGTACATCAAATTCATTTAAGTTCCAGACTATTCTCATCACTTCCAAATGTGTTACCATCTGTGAGAGGTGAATCATTGAAAATGTAATGGATTTGAAATCTCTTTACCAATAGCCATTACCACTGGAGTAGCCAATGTTTTGGTGTGTAAGACCATGGTACATTAATAACCATATGATTTTTAGCAAATCATCAGCTTATCAACGGATTTGTTAAGTCTTTACCAAAAGCCGTTTGCTTCTGGACTAGCCAATTCTTTGATGGAAAAGCACCTCATCATGGTGAATTGATTACCATTTATGGTTTTCCACAGCCTTTACCACGAGCCATAATCTTGTGGGCTAGTCAACTCTTCACTTATCTTAGATATGGTGAGTTGAATACCATACAATTTTTGGCAAATTGTCAGCCATAAACGGATTTGAGCAATCTTTACCTGTTAGCCGTTTTCTCAGGATTAGCCAGTCCTTGTGTTGATGAGACAAGGTGGACTGATAACCTTTTGATGTGTTAGTGCAAAGCACCTCCACCAAGTGAGAAGTTCCAATAATCTCACTTAACAACTTGTGAAAATTCTTTCAAACATCCTCAAGCTACATCCCTTAATGACTGCAATTTGATTAAGTCCAATATCTGCTCATATATATCATCCTTCTTCACAGCAGATAACTTCTTGTTAAACATATCTTTGCAAACACTTGATGACAGAGGATATTCCACTTTTGCAAGCATATAAATATCACCATCTTTAACAGATAAACAATGTACCTTGCAGTTATAGAAGTAGTTCTAGCTGGTGATCTTCTGCTGTTCAGGGAGTTTCCACACAATATTTGACTCAGTTGGTGGCTCAAACATTACTTTCAAGTTTCCCCAAAAGACTCTTGTAACATCATCTTCAGGTGGATTATCTCCAAATTTGATATTCACCACCTTGTATAGTTCCTTTAAATCCTCCCTGCTTATATCATGTAAAATAGCTGCAAAATTCATATACATAATATTAGAATAATCTTCTCTAATAATCATATATGAAGCTCTTTCTCCAGTCATAACAATTTTATAGTTAACAATCTTAGCTGGTTTCTTTGAGCTTTCAATTGTTCCCATAGTGGCTCCTTCAGATGAAGGTTCTTCCTCAGATTCCTCTTCAACAACCACTTTCTTGGATTTACTTTTCCTTTCCAAACCTTTTCTTCTTTGAAACACAATAGGCTTTACTACTTCAGTTTGCACTTCACCTGATGACTTCTCAACTTCAGGTTGTAATTCAACCATTTTATCAGGTTCAATGACAAGTTTAGTCTCTTTAGCCTTTCTACCCTGAAAACAATATTTCTGCACATCATCATAATCAACAGCTTTATAACCTTGATCTCTCTCAAATGCTTTGAGATATGCAATATGAATCTCCTCATATGACTTCCCTTTCATTTGTTCCAAAGATAGATGCATTTGATTCTTTAGATACATCTTCATATCATGTTTCTTTTCTGCAATAGTCATCTTCTTGGGAATCTTTGATTTCTTCTTAAGCTTGAACTTTTCTAAGAAGCCACCCAATGTGTCATCATTGTCTCTTTCATTTATGAAGTCAGCTAACTGTTTGGCTCGTTCATCAGCAGTTAAACCTTCAACAGTTAGAAGCTCCTCATATTTTGCTCTTACTTCAGCATCAACATTGAGCAACTTTGTAAATTCATCAGATTCTTCAGCCAATTTTCTTGCATAAAATGCATCTAGCCTCTTTTGTCTTTCTTCTTAAGCACTATCTTGTGCCTTAATCCTCTCAATTTCAGCCTCAGATGCTAGTTCTTCTCTTGTTTTTCTTTTAGACTTCTTTGGCTTTGAAGTTTCATCCACAACCTGCTTTCCTTCTCTTTGTGCAGATTGTTGCTCTTCATTACCAGAACTAAGTTCATCACCAGACCCTACAGAACCAGACTTTCCTTCACCAGTATTAACTTCATTATCATACTTTTCATCAGACACTATCCCAAACTTTTCAATATCTTCCTCAGCAGACAAAATTAACCTTCTTCTCTTTCTATCCTGTTTAATCTTGCCCATAGATTGAGCCAAAGTTTCTGCTACTTCCAGTGTCTCTGGACTGATGGTGGTGACAGGTTCTTGAACTGGAGGTTCTTGATTTGGTGTTTGAAGAATGTTTTCCTGTTCTTGCTCCAAATTCCTCCCCTGTTTGGAAGAATTTTCAGCTTCTCCCTCCTCATCATCAAAAGAAACACCCTTTTTCTTCATTGCCATTCCCATTTTCTTTACTTTTTGCACCAAAGTCACATAAGCTTTTCTGAGTGCCTCATTAGACTTTTCCAAAGTGGCTATCTTCTTTTGCAGTTGAGGGACTATGATGAGAAGATTTTCCACAGTTATGGGTGCATGTTCCTCCTCCCTTGCAGGACTTGGAACATTTGGTTGTGAATGTGAAGATTGTTGGATAGGTGTAGGTAATCTTTCAGCAGATGGTGAGGGACCTGGTTGAGATGATGGAGTTGGGGTAGATGTAGGTGTAGCAGACCTAGATGATGCTTGGGCTTGTTCTTCATCAGGTTGCACTTGTGCAGCTCCAGAAGTACCTGCATTGTTAGTACCAAGCATAGCAGCAAGCAAAGGTCTATGTGTCCCTTGAAAACCCCTTTTTATATTTGCAAAAAGTTTTGGAGTAAAGGCCACACAGATGTAAGGCACTTTATCCTTAGTTTCATAATTCAAGACCATTTGCAAAAATCGTGGATACATTAAAAATTTTGGGTCCTTAGCATTCTTCACCATTCCTTCAAAAATTAGTTTTGAAAAATTAAATTTCCTTCCAAGTGATAAACAGACCAATGCAAAAGCAATTCTGCTTCCAAATTGATCCCATCCACCACTCTTGGGACTTAGGCTTTGAAGTAAATGATGTACTAAAAACCTCCACTGAGGTGTAAAATGACTTTTCCAAAAGGTAAAACTTCCATCTGTTGGGTACCCAATGTTATCCAATCCCTCTAAAATATCATTACCAGGCAAATCAAATTCTCCTAAAGCATCATCCAATTGGAGACTTTCCCTAATGGAGGCTTCAGTAATGGTAAAACCATTTTTATCAATAATTGCCCTTAAACATGGTGTCCCATCATCAAGAGTCTCAGAGGCAACCGACCTCCAGAACTGCTTAACAAGGGACTGATAAATAGTAGGATTATGAATTAATGAATAACAAATGTAAGAACCTTTTAGGAAATCCACAATCTCCTCAAAACCAGCACTTTGATCTGGTTTCTTCAAGAAACCGAATTGATTATGCTTGTCAACAAACTTGAGGTTAGCCATGGATGAGTTAATGATTTAGGTCTGGTTGATTGGAAGGTTAGGGTTTGAATATAGTTGCGTATAAACAGAGTCGTGAGTTCAAAATAAAGATGATTTAAATTTGGAAGCAAATAAAGAATAAAAGGAGATAAAATATATCAAATTTTAATCTTATATACTTCATAAATATCTCTTTTTACCGAAAATAGTGCAACGGTAATATTATAGATAAATCTTTATTACTCTGACCAGATCTAACGGTCATAAATTTAACACTACCCGACTTAAAATGGTCAACCAGGCCGAATCATAAACTTACCAGACCTAACCAAAAGAGTGGACTTACACACTGATTTAAGCGAATGCAAAGCTTTACATCATCATCATTCCAATCGTTTCTGCAAAAATTAGTTCTACAACAAGAAAGGGAGACAAAAACCAATATTTGCAAGACACGCAAGCTACCAGATTTAACACTTAAGTGTAACCGATTTAAAAACTTGTAAAACTTGTACATTTTCCTCCCCTTAAATGTACATTACCTCCCCTTAAGTGTAAACCCTTTTTTTTTTCTTTTTTTTTCTTTTTTTTTTTAACACTAAGATACTTAAACTGTGGTCAACTTTCCAAAAGTAAAATTAATAACTCTTTGCCTGCAAGTATTAACCCATACACCAACCGAGCATTAAATGGCATTAAACCTTGATTTTCCCTATAAAACCACCCATTGTTTTATCACAAAACCATCACAAATTAAAAGAAAAACCTTATAAACATAATGGATCCTTCCAATTCAGAAATCATAGAGATTTCATCCGATTCTTCTTGGGATCCAAATGGCTCATCTTCTGATTCATCATCAGGAGGATGGGGTGGATATTTTCCACCAGGGTATTCTTCAATCACAAGAAACAAGACATTAAGAGAAATAACTCTTAAGCATTGGCTAGCTGCTTATGATCTTACTGAAAAGGAACCAGAAGATGAAGCACCAAAGACTTCAAAACCAATTCCCCCTTCTTATGTAGATGATAGAAGTACTGAAGAAGAAGACCCCGCATATGATGATGAAGAGACTTTTCCTTCAAAGGTTGTGCCATCCTTGAGAAGTGGTTCTATACCACGTCCACCACCAAGCAGCCTGATTCTTGGACTCCCATGCCCAAAAGCGTGGAATCAGTTTGGTGGCAGAGGAGCCAAGAAGACCATTCCTGACTTCATGAACAAAGGGAAACAGAAAATGTAGGTGGTGGTGTTTGGCTGGTTTATGTTAAAGCTTTTGTCTTATGTTGCATTGTAAATTGCATCCTTGAATGCAATCACTTGTTTATAAATAAAAAGCTCCATGGTTCTTTTGTTTTAATTTTCCACATATGAATCACTTGCAATAGAGAAGAGTTAACAACTGCAAAACAAAGTTAAGCACAATATACCAAAAACAAACATACTATGGAAAGTTGGAAACAAATTAATTATTGAAAATAAGAAAAACCATTTAGAACAGCAAGACTGAAAGCAAACAAGTATAAAAACTATACAAAGTTAAAAAAGAAAATCAGTTTTTCTTAACAACCCTGGCCTGAGTGGGCTTGAGTTCTTTCTGTGGAGCAACATACTTATAGGTTTTGTATGAACTTGCTCCAGTGAAACCATGTTTGGACTTATAGGTAAATTCCTTTTTAAATGGATTCCAAGCCCAGCAATTAGAGAGGTTATCAGCAGAACCCCCTTTTGAATTTGTTTGTCTCCTTACAGGTGAATGAATTTTATAAAAATTATTTCTTTGAAAATTTGTATTCACCTGTGACTTTTGAAATGGTTGTTTGGGTCTCACATAACCAGTGTTCACATTAGGCCTCATAAAATTACCATTTTGCCTATTCATATTAAAGTTCCTGAAGCCAGACCTAAAATTTTGTCTACCATAATTAACATAAGAGTTAGGTCTGGTAGAGTTATTGAGTTGGACATGTCTGGGAACAAACTGGTTGGCATGATTAATTCTACTAGCATTATTCCAAACTGGTTTATTTGAACCATGACCCATATTAACATTCATTCTTTTTTGCTCAGCCTCTCTCTTCATTCTCTTTTCATGGAAGTCACAATCTCTTATTAAATGACTCAAACTTCCACACACAAAATATCTTTTAGGAGCATAAGTGTAACTACTCCTACTATCTCTGTGAACACTATTGCTTCTAGGTGACTCACTCATTTTAACAGATTCCCTAGGAGTTTTTATGTGATTGACACAACTAGGTTTGACTGTCTCAGGCTTTGGTTCAGTCACTACAGGTTTAGTAACAACAGGTTTACACTTCTTAACAACCTTAGGTTCAGGATTCTCTTTTACCTCATTTTTTGACTCAGACTTAGAGTGATCAGAGGAACCATCAATAGATCCTTCAGAGTCATTGGACTGACAAGAAGAATACCTACTGGATTTGTCCTCTGAGGTGGTTGGTTCAGGCACTTGAGGACCTTTCTTACCATACACAAAGAGTGAATCATCCAACTCTTCTTTTTCAAGAGGAGTATAGTCATCACTCAATGGTGGTGGTACTCCCTTAAAGTCACCAGTCTTAACAAACCTATTATATAAAGGCTTATCAGTATATTCCTCTTCTTTATTCTTAAATATGGCCTTATTCTCATCTTCCTCATATCCTAAGCCACATTTTTTATTTGACTTAATTTGAGAATCCCAACACTTAAACAGGTTATTATTAGAATTGTTCCACTGATCAACCCTTTTTTTTTAACTCATCCCTCTCCTTCTGAATTCTAAGGCCCAATTGTCTATACCTTTTAAGCTTTTCATCTTGTTCATATATTTTATTAGCTTAAAAGTATAGTTTTTCATTTAAAGCAGCATGTTGGTTTTGAAGGGTGACCTTTTGTGCCTCTAATGTTTTTACAGCATTTTTATGTGCTAACAGATTTACTTCTAGGTCACCTATTTGTTCTAACTGCTCATCACACAAAGCCTTAACATGATTATATGAATCAGTGCATAATTTAGAGCATAATGATACCTCATTACCAATGGCCATGAGAGCATGATCAGACTCCTCATTCACTCTTGGATGCTCACCCCAGTTGACTCCTCCAGCTTCCATTGTCAGCAGACTCATCTGATTCTTTTCCATCTTCCCATCATCATCCCTTTTCCCATTAGCAGGCTTCTTCTCTGGACAATCTCTTGAAAAATGTCCATGCTTGTGACAGTTGTAGCATTCAACTGTCCTCTTTGTGTATCCCACTGGTGATTTGTTGTTGAAGTTGATGGTCCTCCCATATTGCTTCTGAAATCGTTTCTTGATTGCCTCCCACATCTCCTTAGCATCAAGGATGCCATGAAACCTTTGTAGATGCTCCTTAGGAATAGCCATAAGAAGCAAGGTTCTGGCCTTCTTTTCCTTCTCCACAGCCCTAATCTCCTCAGCAGATACTAGTGGCATTATTCTTATTTGCCCATCATTCCCTCGTGAAATTATTTTCTTAGAATTTCCCTTTTGAATAACCTTCCATACATCACTATCAATGTACTCCAGATAATGTTCCATCTCCATGGCCCATATATCATATTCTTCTCTTTTCAGTAATGGAAGTTTTATGTTTGAGATTGTGGTTGTGGAAGGGATGGGTTGTTGTTGTGTTTGGGAGTTACTAGTTTCAGTTTTTCCTTCATCTTCATGGTTTGATTTCTCATCCTCACTGTTATGGATTGAAAAAGTTTCAGTGTTAACAGGCTTATCGAATTCAGACATTGTGTAGGGTAATTTGAGTGAGAATTAGGTTTTTGAGATTAAGTGTTCTTTGAATTCAGAGTCTCTCGCCTTGCTCTGATACCACTTGTTGGTCCACGAATTGTATCTGGATCTCTAAGTAGTCTTGAATACCTAGTAGATGGTTGGGATAAATCCAAACCAATCTAAGTTAGAAACCCTAGACGATTGTTAATGTTAATGCGGAATCTTAACAAGAACAATGAAGAACACACACAGAAATATCACTAACTTCGTATATTGATTTTAATCACAATAGTGAACTCGTACAACTCACACACAGAACTAACAATCTTAGGGATCCTTTTATAACACAAGGAAACCCTAATGCTAACCGACTAAGAAGATATTCATAAATCTTCTATAAAGATACTTACACGTTTTGTATCTTTTCCTAACTTATCTCTAACAGACTTTCCTAACTTCACGACCAGACTTAACATTATAAGTCAACCAGACTTAAACAGACTACCAGACTTAACTTTGCATTACCAGACCTAATTACAAAGACAGACCTAACTCTGATATATTACCAGACCTAAGTTGTCTTCTCTTGAATCGTACCATAATTCCCAACAGGATGTACTTCCTATCCACTTTGGAGTGTGAGGTGAGCTCTTCATCCTTATCATCATAGCCGAGACGCATTAATGTTTCAGCCATGGTTCCAAAGGTTGGGTCATCGTGGAATTTGCCTATTGGGCCTGAGGCTTCTGATGGAAGATCTAGAACATTGCAAAGAGTATCAACCCCAAATTGAATCTCTGTGTTGTCAACTGTGACTGTAATGTTTTTGTTGTCTTTTCCTATGATCATGAAATGCCAAAACTGATTCATATAAACTGCCGGTACACTGGCTATCTTAGTCATAACTGAGCTGACGTAGTATCTCTTGAGTATTTCCACAACAATTTAACAAGACTCATGCCATGGTAAGTTCTCAAAGTCGACTCTTGAGTTTGATTCACTGATTTTACGCTCATCTCCTTTTGAGTAACGGATCCTTGAGACATGATTAGCCTGTATGCCACAAACACCAAAAGCAACACACAATGGACATTGTATATATATGTTAGTGTATGTTATTTGTTGCATGGTCTTAGCCAAACTAGTATGATGCATCATATAGTAAGACTTAATCATGAAAATCAAACGCATATCAATCAAACAATTCATAAACAAGCAACCAAATTCATGCTAACTTTTTCATTTTCCCAAGTTCATTTCCAAAATAATTCTAAGTCTGAAAAATAAACAAACTCGAAGAATTGGCACAAACTCGGAGGATCTGGGGTTTCTCGAAGAGATACAATCTCGGAGAGATACAAACTCGGAAGGTTTACAAAACTCGGAGAATTTGAACAAACTCGGAAAGTTTATAGAAACTCGGAAAGTCTGTAGAAACTCAGAAAGTTTGCAGAAACTCGGAAAGTTTGTAGAAACTCGGAGAGTTTATAGAACCTCGGAGAGTTTATAGAAACTTGGAGAATGTCTAGAAACTCGGAGAGTCTTAGAAACTCGGAGAGTCTAGAAACTCGGAGAGTCTAGAAAACTCGAAGAGTCTAGAAACTCGGAGAGTCTAGAAACTCGGAGAGACTAGAAACTCGTAGAGTCTAGAAACTCGGAGAGACTAGAAACTCGAAGAGTTCCATGACTTTAGTCTCCTAACTTGGAGACAAAGTCGAAGAGTTCCAGCTATGCATCAAAGTCGAAAGATATAATCAATTTTAGCACAAAGTCGAAGGATTTAAAAAAACACAAACTCGGAGGATGAACATTACTTAATCAAATTTCATACAAGTTATTTACAAGTCACAAGCAATGTTTAAAAAGCATCCTAACCTTGTTCAAAACACAGACAAACACTCAGAAACTTGTTCACAGCAACACATTATTCATCACAGACATTATACGCATATGCAATCATTTGAACTTTAGACTTATGTTTTGATTCAAGTTATGACACATTAAACGCATGTTCTAGAACTTCAAACAAACATATCCCACAATTTAAACATTCAAACACAACACTCATTAAGCCCAGCACATAAATTCGACTATCTAAGCCCTAATTCAATCGAACAGCCTTATTTGATGAAGTTGAATCTAATTAAGTATATGCAATACATTCTAAACTATGTTTTCAAGCTCCTATACTAGTTTAATTAGACTAAACAACACCAAACAAGAAACGCCCAATTCAATCTCTTAAACCCTAAATCCGAAAACATGATATTTATCTACAAAAATGATGCTTGAAAGATTCTATGGCATAATAGCTTGAATTAAACACATGCAAATTGATTTTTTAATGAAGAATCAAAAATCTTGTTATCACAGAAGCTTTTGGCGGGTTTTTATTTAGAGGTAATTATGTGATGCTGTGTGTTTTTAGTGAGAGGGAAACAATCAGATTTTGACTTATATTTGACCAAGTTTGTTCATTTGTCAATTTCAGTCCCCTAACTAGTGTTCTAGTTGATACAAGGCCCTAAAGTGACAACTTATTTCACTTTGACAAACTCAGTCTTTTAACTAGACTGCTAGTTCACTCCAAGTCCTATTGTGACAACTTTTACCAACTTGACAATTTCAGTCCCTGATGTTTAAGATGATTAAAACTTTGATCCAATTTTGATGTATACCTGAAGTATTAGCATTTCTCCCCCTTGAACTAAGACATATTTTGAAATTTTGACAAACTTGGTGGTTCAAGAGATCATAGAAATATTTTTGATGAAGATTTTGATAAAGATGAAGAATTTAGATGATAAATGTGCAAAAGTGTAAGAAAATTCTCCCCCTCAAACTATGTTCGTGATTTGAAATTGAGGAAATTTGAAATGACGAGAACATATTTTGATTCATTTTGACTTTTGCACATTTAAAGAGGCTTTTTTTTTTAATACTAAAAAATTGGAAAATCTTTTTGTGTTTTTGAAAAATTTATTTACAAAGATAGTTTTGATCTTTGACTCATTTAATTTTGTTTAAGAAAATTGTTTAAGTCATCTAGAGTCGAACATCGCATACCAATCTGTTGTACCAATTTCACAAATCTTGCGTGAGGCAATGCTTTAGTGAATAAATCCGCCAATTGGTATTCTGTACCCACGAAATAAAGTTCAATTGTACCCGGTTCCACGTGCTCTTTGATGAAGTGATACTGGAGAACAATATGCTTGGATTTTGAGTGCTGAACCGTGTTGCACGAAATAGCTATGGCACTCTTGGAGTCACAATACATCAGAATCTTGTTGAACACGTATCCATGGTCCATCAGCTGTGACCGCATCCAGATGACTTGAGCGCAGCATGCTGACACTGGACGTATTCTGATTCGGTAGACGACAGTGATGTACAGTCCTGCTTCTTTGACTGCCAAGAGACAAGCTTGTCACCCAAAAATTGCACTCCCCCAGATGTATTTTTCCGTGTGTCTATGCATCCAGCATGATCGGCGTCTGAAAAAACTATTATTTCAAAACCATAATCCTTTGGATACCAGATCCCCAAGTGAATGGTTCCCTTTATGTATCGAAGGATTCTTTTAACAGCAGATATATGTCTTTCAGTTGGTCTTGACTGATAGCGGGAGCATAGATAAGTGGCAAATACAATATTCAGTCGGCTAGCGGTGAAATACATGAGAGACCCAATCATACTACGGTATTTGGTAGGATCAATGGGTGTCCCATGTAGATCAGCATCTAGCTTCGGGGATGAGGACGACATGGGGGTATTATAGATGTCACAACTAGTCATGCCATAGTTTTTCAAAATCTCTTGAGCATATTTGGACTGAATTAAGAAAATACCACGGGGTGATTGATGAACTTGCAGTCCTAAGAAGAACTTGAGTTCACCCATCATGGACATCTCAAAGTTTTGTTTCATTAATTTTGCAAAAGCGTTTGAATATTTTTAATGGGTAGAACCAAAAATGATGTCATCCACATAAATTTGAACAATGAGAATATCCTCCCCGTGTTTTTGTATAAACAAAGTCGGGTCAACCAATCCTTTAGTGAAATGATTAGCTAGCAAGAATGCAGATAGTTTGTTGTACCATGCCCTCGGGGCTTGTTTAAGGCCATAGAGGTCTTTCTTGAGCCGGTAGACATGATTCGGATGCTCTAGGTCAATGAAGCCCTCTAGTTGTGTGACGTACACCTCTTCACGGAGTTGTCCATTTAAGAATGTCGTCTTCACGTCCATTTGATATACGATGATATTCTTGTGGGCTGCATACGCCAAAAACATTCGAACGGCCTCAAGACGTGCCACTGGTGCGAAAGATTCCTCGAAGTCGATCCCTTCTTCTTGACTGAATCCTTTAGCAACCAACCGAGACTTGTTACGAATAACCGTGCCATCCGCATCCAACTTATTCTTCCAGATCCATTTCAGCCCGACGACGTATACCCCATCTGGTCTTTCTACCAATTCCCAAACTTCCAATCTCTTGAATTGATCAAGTTCCTCTTGCATCGACTCAATTCAATTATCGTAGGTAAGGGCTTCTTTAATGTTTTTGGGTTCTAAATGACAAACGGTGAGTGCATAAATGCAAGTTTCACCATCTGTGTTGAGGCGTTTATGTGTCATGACCGGGTTTTCTGGAATGCCAATTATGTTCACTAGAGGGTGATCCTTAGCCCCTTGTGGGTTGAAAGGTAGTGTTGAAAGTTCTGGTGCATATTTGACGGATCCAAATTGCTCGTGGATGATTCTGCAATGTCTGGAATGGTGAGAGCTGGAGCAAATTGCTCATGGATGATTCTGCACTGTCAGAAGATAGAAAGGGACCATCAGCTATAGTCACAGTGTTTGAAGCTGTTTGATCTACAGATGATGATGTTTCTGTTGGTGGTGCATCTTCAGCAACTGCTGTTGTAGAAGTCACTGTTGTATCAGGTGCTTGATTGTTGACGGGTTGTGTAGCGGAACTGGTGGATACTTCAGAAGCACGAATAACAAGAGTGTCATCAAATAGTTGGGCAAACAAATCTTCTAAATCTTTACGGTTGGAAGAGAAAGGTGCAGCTGATGGATCAGGAAAGTTTAGACAGTTAGAATCAGGTCCTAAGCTGTTTTGCTCAGAAGCCATATCCGTAAGTTCATCGAAATGAGCGTGTATAGTCTCTTGAATCTCTCGGGTTCGACGGTTCCAGATTCTAAATCCTTTCAAATTCTCGCAATATCCAACAAAAATCCTGATGTCAGCTTTGGCTTTTAATTTTCCAAGGTTATCACGATCATTATTTGGGTAATAGAGAGCCCCAAATACATGAAAGTAATTTATGTTCGGTTTTCTGCGGTGAACAAGTTCATATGGGGTTTTGTTGTGCCGTTTGGTGATCATACATCGGTTTTGGGTGTAGCAAGCGGTGGAGATAGCTTCAGACCAGAGGTAATTCGGTAATTGAGCATTGATCAACATCGTTCTTGCGGCTTCCACTAACGTTCGGTTTCGTCAATTGACCACTCCATTTTGTTCTGGGCTGCGTGCAATGGATGTTTGATGTTCAATCCCTACTTTCTCATAAAACTCACGAAGGGTAAGATTCTTAAATTCGGTTCCATTGTCTGTTCTAACTTTGCGGACGGTGTTGCGGAGCTGAACCTGAATTTTGGTAAGAAAGGTGATGATCATCGAAGGAGCTTGATCTTTACTGCGAAGAAAATAGACCCAAGTCCATCTCGAAAAGTCATCTACGATTACCAGAATATATCGCTTCCCATTGATAGTTTGAACACACATTGGGCCACAAAGATCCATATGGAGAAGTTGGAGTACATGATCCGTACTGTGCTCGGTTTTAAGAGGAAAGTGAGCACGAGTACTCTTCCATTTTTCATAAGCTGGACAGAGATGATCTTTGGCATACCGGAATCTTGGAAGACGGTCTACTAACTTATGACGAGCAAGTTCCATCATAGTTTTGAAGTTCAAATGAGACAAACGTTTGTGCTATAACCAAGCCTTTGTGGAGTGTGCCTTAGAGAGTAAGCAAATTAGAGAAGAAGTGGTCATGTCTGAGATGGAGATAATATAAAGACTGGTTCCGCGTTTCCCTTTCGTAAGGTCGTTCCCTTGTAAATCTCGGACATAATATGTTTTCTTCCGAAAAGCCACTTCCAAGTCACCATCGCAAAACTGCCCAACAGAGAAAAGGTTATGACCTAGACCTTCCACGTAATAGACACGGCTGATTTTGATGTTCCCGTTGATGTATTCACCATAACCCATGATAGCAGCGAAATGATCATTCCCAAACCTGACAGTTACTATGAACTTTGCGGCAAATTTTACGAGAAGCTTTAAATTGCCTGTCATGTGTCGGGAACACCCGCTATCAATAATCCAGATGAAGATTTGAATCACCTGCATCACAAGAAGATGACACCGATGGAGAGTTGGTAATGGTGGATCCCGTTGGGTTAGTAGCACAGTTGTTATGCATCTTTGGTAACCAAGTAAAAGTGGGTTTATGCTGTAACCAACGCTGCCACGTCCAACTAGACTCTGCTTTCTTCCTAGTGAATGCACTTGGTGATCGGATTGTCCTAGGTGCATCTATGGTCTTGTCAACTTTGGTCTCAGAAACTACTTTTGGCGGTTTTCCTAAAATGGACTTAACAGCAGTAGTGGGCCTAGAAGAAATGCCATTAGTACGTTTCTGTCTACGAGATAAAAGGGTTTTTGCAATACATTTCTGATGAGTACCAGATAATACACTAGTACGACAAAACACACAATAAGCATCCACAACAACATCATTACAAACATTTGCAGTTTTAGCATTCGTTACATCATTTTTAGAATTACACTTTGAAAAGTTGGATTCTACGTTAGACATAACATGCGTCTTTTTCGATTTCCTAATGTGAACATACTACTTCATCTTTAGGTGAGCCGCTCTTAGTTTGCCAGACACTAATCTTCTTGTTGGTCTTTTTGGTCTTTGGTCGGCTAACTGGAAGAGGGGTGCCTAATCTTGTAGAAGTGGAAGCATGCACATTAGTGGTCTATGAAGATGCTTACTTAGGTATTGTCTCTACTTGATACATTCCTGGTGCTATCACCTTCTTTTGCACAAATTTCCCTTTTTCAAGTATTCTTATTTTCTCTTTCAAGTCGATGATGATGTGATTTTGTTGTTGAATTTTTTAGTCCAATTCTCGATTTAGTCGAACAGTGTCATTTCTGTTTTTGCAAACTTCATCAATGTCCTTTTCTTGTTCAACAATTTGACATTTTAAAATAGCATTTTCATTTTCATGCATTTGAAAGTTAGACGCATGACTGTTTTGAAAGGACAAAGACTCTTTTTGATTTTGTAATCTTAACTCAAAGTCAAGACTCTGAGTCTGACACACCATTGCAACTTTTTGTTGAGTTGGAAAACTTCGCTTGAAAATTTATGTTCCACATCATCTTTGACTTGTCGAAGTCTCTCATTTTCTCGTATCAAATTATCAATCTCTAGTCTCAACATCTCAATTTCACCAGAGTGATCATCAACAATCATTTCATTGCACAACAGATACATGGAATTCATGATAACAGAAATTATGTCAGAACTCAGAACATTTTCCAAAAGTCGATCTACGTCTTTTTCCAAAGCTTTCTTTTGACATTTTTGTTTCAAGATCTTGTTATCTTTTGCATTGAAAACGTTCATCATGGATGCAACCTTTGTTTGAAGTTCCTGTTCCCAATGTGTAGCACAAAGTCGCAGGTGTTGAACGTGTGGTAAAAATTGTTTTTGAAAAACTTCTCTCTTTTCTTTCTCATTGGAAGAAAGAAAAGTTGAGACTTTGATTTCTGAATTAGGTTCAATTACATCTTCCAAAAATTTTATGTCGTCCATGAAAGTATTAAAATATCGAAGGACACGACATTGTTTTGGCATTTGAGCATTAACACCCGGATTTTGTAAAGGACCATTAACTTGTGCTACTTTGGTCACAGGGACAACTTCAGAAGTTTCATGCATTTCAGTTAAAGACCATGTTTGTTCTGATTTCTCATTTTGAGGTACGAAAGTTGCATTAATATGAGGTACCCGTGAGTAGACATATGATTTATGAAAATGAACTTTACTCATTTTGGATCGACTCTCTTCCTCTTGTTCCATTTCCTCTTCATTATTATACACAACAACACGCGTGAAAGTATCATCAAACAATAGTTCTGCACTGTACAACTTTGGATTTTCCTTGAGTGCTTTATGTAAAAAACACGGTTGGTCACTCCCAATTGCAAAGCCATATCCTTGGGGATTTGGTTTAACAGTTAAGTTTTGAATAGTTGTTATTGATTCACCCGTTTTATACACAACGTTTTGAAATTCTTTGATTTTGGATTCCAACGCAACAATTTCGTCAAGATGTGAGTCAATACGTTTCCTTGAAACTTGTTTTTGTTCAAGAAGATCATTTTTACAGGTTGACAACTCTGTTTTTGTTTGAGAAAGTTCAGAGTGTAAGATGTCAACTTGTTTTTGAAAATCTAAGCTTTCTTGTTATTTTTGAGAAAGTAACTCATTTTTGGAAACGGTTAGCTCACGTACTTGATGTTCTAAATCCTTGTTTTGCATATATGTTTGTTGGAATGCAACCTCAAATCTTTTCTCACGTTTTTCTTTATTTTCAAAATTCGAAAGCTTAAGTTTGTAGCACTCAAGATCCTTAGTTAACAATGCAACTTTGGCTTTTATGTTTCGATTAATTTCATTGCATTTATCAATTATGAACTCAAATAAGTACATTTTATTACCATCATTTATCCTATTTATTTGACTTGTTTTATTATATTATCTGTGAGAATTGATACGTTAATGTTTACTTTTGTAATTCTCAGGTAAAAACAAGTACTATGTGAAACTTGGCGATTTTGGACTAATTATGGAGCAAAACAAGCAAGAAGTTAAGAGTCTACTGAAATGTACAAGATCAAGATTATTCTGCTCCAGATACGCCGCATCCTACTTATTATATACGGCGCATCACTATCAAGATTTCACAAGTTATAATCCAAGACGGCAAAGGACATGCGCCGCATACAAGAATGGAGTTACGCCGCATCTTCTGGCGGTGTACGAATATTCCTGAATATATTAATCTTGGACCCCACGCAAAGTTAAGTCAATGCGCCGCATCTTACCCTCAGACAGAAACTATAAAAACCCCAAGGTCAGACGAATTTCGGGAGGCTAATAGACAGAAGAAGACCGAAGACCACAAAACCCTAGGCCGAATTCAGACGAAGTAGCAACACAAGACACACCTTGAACGAAGATACAAGAGCTGTAAGAAGGTCCTGCATGTATTCAATTCATTAAGTAGTTTTGTTTTATTGTATTAGTACACTTTAATTGGTCAGGATTGATGGGCTTGTGTCATTGATTTAATCATGCACTTCAACTCCCTTTAAAATTGCTTTCCCATTAATTAAAGTTTATATGCTGATGTCTTTGGTGACTTTTATTAGTGCATTGATAACCTCTGTGTCTAGCTGAGCATTGCTTGTGTCGCCATGCCCCTTCCTCGCCTATTTATTCTTTCGCCTATGCATTCTATCGTCTGTAGAAAAGTAGGAAGAAAGATAAGTAGGATAGTCATAAGTGATCATTAAGGGTTTACTCGCCGATAAGATTAGAGCCAACGAAAAAGGGATTAATATCGGTGCGTTGCATCGAACTATACACTTCATATAAAACTAGCAATAAAACAAGTGACAAGGTACTTAACTATCAGGACAGGTCTTCTTATTGTCTCAAGTATCTATCTGTGTACGTGTGTGCTAATCGCTGATTCGTGCTTATTAGTTTAGTTTATACTTAATCATAACCAAACCGTGCCAGTCTCTCAGGCTGAACCCCCTTGCGTTAGATTTGGTTGTATAGCTAACTTAAGATATTAAAATACTGATTAGAATAACTAGATAATACGTTCCACTCTTAGTGATCGACACTCTACTTACCATTATATTCATACTGACCGGGTACACTGCTCGTTAAAGTGTGTGTGTTATTGATAAGTCGGCTAAATATAAATTTAAAACTGAATACTGCTAAAACCACAACGACATACCGTAGGTATAAATTAGAGCATACGCACACACGCATCAAGTTTTTGGCGCCATTTCCGGGGAGTGAATTGTTATTATCTGTTAATTCGATTAGTATTTTAATTAGGTTTTTAATTTTAATTCTAACCACTAACCCTGTTATATATTAGTTAATTTGCATTCATTATATTATTTTGCATATTTTCTGTTTTTGTGTGTTTTTATTTTTCTTTAATTTTTGTTTATTTTCGTTTGTTTTTATTTTTGTTTTTATTTTTATTTTTCTGTGTTCTACTATCGTTGTACTGAGCTAATTCAAACGATACGGCGCATCTATTTTCTTAGATACGGCGTATTGCGTTTAATTTTTATAAAATACAACGCGTTTAATAAATTCGATACGACGCATCTTTCCCCAAGATACGGCGTATTCTGTTTTCAATAAGAAATTTTTCTAAACGATAACGCCATACGACGCAGCTGCTTTAGCAGATACGGCGTATCTATTATTTTAATTAAAAACAGTTTTTGAATTATTAAACAGATACGACGCATCGATTTTTATCGATACGGCGCATCTTCTGAATCAAAAATCTTGTATTTTGAAACATAACGAAAATACGGCGCATTAACTTTTGTTAATACGACGCATTTAATTTAATAAATATACGTTGATTTTTGATAATTAAAACTGATACGGCGCATTCTAATTTCTAAGCGGCGTATCTGCTTTCTGAATAAAAGTCTGATTGAATTTTAACGATTATAAGATACGGCGTATCCAACTTTTTGGATACGGCGCATCGTCTGCTGATATCAGCAACTTTTATTTTTCTTATTTCCGAACGGAAAATATTCTAACATTTACCCTTGGAAGTTTTTACTTTGAAATCTACCTGTCTTTAATTTTCAGGAACAATGTTCGATATTTTCCCCAGCTGGTTCGGGAGACCCCAAAGAAACCTTACCATGGAAGAGTTTGCACTACAAATCGCTCAAGCAAATGAAAAAGAACATCATGAAGCAAGAAACTTTATTAATGAATTTAAAGGCAGTCATGAACTGTTACTAAAGGAACAAAACAATATGATTTATGGATTGGCAATTGAAGTGCACCAATTGTCAACGGTGCTTAACAAGATTCTTTTGGTAAAGCAAGATTTGAAAGGGATTACAACTAGAGGCGGAAAGTCAACCTTTCAAATCGGAGAGACACCCGAGGATGACAGTACAAACAAGATTTCCCCTGAATCTTTATCACCTGAGCAAGAGCAACCAAAAGAGACTAATCCAGAACCTGTAATTAGAGAAGAACCTTCTGTTGAACCTAAACGATCAACACTACCTTTCCCACATAGGGTAAGGAAGGAGAAAGAAGATGCCTATCAAAAGAAGTTCTTGGAAAATCTCAAGCAGCTGCAGCTAAGCATACCATTTATGGAAGCCCTAGTGCAAATGCCAAAATACGCTAAATATCTGAAGAGCTTACTTACAAACAAGTCCAAACTTGAAGAGGCTTGCACTGTAACAATGGGGGAAAGAAGCTCAGCAGCATTGCTCAACAAACTTCCATCTAAGGAAAAAGATCCAGGGAGTTTCACTATTCCTTGTCAAATTAAAAATTTACAAATTGGAAATGCTTTAGCCGACCTAGGAGCTAGTATAAGTCTTATGCCCTCTTCTATGTATGAAAAATTAGGCTTGGGTGAACCAAAACCTACTAGGATGTGCTTAGAGCTAGCTGATAGGTCCATACAATACCCATTAGGAATAGCTGAAAATATATTAATAAAAGTTGATAAATTTGAATTACCTATTGACTTTGTTATCCTCGATATGCCCGAAAATTCTAGAACTCCTATAATATTAGGACGACCATTTTTAGCCACTGCTAGGGCCATGATTGATGTTTTTAATAAAAAGATAACTCTTACCATAGGAAACGACGAGGTTGAATTTAATATGGAACAATCTATGAGTAAAACTAATTCTGAAGACGATGAATGCTATAATATCGATGTTTCTGATGACACGATTAATCAATTTACTAAGAAATTGTTAAAATGTAATTTTCTTGATTCTTTTCAGCTTAAAAATTTAGAAAACACATGTAAAACCCAAAAATCTAAAACACATAAAAAGACCAAAATACCCCTGGAAGTATAAAAGTACAAATAATTAATTAAAGAATACCAAACAAAGGGTATAAATTCAGATAGTTATCAAAAAAATGCTTAGATAAAATTTAAGGACTTTAAAAGTTTCATTTTTTATATTTATGAAAAGTAAAAATTCAGTTATGGTATTTATTTAATTTCCGAAAATTACATAATTAATTATAAAGTGTATATTAAATCAAAAATAAAGCCCAAATGATTAAGGAAAAATGATACAATAATTTTCTTAAGTCCAATCCATTATGTGAAGCCCAGGAAAAATATAAGAACCGGATATATATCTCATTCACACATTTTTGTAACCTTAAACACACAAAATATTCAGCCGACACTCTCAAAACTCCAAACAATTCGAGATCTGATTCTCAGAGCTTAAGGCCATTTTTCTTGGACAAGGTTGAAGCTAAGGAAGGTGGGAAAAATTGTGGTTGAGGTCCAGAGGTGCTGATTCGAACGTAGCACATTCTTCTTGTCGCAAATTCCATTCGAAAGGTATTATTCCATATGATCCATTCAATCATTCTAAAATTCGTTCATCATTTTTCTTACATCCCTAATATTGGTTATGACCTGGGAAAAATATCTACAAGGTTTGTGGATCGCTCGTTTGGTCGTGGTGAATTATTGGTGTCGTTTTACCCTATCCGAGAAGGCTAAAATCGTATAGCCTAGTCCACGCGTTCTAAATTTGATCTGGTAATTTTCCTATGTTCTTTACATCATATAAGTCGTATATAAAATACAAAAGTCGACCCATGCATGATCCATAAATCGTTTGTGAATTTATGAACTAGAAACCATAATATCGTATAAAATGGAAAACGAGGCCATATGAATTTTTATAAACGCGATCTGAATTTTCTGGGTATCCTTATATGATGTACAACCTATATAAAATCTGGGATCTATAATTCAAAGCTTGTGAAATCGTTTTTGGTTTTTGAATTGGTTCGATCGTATAAAAGAAAAAGGAAAGAAAAATAAGCGTGGGATCTAGGGTTTTGATCTAGGGTTTGTGTTGTTAATTAAAGGTTATTAAATGATGTATATTGATGAGCAAATGATTGGGTATCGAATTGATCTAGGGTTGTTTGCGTTTTTCTTAAAACCGATCGGATATATTAAAAGAAAAGGGGTTGTTTTGTAATTATTGAAACTTATGGGTTATTTTTGTAAACTGTAAAATGAAGCTAAGAATTGTACAAAATTAATGTTGAGGGTATTTTATGTAATTTTGATATATTAAAGGGTTATTCGAATTAAATTATTAAAGTTAGGGTTATGTTTTGTAATTTCTTAAACTTGAGGGTTTAAATCGTAAATTATTAAACTACGAGGTTTATATGAGTAAAATATGTAAGTTAAGGGACTGATCTTGCTAAAAGATAAAATTGTGATATTTACATTTAAAACCTTATACTTTAATTATATTTCCAATTTGATCCCTAACTTATATTTAATTATAGAAATAAACCCTAAAAATACATAAATCAATTATTGAAAGTACGTGAACCTATAACTAAGTGAAATCTGATAAAATGAGTAATTCTGCTAACTAAATAAGAAACCTGCTAAATAAGGAAACTTTCTAAATATGGAAACTTACTAAATCCGGAAAACTGCTAAAAATGGAAAGTTACCATAAATGGAAAGACGAGATAAAATGAATGATTAAGAATCAATTATAATACTCTTCTACTCTCTTAGGTGTGAAGAAGGAGAGGTCCTGAGCCTGTCAGTGTTTGCTATTTCTGGTTTTGTTTTGCTTTGCATAAGGTACAGATACTCTGCCCTTTTTCAGTAAGGGTGTCCTATCTCATTGATATAATTCTGATTCTGATTCGTTTAAGATTACCCAAAGCCATTGCTATGATCCCTTTTATTATGAACCTTTCTGGTTACACTCTGATTTGGACCTTTGGTATTTCATTTGATATATCTGTTATGAACCATCTGTTATGGACCATCTGATTTGACCTATGCTTTATGACACTCTGATTTTGATATGATATCTGACTCTTAGTTTGATACCCGAGCCATTTCACTAGGCATGGGGGTTCCATGTCCGTGTCATTGATGCACCAATGGCATAACTCTAGGGCGGTAGAGTGATGTTCCGCCACGTCCCCATTCTGATTATGATATGCGCATTACTTTGATTATGGATTATATATGTTTCTGGGGGCGTATGGATGCATCCTAGATCTGTTCTGTTTAGTGGATTTAACTATATATGATATGATTTCTCTTCTGGTGTCTGGTACTGTGTGCAATACATGCCTTTCACATTTATCTGGGAGCTGATCACTCCATTTGATACATGAGGACACCCCTCATATTATGTGGTTACTTAAGAGGCATCCCTTCTAGATTATGATGGTTACTATCTGTTATATTTTGGGCTCGTGGTGGAGGACTATCCTATTCTTCTTTTATATTTCTGTCTCTTTGATTATACTTCATGATATTTCCCCGTGCACCATATTTCAGTTCTGTTTCATTATTATTGCTTTGTATATGTATCTGTCCACTGAGCTTTTTAAGCTCAGCCGCATGTTTTCTTTTCATGTGCGGCAGGTACTTAAGCTAGGATCTGGGGTTTTGCTTTGGGGATGAGAGCAACTGTGTAAAGCTTAGACCTTAACATTCTAGTTATACCATTTTGGATTCTGTTTTGTTACGCCATTGTTTAGGCATTTGGATTTATGTACTTTAGTTTATTTTTGTTTTGGGTATAAGTTATGTTGACTTATTTCCCCTTGATCTTTAATGTTATGGACTTATGATGTTTTGGATTTTATACTTGTAATCTGATATGAAGCCATTGTTGTGATATCCTTACCCTTGCCGGGTTGGGGTGTTACAATTTATGGTATCAGAGCCAGGTTATCCGAAACCCTTAGAGCTTAGGCTCGTGACCTGTAAGGATTGGGTAGAAATTAGGTTTCGTTTCGCGCACTCTTTTTCTGCTTTGATATGTCATCTATTCTTGATCTGCTCTGTCATATTCTATCTGAATTGCTAATCCTTTTTGTAATCGTTCAGATGGTGAACACGCGCTTTAATGAGTATGACGCTCCAAATTTCGAAGCCATGATTGCTGAGGCTTTGAAAAACGTCCTCCCTAACCTTTCTGCTCAGGTGGTGACCGAGGCCACCAACAACATCCGTAATGGGGCAGGTTCTTCTGGAGGTGGTGGTGGCGGCGGTGCTCCACCCGCTGCTCCACCGGTCGGTATTCATGTATGGATAGAGAGGTTCAACAAGCTTAAGCCTCTCTCCTTTAGGTCCGCTGCTACTCCCCATGAGGCGGAGGACTGGATTACGCATGTGGAGAAATTGTTTCGGGTTCTCGGATGTGCTGACGAGTTTAAAACTCGTTTGGCTACATTCAAGCTGGAGGGTGACGCTCAGAACTGGTGGACTGCCCTTGTGCAGGCAAAGGGGGATGATTTTGCTGAGACTTGTTCATGGGCAGAGTTCATTGAGGTGTTTTATAAACAGTACATTCCTATGGCAGAACAGTAGAGGTATGAGAGGGAATACGGGTCGATTCGTCAGGGTGATCATGAGTCTTCAGGAGACTTTATGCAGCGATTCTTACGTCTGGCTAGTTTCGTTGGGCCAGAGGTTACTGGGGATTCTTTTCGACAGGCTCGTCATTTCAAGTGGGCTCTTAAGAGATGGGTGTTAGACCGGATTGTTAACACTCCATTCGATGATGTGGCTAGTGTTCAGGATGCCGCGCGTAACATCGAGTTGTTGCATGCGGACAGGGGATCTAATAAACGTGATAGGGATGGCAACAGGGTTGATACTCGGGGTCATGGTCGTCAGGACCAGAGACAGGATTTTCGGGGTCGTCAGGACCATGGGCAGGATCAGCGGGGTCGCCAGGACCGAGGTGGTGATTATAGGCGACAGGATTCTAGGAACCAGGGCCGACAGGATTATGGTCGGTATGGTGGTGACCGTCAGGGTCAGGGTGATAATAGCAGGCGTAGGGATTCTCAGCAGTATCAGCAGTCGGGATCGTCAGGTCAGAAGAAGGCTGTTGAGACTTTACCTCCTCCTCCTATATGTACGACATGTGGGAAACCACATCCAGGTCCTTGTTATAAAGCTTCTGGTGGTTATTTTTCGTGTGGCTCTACTCATCACAGGATCAAAGATTGCCCGAAGAAGAACCCTATCGTGCCAGTAAACTCGACTAGGCCAGCTCCCACCATGGGCCGAGTTTATGCTACTACTCGGGATCAGGCTGCCAACACATCAGGTACCATTACTGGCATACTTTATATTGGAGATCGTACGGCTTTCGTATTGTTTGACACCGGTGCTACTCATTCTATTATATCTGAAAACTTTGCTAAGAAACTTAATCTGAAACCAAAACCATTAATAAATCGTATATCAATCGCAACCCCAATGAAAACCCAAGTGATTATTGATCATGAATATGTGAACTGCCCTCTACGTTTCGATGATTGTGTCCGTCCGGCAAATCTGCTTCCCATTGATATGATTGATTTTGATGCGATTCTGGGCATGGATTGGTTGGCTGATCACAAGGCTACCATCGATTGTTATGCTCGTAAGGTGATCTTCGGCGATATTCATCATCCTGATTTCATTTATCATGGTTCCCAGCCTCTGAAATCTGTTAAAATCATCTCTGCCATGAAAGCACGAACTCTGATATCTCATGGTTGCCAAGGCTATTTGGCTTCTGTTAAAGATTCATCTGTAGAAAGTCCTGATGTTGCTAGCGTTCCTATTGTTCGGGATTTTGCTGATGTTTTTCCTGATGAACTTCCGGGTCTTCCTCCGGCTAGAGAAGTTGAATTTTCTATTGATCTGATTCCCGGTGCCGAACCTATCTCTAAGGCTCCGTACCGGATGGCGCCTGTTGAACTAAAGGAATTAAAGGAGCAGTTGGAAGAACTACTGGAGAACGGTTTTATTCGGCCTAGTGTTTCGCCCTGGGGTGCTCCGGTTCTATTTGTAAAGAAGAAGGATGGGTCTATGCGGCTGTGCATTGATTATCGTGAGTTGAATCGTATTACCATTCGTAACCGTTATCCGCTTCCTCGCATTGATGACTTGTTTGATCAATTGCAAGGAGCCAAGGTGTTCTCTAAAATCGACTTGCGATCTGGTTATCACCAACTGCGATTTAAAGAGCAGGATGTCTCTAAGACTGCTTTCCGTACCCGCTATGGACACTATGAGTTTCTGGTTATGCCTTTTGGCCTAACAAATGCTCCTGCTGTGTTTATGGATTTGATGAACCGGGTCTTTCATGAATTTCTTGATAAGTTCGTCATTGTTTTCATTGATGATATTTTGGTGTATTCTAAATCGTCTGAGGAGCACGAGCAGCATTTGCGTATTGTTCTGGGTATTCTGAGGCAGCAGAAATTGTTCGCGAAATTTTCTAACTGTGAATTCTGGCTTAACCAAGTCGCTTTCCTTGGTCATATCGTGTCTGCAGAGGGTATCACCATGGATCCCGCCAAGGTTGAGGCTATCACCAAGTGGCCGAGACCTACCACGGTGACTGAAATTCGGAGTTTTCTGGGATTAGCTGGTTATTACTGGCGTTTTGTTGAAGGGTTTTCTAAGTTAGCTTTGCCTTTGACTCAGTTGATGCGGAAGGGTGAAAAGTTTGTATGGACTGATGAGCGTGAGCAGAGTTTTGAAGAGTTGAAAAGGCGATTAGTGTCTGCACCTATTCTGACCTTACCGTCTGGTTCTGGAGGTTTCCAGATCTATACCGATCCGTCTAAGAAGGGTTTAGGCTGTATGCTTATGCAACACGGCAAAGTGATTGCCTATGCTTCTCGGCAATTGAAACCCTATGAAGAAAATTATCCAACTCATGATCTGGAATTAGCAGCGGTTGTTTTCGCATTAAAAATCTGGAGACATTACTTGTATGGTGAATCGTGTGATATCTTCACCGATCACAAGAGTCTCAAATACATCTTTACTCAGAAGGAGCTTAATATGAGGCAGAGGAGATGGTTAGAACTTCTAAAAGATTACGACACGAACATCCAGTATCATCCAGGCAAGGCTAATGTGGTTGCTGATGCACTTAGTCGTAAGTCTGGGATGATTGCTAGTTTGGAGATTGATCCGCATGTTCTTAAGGATTTGGAGCGTTTGGATGTCGAGTTGTATGTTCGGCGTGACGTTGGTTACTGGGCTAGTTTAAAGATTGAGTCGAATCTGATGTTGCGTATTAAAGAGGCTCAGAAGGATGATGGTGAACTCTGGGCTATTGTTCAAAATATTGAGGAGGGTAAGCAAACTGAGTTTAGAGTTGATGATAACGGAGTTGTTTGGTATGAGGATCGTTTATGCGTGCCTAATGATTCTGACTTGCGTGAGGCTGTGTTGACTGAGGCTCACAGTTCTCCTTTCTCTATACATCCTGGTTCTACCAAGATGTATCGGGATCTAAAGCAGCATTTCTGGTGGAACGGGATGAAGCAAGATGTGGCGTTATTTGTTGCTAGATGTATGACCTGCCAGCAAGTTAAGATTGAGCATCAGCGAGCTAGTGGTCTGTTACAGCCTCTGGAGATTCCTACTTGGAAGTGGGATGAGATCTCCATGGATTTCGTTTCTGGTTTGCCTTTGACTCGTAAAAGACATGATGCGATTTGGGTGGTCGTCGATCGACTAACTAAATCTGCTCATTTCTTACCTATCCGTATGACCTATAGTATCAGTAAGTTGGCGGAGATCTTTCAGCAGGAGATTGTCAGATTGCATGGTATGCCTTCATCTATTGTTTCTGATCGTGATCCTCGTTTCACTTCGCGTTTCTGGAAGGGGCTTCATAAGTCTTGGGGCGCTCGCCTTAAGTTTAGTACCGCTTTTCATCCCCAAACTGATGGTCAGTCGGAGAGGACCATTCAGACCTTGGAAGACATGTTACGATCTTGTGCTTTGGAATGGACCGGTAGTTGGGACGAGTATTTATGTTTGGTGGAGTTTGCGTATAATAACAGTTGGCATGCTAGTATTCGGATGGCTCCTTTCGAGATGTTATATGGGCGCAAGTGTAGAGCGCCGGTTTGTTGGAATGAAGTAGGGGAGCGTATTATTGAGGGTCCGGAGTTGGTTCGGGACACCAACGAAAAGGTAGCTGTTGCTAGGGAAAAGTTAAAGGAGGCCCGTGCTCGTCAGAAGAGCTATGCTGACAAGCACCGTCGTGACCTGGAGTTTAATGTTGGTGACCGAGTATTTCTGAAAGTATCTCCTTTCCGCGGGGTTAAACGTTTTGGAATTAAGGGCAAGTTGAGTCCTCGGTTTATTGGTCCCTTTGAAATTCTAGAGCGTATTGGGGAGGTTTCTTATCGTCTGGCTCTACCTCCTCAGCTATCTCATGTGCATAATGTTTTCCATGTATCTCTTCTGAGGGGATACAACTATCACCCATTGCATGTGGTGTCTTATCCACTTGATCAGATTCAGCCGGATATGTCTTTATCCGAAGAGCCGGAGGCTATTCTGGACCGGCAAGAGCGGGTCATGAGGAATAAAGTCATTCCATTCGTAAAAGTTCTTTGGAAGAATCACCCAGAGCGCGAGGCTACCTGGGAAACTGAAGAATCGATTCGTGCTAGTTATCCTCACTTTGTGTTCTGATCTGGTATGTCCTTGTTTATTTTCCGTTCCGTTTCATCTCTGATTCTTTGCAAATTTCGAGGACGAAATTTTTTTTGTTAGAGGGGAAGAGTTGTAAAACCCAAAAATCTAAAACACGTAAAAAGACCAAAATACCCCTGGAAGTATAAAAGTACAAATAATTAATTAAAGAATACCAAACAAAGGGTATAAATTCAGATAATTATCAAAAAAATGCTCAGATAAAATTTAAGGACTTTAAAAGTTTCATTTTTTATATTTATGAAAAGTAAAAATTCAGTTATGCTATTTATTTAATTTCCGAAAATTACATAATTAATTATAAAGTGTATATTAAATCGAAAATAAAGCCCAAATGATTAAGGAAAAATGATACAATAATTTTCTTAAGTCCAATCCATTATGTGAAGCCCAGGAAAAATATAATAACCGGATATATACCTCATTCACACATTTTTGTAACCCTAAACACACAAAATATTCAGCCAACACTCTCAAAACTCCAAACAATTCGAGATCTGATTCTCAGAGCTTAAGGCCATTTTTCTTGGACAAGGTTGAAGCTAAGGAAGGTGGGAAAAATCGTGGTTGAGGTCCAGAGGTGCTGATTCGAACGTAGCACATTCTTCTTGTCGCAAATTCCATTCGATAGGTATTATTCCATACGATCCATTCAATCATTCTAAAATTCGTTCATCATTTTTCTTACGTCCCTAATATTGGTTATGACCTGGGAAAAATATCTACAAGGTTTGTGGATCGCTCATTTGGTCGTGGTGAATTATTGGTGTCGTTTTACCCTATCCGAGAAGGCTAAAATCGTATAGCCTAGTCCACGCGTTCTAAATTCGATCTGGTAATTTTCCTATGTTCTTTACATCATATAAGTCGTATATAAAATACAAAAGTCGACCCATGCATGATCCATAAATCGTTTGTGAATTTATGAACTAGAAACCATAATATCGTATAAAATGGAAAACGAGGCCATATGAATTTTTATAAACGCGATCTGAATTTTCTGGGTATCCTTATATGATGTACAACCTATATAAAATCTGGGATCTATAATTCAAAGCTTGTGAAATCGTTTTTGGTTTTTGAATTGGTTCGATCGTATAAAAGAAAAAGGAAAGAAAAATAAGCGTGGGATCTAGGGTTTTGATCTAGGGTTTGTGTTGTTAATTAAAGGTTATTAAATGATGTATATTGATGAGCAAATGATTGGGTATCGAATTGATCTAGGGTTGTTTGCGTTTTTCTTAAAACCGATCGGATATATTAAAAGAAAAGGGGTTGTTTTGTAATTATTGAAACTTATGGGTTATTTTTGTAAACTGTAAAATGAAGCTAAGAATTCTACAAAATTAATGTTGAGGGTATTTTATGTAATTTTGATATATTAAAGGGTTATTCGAATTAAATTATTAAAGTTAGGGTTATGTTTTGTAATTTCTTAAACTTGAGGGTTTAAATCGTAAATTATTAAACTACGAGGTTTATATGAGTAAAATATATAAGTTAAGGGACTAATCTTGCTAAAAGATAAAATTGTGATATTTACATTTAAAACCTTATACTTTAATTATATTTCCAATTTGATCCCTAACTTATATTTAATTATAGAAATAAACCCTAAAAATACATAAATCAATTATTGAAAGTACGTGAACCTATAACTAAGTGAAATCTGATAAAATGAGTAATTCTGCTAACTAAATAAGAAACCTGCTAAATAAGGAAACTTTCTAAATATGGAAACTTACTAAATCCGGAAAACTGCTAAAAATGGAAAGTTACCATAAATGGAAAGACGAGATAAAATGAATGATTAAGAATCAATTATAATACTCTTCTACTCTCTTAGGTGTGAAGAAGGAGAGGTCCTGAGCCTGTCAGTGTTTGCTATTTCTGGTTTTGTTTTGCTTTGCATAAGGTACAGATACTCTGCCCTTTTTCAGTAAGGGTGTCCTATCTCATTGATATAATTCTGATTCTGATTCGTTTAAGATTACCCAAAGCCATTGCTATGATCCCTTTTATTATGAACCTTTCTGATTACACTCTGATTTGGACCTTTGGTATTTCATTTGATATATCTGTTATGAACCATCTGTTATGGACCATCTGATTTGACCTTTGATATATGACACTCTGATTATGATATGATATCTGACTCTTAGTTTGATACCCGAGCCATTTCACTAGGCATGGGGGTTCCATGTCCGTGTCATTGATGCACCAATGGCATGACTCTAGGGCGGTAGAGTGATGTTCCGCCACGTCCCCATTTGATACATGAGGACACCCCTCATATTATCTGGTTACTTAAGAGGCATCCCCTCTAGATTATGATGGTTACTATCTGATATGTTCTGGGCTCGTGGTGGATGACTATCCTATTCTTCTTTTATATTTCTGTCTCTTTGTTTATACTTCATGATATTTCCCCGTGCACCATATTTCAGTTCTGTTTCATTATTATTGCTTTGTATATGTATCTGTCCACTGAGCTTTTTAAGCTCAGCCGCATGTTTTCTTTTCATGTGCGGCAGGTACTTAAGCTAGGATCTGGGGTTTTGCTTTGGGATGAGAGCAACTGTGTGAAGCTTAGACCTTAACATTCTAGTTATACCATTTTGGATTCTGTTCTGTTACGCCATTGTTTAGGCATTTGGATTTATGTACTTTAGTTTATTTTTGTTTTGGCTATAAGTTATGTTGACTTATTTCCCCTTGATCTTTAATGTTATGGACTTATGATGTTTTGGATTTTATACTTGTAATCTGATATGAAGCCATTGTTGTGATATCCTTACCCTTGCCGGGTTAGGGTGTTACAACACAATTGCTATAGAAGATCAAGTTGATGAAAATACTTTTGATGATTATTTCGCTGTTGATTCTGCTGTTTGTAACGCCATGCGGCGCATAGGAAATAACGATGCGGCGCATTTATCTGATGACAGCAACGAGATAATTAAAGAACAAGTTTATTCCCCTAGTGCTAATGAAATTGATAATGTTAAACCTGTACTTAAGGATCTCCCTTCCACTTTGGAATATGCCTATTTAAATTGGGACACTAATTCGCCCATTATTATTGCATCTGACCTAACGCCAAAATAAAAAGAATCCCTTTTGCAGGTATTATATAAACGAAGAGGAGCATTAGCATGGAGCATATCTGATATTAAGGGAATTAGCCCGTCATTCTGTACACATAAAATCCTTATGGAGGATGAATTCAAACCAACTATCCAACCCCAAAGGCGTTTGAATCCAAAAGTCCAAGACGTGGTGAAAAATGAAATTGTGAAATTACTTGACTCCGGACTTATCTACCCAATTTCCGACAGCTCGTGGGTCAGTCCTATCCACGTTGTACCAAAAAAAGGAGGAATGACGGTAGTACTCAATGACGATAATGAGCTAATCCCTTCAAGAACTGTTACTGGATGGAGAGTTTGCATCGATTACCACAAACTCAATGATGCTACACGAAAAGATCACTTCCCTCTTCCATTTATTGATCAAATGTTAGAAAGACTATCAGGACATGATTATTATTGTTTTTTAGATGGTTTTTCAGGTTTCTTCCAAATACCCATTGCCCCTGAAGATCAAGAGAAGACGACTTTTACCTGCCCTTATGGAACCTTCGCCTATAGGAGAATGTCGTTCAGACTATGCAACGCCCCTGCTACTTTCCAACGTTGTATGACGGCTATTTTCCATGATATGGTAGAAGACTTTATGGAAGTCTTCATGGACGACTTCTCGGTGTTCGGTAACTCATTTAGTGATTGTCTTTTTAAACTTGATAAAATGCTTGCTAGGTGTGAAGAAACTAACCTTGTTCTTAATTGGGAAAAATGTCATTTTATGGTTAGAGAAGGAATTGTGTTAGGACATAAGATTTCTGGGAAAGGTATAGAAGTCGACAAAGCTAAAATTGATGTAATTGCCAAACTACCTTACCCCACTAATGTAAAAGGTGTTAGAAGTTTTTTAGGGCATGCTGGATTCTATCGTAGATTCATTAAGGACTTTTCAATGATATCTAGGCCTATGACCCAATTATTGCTAAAAGATGCGAAGTTTGATTTTTCTGAAGATTGCAAAAAGGCATTTAATATACTTAAAGAAAAACTAACTTCTGCACCTATTATAATTTCTTCGGATTGGAATCTGCCTTTTGAACTAATGTGTGATGCTAGTGATTATGCTGTTGGAGCTGTACTTGGCCAAAAGATAGAAAAGAAATTTAAGCCAATTTATTATGCTAGCAAAACATTAAATAATGCCCAAGAACATTACACCACCACGGAAAAAGAACTTTTAGCAGTAGTTTTTGCATTCGATAAATTTAGGTCATATCTTATATTGTCAAAAACTATGGTTTACACTGACCATTCTGCTTTGAAGTATTTGTTCAATAAACAGGATGGCTCGTAACAAGATCTAAATAAAGAGCTGAACGTGAGTCTAACTTGAAGACTCTGGAATAAAGACAAGTGCTTATCGGGAGACAACCCGGAGAAAATTTTTACTATTCTATTCTGTGTTGAGTCAGTCAGGCCCGCAGAAGATACGGCGCATCTCAATCTTGAGATGCGACGCATCTCCTGCACTGGTCATATCTTACTTTATTTTCTGCATTTTTATTTTTAACTTTAAAAACTTTCTGTCAGTATTTTAATGCGGCGCATCCCTGGTTAAGGATGCGACGCATCTTCTATTCTGATTCGTATTTATTCCAGGCTCGATACGGCGTATCTTCTTCCATAAGATACGGCGTATCGACTGACCTGATGACTATCATTTTAATTTTTTTTTAAGTTTTATTTTTACTAACTACTAATGTATTATGCAAGTTTGAACCTTCTTAACTCAGGTGTGTTAAAGTCTTGATGGTATTATAGATTCCTGCATTTCCTGTGGATACATAAAATATGAAGCTTAAACGTTCTCATCCACAAGGAAGTTGATTTTTGCTCTTATACAAATAATGGAGGATCATACCGAGCAAATCTCAGGGGAGTTTTTCTGTTCTAATTCTTTTATTTTCCAGTTTTTAACCTTTGACACAAACAACGAGAACGTTGTTTAACTTAAGTGGGGGGATTGGAGAATTAGAACACTTACTTGTCCTGAACTTTTTCAAAATATGCTTAAAATATGCTTAATATATCAAAATTTAAAATTTTTAGCATGTTTTTGTTAAAGTCTAAATTACATAGCTGCACACATAACATTATTTTCAAAAATTGTGAACTTTTCAAAATTCACAAATCTATGAGTGTGCTGGTGACTTGTAAACTTTAGAACTTGGCTTGTCTACTATTCGAGACCACCATAATAAGTATTATTTACATAATTGGAATGACTTGTCTAAATTGGTAAATTTCTAGGATTACACCCAAATAGCCTTTATATGTTATGTGATATTAGCTAACTACATTGGTTAGTTAACCCCCGTATAAACCCTTTTGTTACTCTCACTTTTAGAGTAAGATACCCCTAGAAAAACACTCAGAGCCATTCCTTTCGTTTCTTACACCTTTGTTATAATGTTTCGTTACACCCTTACACCTTAGCCTACCCTGTAGATTAAAATCCGTGGTTGGTTAATTGCTTTAGGCAAAGTGTGTTTCCTTACATTACCTGTGTTCGCGTGCGTAATTCATTATCTATGGTTAGGTCGGGAAATTGCACAATGCAATTGGAGCGAAAGTAAATATTGTATATCTTTGAGTTTATTTTTCGTGTGTTTACTACTTTCACTATTACCGTTATTTCTGAAGTTATGAAAAGTATGGAAAAATTATCCAGAGTTATCATTATAGTGATGTGGTGAAATTTTACACATCTATGTTTATGTTTCAAGTAAAAAATCAAAAAAATTAGAATAGAAAAGAAAAAGTTGGATGTTTGTTTAAACAACTTATGTAAAGTTTTGTATTAAGTGGTCGATATCACCACTATTTGTTGTATATTATATATATGGATTGAATGGGAGTTGGCCGTTATGGGAACGCCAACTAAGGTTATTCTTTGATTAAGATCTTGTTGAGTATAATTCGTGTCTACCTAAAGCATGTGTTTCAAGTGTTAAAGCGTGAGTTATTCAATGATATGAGTCTTATTCATGGGATGGTTGGGATAGCAATTTACCACACTTAGGATTTTAATTTATTTGTTTTGTTTATTTTTCATTTTACACCAATTTGTATCCCAAATATTATCCATACCCTATATTATTCTTTATCCAAACCTTTGATTTATTGAGATTAGGGATTTGAGCAATCTTAAGTATCGTAGTCGTGGATTCGGCTATGTATTTATGATTTTGTCGCCCTTTTTGATATAATATTATTGGTGAAGATTACTTGGTCCTATCTTTAGCCTATTCGAGTTAAGGATTTGAGCAATTGCAAGTATCGTGTTCGTGGATTCGATCATGTATTTGTGATTTTGTGGAGGAGATGCGTATACTTGCCAAGCTTATGATAGAATATTCGTCACGACTGGACAGTTAAACGATTAGATTTGCTTTTATCAAAAAATATTTTATTTTACTTCTAATTCGTTAAGTGTTTGGTTGTGTGATTATGACAAAACGAATACATGCTTAAATATAAAAATAAATCCTAATATCTTTTAGGATACATTTTCATAAGATTAATTCTAAGGTTTACTTGGGGACAAGTAAAGTTCAAGTGGGGGGATATTTGATGAACTCAAATAAGTACATTTTATTACCATCATTTATCCTATTTATTTGACTTGTTTTATTATATTATCTGTGAGAATTGATACGTTAATGTTTACTTTTGTAATTCTCAGGTAAAAACAAGTACTATGTGAAACTTGGCGATTTTGGACTAATTATGGAGCAAAACAAGCAAGAAGTTAAGAGTCTACTGAAATGTACAAGATCAAGATTATTCTGCTCCAGATACGCCGCATCCTACTTATTATATACGGCGCATCACTATCAAGATTTCACAAGTTATAATCCAAGACGGCAAAGGACATGCGCCGCATACAAGAATGGAGTTACGCCGCATCTTCTGGCGGTGTACGAATATTCCTGAATATATTAATCTTGGACCCCACGCGAAGTTAAGTCAATGCGCCGCATCTTACCCTTAGACAGAAACTATAAATACCCCAAGGTCAGACGAATTTCGGGAGGCTAATAAACAGAAGAAGACCGAAGACTACAAAACCCTAGGCAAAATTCAAACGAATTAGCAACACAAGACACACCTTGAACGAAGATACAAGAGCTGTAAGAAGGTCCTGCATGTATTCAATTCATTAAGTAGTTTTGTTTTATTGTATTAGTACACTTTAATTGGTCAGGATTGATAGGCTTGTGTCATTGATTTAATCATGCACTTCAACTCCCCTTAAAATTGCTTTCCCATTAATTAAAGTTTATATGTTGATGTCTTTGGTGACTTTTATTAGTGCATTGATAACCTCTGTGTCTAGCTGAGCATTGCTTGGGTCGCCATGCCCCTTCCTCGCCTATTTATTCTTTCGCCTATGCATTCTATCGTCTATAGAAAAGTAGGAAGAAAGATAAGTAGGATAGTCATAAGTGATCATTAAGGGTTTACTCGCCGATAAGATTAGAGCCAACGAGAAAGGGATTAATCTCGGTGCGTTGCATCGAACTATACACTTCATATAAAACTAGCAATAAAACAAGTGACAAGCTACTTAATTATCAGGACAGGTCTTCTTATTGTCTCAAGTATCTATCTGTGTACGTGTGTGCTAATCGCTGATTCGTGCTTATTAGTTTAGTTTATATTTAATCATAACCAAACCGTGCCAGTCTCTCAGGCTGAACCCCCTTGCGTTAGATTAGGTTGTAAAGCTAACTTAAGATATTAAAATACTGATTAGAATAACTAGATAATACGTTCCACTATTAGTGATCGACACTCTACTTACCATTATATTCATACTGACCGGGTACACTGCTCGTTAATGTGTGTGTGTTATTGATAAGTCGGCTAAATATAAATTTAAAACTTGAATACTGCTAAAACCACAACGACATACCGTGGGTATAAATTAGAGCATACACACACGCGCATCAATCAATCTGGGATTTTTGTGCATCTAATTGTGTTTGGGTGGTCAGCAGCAAGGTCATGAGCTCTGGATCTGTATCATGCAAAAGATCATTTTGTTCAAAGTGATCAGGGTTATCATCATCGAGAGGATCATCAAATGAAACACGGTGTTTATTTGATCTTTATCAAATGTAACAACAGTGTTTATTTGGTCATCGACTTGAGAGGATAACGATGAGTTAGTTTGACCAATATTTTCTTGTACAGATGAAGATGCAGAGGGTGACATAATTTCATGAATAAGACATTCAAATTCAAGTACCTGAGACAAGCCGTCGGTATCATATACCGGGCCTGTTTCACCCATATGCATTTCTTGCATTTTTGCCATCAACATTACGGCTGCATTTGCCTCCAGATCTTCCATGTCGTCATCTGAGTACGCATTTGCCATAAAGTTGTGCTCTTTCTCAGTCAAAATACCAGCTTTTTCATCTTTGAGAGCCAAAAGAAGAGCCTCCTTGTGATATGTGATGTGCCCGTTTAGAGGGCAGGTTTTAAATTTATAAACACGATTTACCAATGATTCAAACGAAACACATACGAGAAAGTATACTCGTCCGTGTGTAGTAAGAGATGATATGGTAAGCCGAGGTCGTTCACAAGGATTTGTTTAGTTTTTATGAAACGTGAGTTGAATATAAAATCGAGCTTTATCAATGATTCTAATAGCAAGCAAATAATGATGATGATGTAAATTCAATATATTAAAACTACACTTGCCTAGCCTAGTTTGCACAATTCCCATGATATGATTATGACAATGGTTCAAATCGATTATGATCAATAAATTAGATAGTGTTCTAATTTGATTAGTTGATGTACTAATCCTCTTGTTTTCAACACTTTCAATCCTCGTCAAGATTAGATGACAAAAACAATATTAAGATTTGATCAATCAAGACTGACACAATTCAATCACTTGATTCGCTATCGTTTCACAAGTAATTGACAACTACACTTTTAGTTTTCTAAGTTTAACCAAGTTACCTATGAAATGGTCAATACATAATGTAACACCTTCATAGAAAAAGGTTTACAATTAATTGAATAACAATGTTTCTTTCGACCTATTACACCATTAACAATCAACCAAACTTGATAACTCTTTTGTTTATGAAAACTTCAAAGTACAATTCGATCTTAGTATTAGCTTTTTTATTGAACTAGAGCCATAGAGTCACAATCAATCAATATTCATGTAGCAAACATCATCTAGGCAAGTGCACAAGGCACTTAGCCACTCATGGCAAACAAAGAAATAACCACAGAAAATTTAATACTTGAAAACATGATTAAGAAGTCTTACAAAAGTTGTAATGAGAATTACAAGAGTTAGGAACAATTATGAGATGATCAAAAATGATTCCTTTGATGATTACAATGATGAATGATGAATGTAAGCTAACTTCTTCCTGCGTCTTCTTCCCTTGTAGCCTTCTTAAGAGAGTAAATTGATGATGATAGATGATTATTTTTGTGTCTTAGATATGATATCTTCTCTCTAACCAAGCATACTTATTAATAAAATGACTACCCTTGGCCACCAAGCAAGTTTCTTGGACTCAAAGTGTCATTAAAAATCTGGACTTGAAGTAATTGTGGTGTAATGATTATCCATATGAAGAGTTAGTTCATTAAAGATAGTCATTAAGTGTGCCAGGAGTTGCAGTCAACCCAAGGTTGAAGTCTCAACCTAAGGTTCTGATTCCAGCCCAAGGTTTGGAGTAAGGTTGGCATGGCAGTTTGAACCTTGGGTTAAACTTAAGCCTTAGTTGTATTTCTTGAACCTTTGGTTGAGGAAGAAAGTCATAATTCATAGCTAATTTTGCATGTAACTTCTCATTCATTTCATCAACACTTGATCTTTTCTTGAGCTCGAAAATCTTTGTAACTTGTTTCTTTATCTTTGATGATCTTTCCGAGGTCTTTATTATGGTTAGAATCTTTCGTTGTGCATAAGCTCTTGATTTAGCGACTTTTCCTCATATTTCTAGCTATTCTCTTGGACTTGATTGTACCTGAACCTGAATACATCTTTTATACCTTTTATGCGTAAAATTTTCACAAATTCAACCAAATATAATGCACAAATATAGAAATAACGCGACTAAAATATATACAAAATGAGCGTTATCAAATCCCCCACACTTACACTTTGCTTGCCCTCAAGCAAATCTAACTTTTAAAAATAAATCCACATAATATAAATGAGAATGATTCTAAAAAATGAGATTCAAATCCATCAAGTACGAGTACAAGATAAGATCCATCCTTTTTAAGATTTATAAGTGAAAAGTTGAGATGTTTGACAATAACTTAATGATTCTCTTGCTTAATAACATGTTAAACACCTCACGAAAAAGGAATGAAGTATAATTCACTCAACAATCATCTATTTAGTGGGTGAGTACATAAGAAAATCACACTCATTGCTCAGTCATGATCTAAATATTACCATAAGCTTGTACAAGAAACAAAACTCCACTGACGTGGCGTAAGCACCAAGTGTAAACATCTAAGAGGACTTTTATTTGGGTTGTAACGTTTAGGCTTCGGGTTAATAAGGGGTATGGATAAGGCATGGGAATATTCATGAAATTGGTTTTAACAAAAAAATAAAGTTAAGTCAAAGTCTACAACCAATTGCTACTAGCTACGTCAACCTCTTTCACATGAACTTGAGAATTTATCCTTGATCGATATCATACTTTCATAGCTCATTGGCTATTCTTGTCACCAGACAATTGCGATGACTTATTATTTTTTTTTTCTTGACCACATGTTTCGGCCATCGATCATAATTCCAATAGATCGTCTATGAGATTATCATAGAGTTTGCAACTTTCTCAAAGTTCAAGGATTTCCCACATAACAACCATCTTTCCAAGTAGCTAGTAACCGACCAAGACTTGACTATGGGTAAGGCTAAGGCTAAAAGTGAAAAATATTATTGTATTTTTCTGGTGTAACAAAAGAAAAGAATGGCTCAAAGGGTGTACTAATGGTATCTAGCACTAAAAATGAGTGCTAACAAATGGGTCCATATGGGTGGTTAACTAACCGATGTGGCTAGCTAATATATCATTAGATGCAAAATGTAAGGCCATTTTGTTAAAATCCTAAGGTTGCCTCTTATCACACGAATACACTTTCATCACACGAATGTGATCTCACTGCGGTCTAGTAATGATTTGCAAGTACAAGTTCTAGAATAAATAAAATCACCAGCACACTCATAGCAAAAAGATCAAGCATAAAAGATGTATGCTATATAAGAATAGGCTCAAATCCTCACAATTTTTGGTGGAATGGGCTATAATTGTGCTAGCAATGTTATTGATCCTAAAAATGGATTGCAGTGTCAATCAGGACACATCTCGAATTTTCAAAGATTACATGTTTTATCATTAGATTGATTTAGTTATTCTAATATAAATTATCCTAAATGTGCGAAAACAACTAGATTATAAGGGCAAACAATTTAAAAATAGGCTCAAAAATATAGAAAATTTAAAATCCAGTTTCATTTTTCTTAAAATCCAGTTTCATTTTTCTATTTCCTCCCCCCCCCCACACACACACTTAAGTTTGACACTGTCCTCAATGTTAAGAACGATGAACCATAAAAATAGGGAAATGGAACATAAAAGAAATGATACTGCCTGAGCCTTGGAATCTAGATCGAGTTCCACATGAGATATTGAGATCGAACGGCTCCACATCTTCGAGATCAAGCATCGTGACCTACAGTAATCTTCATATACAAAACAAACAAACACACAAAATGCAAAATATTTTTGGATTTTTTTTCAAGGCCCGCACACTTATGGTAAAACCATTGGGGCATAAAAATAAACAAACAATTAAAAACACATGGGTTGCTTCCCGAGAAGCGCTTAATTTATTAACGAGTCATCAGCCGGACTCGATCTTCCTCACTTTCGTGGTTTATGTTTGGAATTCTTTCCCGATTTCTTGGGAATATAAACCACATTTCCTTTCACTATTCCTTTTCCGGTTTTATCAATATCATATAGCTTTGAGGTATCGCAAGTTCTAGGAAGAACATCCCAGATGAATCCTGTTTCCGCAGCCCATGGTATTACTTTTTTATAATCTGCTGGAAAAGGTGTCATGAATGGAATAGCAGTGTATTTCTTTTTATCGAGCAATTCAAGTGGAATTTCCTCACTTGACATTTCATTCAGTTGCTCCTCATCATGATAAATCTTGATACGAAGTCCATTAACAATGAAACTTCCACCGTGCTTGTCATATAACTCGATATATCCGGATGGAAAACCATGTTTTACCACGAATGGACCAAACCATTTGGTTCTTAGCTTAGGAGCTTTGAATTTGTACTTAGAATTGAACAAAAGTACTTTGTCTTCGGCTTTGAATTATTTCCGAATTCTGAGTTTCCTATCATGGTAAGCTTTTGTTTGAGCTTTGTACAACTTGGAATTCTCATACGCTTGGAGTCTTAACTCATCGAGTTCATGCAATTGCAATAATCATTTTTCTCCAGCGATTTTGAGATCGGGGTTACATTGCCTCAACGCCCATTATGCGCGGTGTTCAATTTCAAACGGCAAATGACAAGTTTTTCCATATATGAGTCTATATGGAGTTGTGCCAATTGGAGTTTTATATGCCGTTCTAAACGCCCATAGAGCATCATCGAGTTTCCTTGACCAAACGAAAGGATTATCCTTAACCATTTTTTCAAGTATTCTTTTCAAAGCTCTATTGGTGATTTCAACTTGACCACTGGTTTGAGGGTGGTATGCTATTGCGAAATGATGATGAACTCCATATCGTTTCATAGCTTTCTCTATTTTATGGTTACAGAAGTGAGTTCCTCTGTCGCTTATCAAAGCTTTTGGAATTCCGAATCGAGAGAAAAGCTTTTTCAGAAAATTTACAACCACTCGTGCATCATTTGTGGGCAAGGCTTCCGCTTTGGCCCACTTAGAAACATAGTCAATTGCAACGAGGATGTATTCGAACTTATGAGATTTAGGAAAAGGACCCATGAAGTCAATTCCCCAAATATCAAAGATTTCAGAAACTTGTATGCTCTTTTGTGGCATTTCGTCTCTACGAGAAAGACTACCAGACTTTTGGCAAGCATCACAATTTTGCACAAGCGTATGGGCTTCTTTAAAAATTATAGGCCAATAAAATCCCGCATCAAAAACTTTTTTTGCGGTTGTGGATGGACCATAATGTCCTCCAGTTGGGTCGTGATAACATTCATCGAGAATTTTCCAGGTCTCTGAACCGTACACGCATCTTCTAATTATCCCATCGGGACACATTTTAAATAGATACGGTTCATCCCAAAAATAGTTTTTTAGGTCTGCGAAAAATTTACTACCCTGAGTATGAGTTAGACCTTTTTGTAACACTCCTCAGACTAAATAATTTGCAAAGTCTGCAAACCATGGAACTTTTTCATTTTCAATTCCCATAAGAGTTTCATCGGGAAAATTATCATCAATCTCATCTTCACCGAATTCCTCTAAATTAGGATTTTCTAATCGTGACAAATGGTCTGCTGCAACATTTTCCGCACCTTTCTTATTTTGGATTTCTATGTCAAATTCTTGAAGCAATAAAATCTATCGGATAAGACGTGGTTTGGCATCTTGTTTGGCAAACCAATATTTAAGAGCTGAATGATCGGTGAATACAATTGTTTTTGACAAAATGAGATTAGAACGAAATTTGTCAAACGCAAAAACTACAGCCAAAAGTCCTTTTTCAGTGATCGTGTAGTTTTGTTGAGCACTATTCAAGGTTTTGCTAGCAAAGTAAATAGGACGAAAATGTTTTGTCCTAATACTGCTCCAATGGCAAAATCACTTGCATCACACATAAGTTCAAATGGCAGCGACCAATTTTGTGAAACCATAATCGGTGCATTTGTTAACTTATCTTTGAGCGTTTCGAATGCCTTGATGCATTCTTCATTGAAATCAAAAACTGAATCTTTCTCGAGAAGTTTTGTCACAGGACGAGATATTTTCGAAAAATCTTTGTTGAATCTGCGGTGAAATCTCGCATGCCCCAAGAAACTCCTAAAGCCTTTGACGTTATTCGGGGGTGGTAACTTAGCAATAGCATCCATTTTTGCTTTGTCAACTTCGATTCCCTTGCTAGAAATCTTGTGACCAAGCACAATGCCTTCTGTCACCATGAAGTGACATTTTTCCCAGTTTAGTACAAGATGAGCTGTTTTGCTTCTTTCAAGCATTTTATCAAGATTGGAAAGGCATGACTCGAATGAGTCTCCAAATACCGAGAAATCATCCATGAAAACTTCCATGGAGGTTTCAAGCATATCTTGAAAAATAGCAATCATGCATCTTTGAAAAGTTGTTGGTGCGTTACAAAGACCAAAAGGCATACGCCTATACGCATATGTGCCAAAAGGACACGTGAATGTGGTCTTTTCTGGATCAGCTGGATCAATTGGAATTTGGAAATAACTGGAAAATCCATCGAGAAAAAAAAAGAAGTTGTTCCCCGCAAGTCTTTCCAACATTTGATCCATGAACGGTAAAGGAAAATGATCCTTCCTGGTGGCGTCGTTTAATTTGCAATAATCAATGCATACTCGCCCACCAGTTATGGTTCTAGTAGGAACAAGTTCATTACGTTCATTAGTTACAACGGTTGCTCCTCCTTTCTTAGGAACATAGTGAACAGGACTCACCCATGAACTATCCTCAATGGGGTAAATAATACCAGCAACAAGAAATTTGATTATTTTCTTTCTAACAACTTCCTTCATGTTTGGGTTGAGTCTTCTTTGTCTTTGAACAACGGGTTTGGAATCATTTTCGAAATTGATTTTGTGTTTGCAAAAGTTTGGACTTATTCCACGAATGTCAGAAGTTTTCCAAACGAAAGCTTCTTTATGATTTTTGAGCATAGAAACAAGACGGTCTTTTTCATCGGGTTTGAGTGCTGAAGATATGACAACCGGAAGAAGAGATTTTTCTTCCAAGAATGCATATTCCAGATGATCGGGAAGAGGTTTCAAGACGAGATCCACCGGCGGATCTTAAATTGAGGTTTTGATTCTCATTTCATCATTGAATTCCAACTCCTCAAAGTTGGTTGTTTTTTCCTCAGAAATTTCTTCGGTGTTTATCTGCATAAATTCAGAGAATTCTCTGTCGAGATCTTTATCGCTTATTTGTCCAGATGTTTTATGAGTCTTAATTTTTTCATCAAGAAACTCATCGAATGTTTCCTCTATAATTTCATCGATAACATCAATGCTATAACAAGTGTCATCATTCGCATGAGAATATTTCATGGCTTGATTAATTGAAAAAGATATTCTTTCATCTCCAACTCCAAGATTGAGTTCTTTGTTTTTGACTCGAATGATAGCATCGGCGGTTGTTAGGAAAGGTCTTCCTAATATTAATGGAACTTTGCTATCTTCCTCCATCTCGAGGATCACAAAATCAACGGGAAAAACAAATTGCCCAACTTGAACAAGCATGTTTTCAGCTACTCCAACAGGATATTGGATAGTATGATTCGCTAAACATATACTCATTCTTGTGGGTTTCAAGGTATCAATCGAAAGCTTCGCATACAATGAGTATGGCATAAGATTGATATTCGCACCGAGATCGGCTAAAGCATCACAAGTGATTGAATTTCCCAAAGTACACGGGATGAGAAAACTTCCAGGATCACCGAGTTTTTTTGGTAGTTTGTTTTCAACAATGGCTGAGCAATCTTCATTCAAGAAGGTAGCGGAAATGTTTTCCATTTTGCTTTTGTTGCTCACAAGTTCTTTCAAAAACTTCCCATAATTGGGCATACCAGCCTAGGACATCAACAAGAGGAACGTTGATCCTAACTTCTTTGATTAAGTCAATGAACTTGTCATATTGTTCTTCCATCTTTTCTTTCCTCAATCGTTGAGGATATGGAATTCTTGGTTTATATGCTTTGAGCTGTGGAGTGGGTTTAACGACTGGTGTAGGAATTGGTTCGTTATCTTTTGGTTCTTCCTCTTCTTTATCCTCACTATCATCATGAACGATAGTGGTTGTTTGGTTTGGGTTTGGTGGTGGATCATAAGATAGACCACTACGAGTGAATACAGCATTTACATGCTCATTTCTCGTTTGAGGTGGACGATAAGATCCAGATGATGATGGTTTCAGGTTGGATTGAGTATTGCTTGGCAAAGTACCTGATGGTCTTGCAGCAAATTGATCAGAAAGACGACCAAATTTGGTTTCAAGGTCTTGGATAGAAGCTTGATGGTTCTTTTGACCTTGTTCGACTTTGCTTTTAAGCATGAAGAACTGATTTTTCATAAATTCATTCATTTTCTTTTCAGCTTGCATGAATTCACGCATGGTTTTTTCGAATTCAGATTCTTCATTTTTCTTTTCAGGTGTTTGTGATGATGAATAGTTATCATCATGAAACGATGTCTGACGGTTGTCGTCACGAGGTTGGGAACTACGATTATCATCCCTCGATGGACGATCTTGCCAATCTCTAGAATTTCTACCGTAGTAGTTTCCACGATATCCTCCTCCTCGATATCCTCCATAAAGATAATTGGCTTCGGCTTCGGGATCTCCCATGGGTTTGTCATCACACTCGGATGATGAATGGTTTCCACCACAATAGTTGCAACCATCGCATATTTCTTTGATCTCTTTTTGGATACTTTGGAATTTAGAATCGATTTTGGTGGTGAGATCTTTCATCATGTCCATGATTTTGGAATTTTCATTCGTTCCTTTGGCGAATGCAACGGTTTTTCGTTGAGGTTTGGTTTTGGCATCCTTAGACCAATCGAGCTTAATAAGTACACGGTCTTCTAGTAAAATGTAAGCTTCGTTAGAGGTCTTACAAAGGAAAATTCCTCCGGCCTTAAGGATACCTTGAGTTGTGTCATCGAGACCATGGTAAAAGATTTGAATGATATTACCACGAGACAAACCATGCCCATGACAACTTCAGAGCATGTTTTTCATTCGAATCCAAGCTTCTACAAGATTTTCTCCTTCCTTTTGAGTGAAACTACGAATTTCACCTAAGAGACGATCAAACATGGCCGGTGGAAAGAAACGTCCAACAAATGCTTCTCTCATTTGGTTCCAAGTTGTGATCACTCCGGGGCTTAATTCGTTATACCAAATTTTTGCTTCTCCGATGAGAGATGATGGAAAGAGTTTAAGGCGGATTGCATTAGCATCGGTATTTCCATAACGAAACATGTCACAAATTTCAAGAAAATCGGCGATATGTTTGTGTGGATCGGATCTAACTCGAACATCAAATTGATTGTCTTTAATCATCAAAAGATGAAGACCTTTGATAGTGAAGTTATCTCCAAGATTAACGGGAACAATGACGGCCGCGGGTGTAGGAGCTACAACCCTATTGGTATCCCACATAGGTTGATCGTCGGCCATTGGAAATGGTAATTCAAGAAAAAGATTAACGATTGGGTGAACTTCGGAAAGATTATCAAATGGTGGGTTAACGGTTCTTGGTATTCTTTGATTGGGTGGAACAAATGGGGTCCTCTTTTTGCGAAATAAACTTTCGGGGTTAGACAATGGTAAACTTAATTCTTCGTTAGAAGAATGAGTGGTCATACATGAGAAAATGAGCCAATCAAAAAAGGATTAAAAGCTAAAAGGAAATTAAAAGGATTTTTTTTTTTATAAATAGTAACCGGCGGTTTAAGGGTGAACCGGGCGGTTTGGGTGGGTCTGGTTCACAGAAAGATATGAACCAGGCCGGCTGAAAGTTGGACCGGTCGGTTGAGTTGAACTGGGTTCACAGAAAGTCTGAACCGGATCGGTTCAATAATGAACCGGTCGGTTGGTTTTGGTCTGGTCGACAGAAGGTTCTGAACCGCGGCGGTTTTGATTTGAACCGGAGGTTCAGATGGGTAAGAAAGGTTGAACCGGTTCGGCTGAAAGCTGAACCGGCGGATGGCGGGTTTCGAAGTCACAGAAACAATGAACCGGAGCGGTTTGGGTTTGAGCCGGCAATTGCTGGCCGGATTTTTAAGGGAAAAACTTTTTTTTTAAACAAGCTTAAAGAACACGAAATAAACAAGAAAATTATAAACAAAAACTCACAAAAATGTGATCAAATCCCCGGCAGCGGCTCCAAAAACTTGATGCGCCCGTTTAGATTGCAAGTTTTAAATTTATAAACACGATCTACCAATGATTCAAACGAAACACATACGAGCAAGTATACTCGTCCGTGTGTAGTAAGAGATGATATGGTAAGCCGAGGTCGTTCGCAAGGATTTGTTTAGTTTTTATGAAACGTGAGTTGAATATAAAATCGAGCTTTATCAATGATTCTAATAGCAAGCAAATAATGATGATGATCTAAATTCAATATATTAAAACTACACTTGCCTAGACTAGTTTGCACAATTCCCATGATATGATTATGACAATGGTTCAAATCGATTATGATCAACAAATTAGATGGTGTTCTAATTTGATTAGTTGATGTACTAATCCTCTAGTTTTCAACACTTTCAATCCTCGTCAGGATTTTAAGATGACAAAAACAATATTAAGATTTGATCAATCAAGACTAACACAATTCAATCACTTGATTCGCTATCGTTTCACAAGTAATTGACAACTACACTTTTAGTTTTCTAAGTTTAACCAAGTTACCTATGAAATGGTCAATACATAAGGTAACACCTTCATAGATAAAGGTTTACAATTGATTGAATAACAACGTTTCTTTCGACCTATTACACCATTAACAATCAACCAAACTTGATAACTCTTTTGTTTATGAAAACTTCAAAGTACAATTTGATCTTAGTATTAGCTTTTTATTGAACTAGAGCCATAGAGTCATAATCAATCAATATTCATGTAGAAAACATCATCTAGGCAAGTGCACAAGGCACTTAGCCACTCATGGCAAACAAAGAAATAACCACAGAAAATTTATCACTTGAAAACATGATTAAGAAGTCTTACAAAAGTTGTAATGAGGATTACAAGAGTTAGGAACAATTATGAGATGATCAACAATGATTCCTTTGACGATTAAAATGATGAATGATTAATGTAAGCTAACTTCTTCCTGCCTTTTCTTCCCTTATAGCCTTCGTGAGAGAGTAAATTTATGATGATAGATGATTATTTTTGTGTCTTAGATATGATATCTTCTCTCTAACCAAGCATGCTTATTAATAAAATGACTACCCTTGGCCACCAAGCAAGTTTCTTGGACTCAAAGTGTCATTAAAAATCTGGACTTGAAGTAATTTTGGTGCAATGATTATCCATATGAAGAGTTAGTTCATTAATGATAGTCATTAAGTGTGCCAAGAGTTGCAGTCAACCCAATGTTGAAGTCTCAACCTAAGGTTCAGATTCCAGCCCAAGGTTTGGAGTAAGGTTGGCATGGCAGTTTGAACCTTGGGTTGAACTTAAGCCTTAGTTGTATTTCTTAAACCTTTGGTTGAGGAAGAAAGTCATAATTTATAGCTAATTTTGCATGTAACTTCTCATTCATTTCATCAACACTTGATCTTTTCTTTAGCTCGAAAATCTTTGTAACTTGTTTCTTTATCTTTGTTGATCTTTCTGAGGTCTTTATTATGGGTAGAATCTTTCGTTGTGCATAAGCTCTTGATTTAACGACTTTTCCTCATCTTTCTAGCTATTCTCTTGGACTTGATTGTACCTGAACCTGAATACATCTTTTATACCTTTTAAGCGTAAAATGTTCACAAATACAACAAAATATAATGCACAAACATAGAAATAACATGACTAAAATATATACAAAATGAGCGTTATCAATATGCACTGCCCATTGTCCTTGGCTTAAGGCATGCATTGGCCATGTGACCTTGCCCTCCACAATTATAGCATGTTATCGATGTGTTTGCAATCCCTTTCCCTTTTTCAACAATCTGAGCCCTCTTCTGTGAAGTACCAACATTGTTCCTGCTATTCCCAACTGAACTAAACCTTTGTCCCCCAGAATTCCCCATGTAACTGCCTGAACCAAATCTCCTTGAAGCCCTGTTTTGGATTTCAACCCTTCCGTCATGAACAACTGCCTGATTCCTTGTGTTTAAGTAAGACCTTAAATGATTGTTAGACTTGTTTGAGAATTTTCTAATTGCTCGAGCAATCAATGCAAATCTCTTGTTCAATGAGTTAAAGGCATCATCTTCATCATTGTCAACGTTGGAGTACATACTAGAATCGGTGTTGTCGTATGAGATGAGTTGATTATCAGAATATTGAGGTAAAGCTTCATATGGGACCAGTTGGTTAGATGAAGGTTGTGAGGGAAAACCCGAGTGATGTTGTGGCGGAACAAACTCCTGATTTGTTGGTGGTGCAAAGTGCGACTGAGCAATTAAAGCAAGAGAGTTTGGAGTTGATGATGGTAAATGTCCTCCTCTTGCTGCTATGTCTTTGGCAACTTCCGATTGATGATGCTTGAGATAATCATACAGCAACCCGTACGAGGTATTGTGTAGATTCTTGGCTTGGCGAACAAAGGTGACATACTTTTGCCAATCGAGGCCATGACAGCTCAGAAACTTGGTATTAATAGCAATCTTTGAAAGTTCAATGTTATGACGGTCCAAGTCATTGATTATGTTGGTGAACCTGTGGTAGTATGACTCTAAAGATTCCCCGGCCTCAATATGAAACATAGTATATTCCAGATAAAGCTTAGACTCGATATCCTCCTAATTCAGTTCTGTTCCTTCCATGAGAAGGTGTACATGCTCCCACATGTCTTTTGCCGTCTTCTGAGCATCAATACTGGGAAAGATGGGATTCAGAATTCCTTGGAGTATATAAGACATGGCTAACTCATTCGCTTCTTGTTGAAGAACTTGTTCTGCAGTGAGTTGAGCAATAGGGATAGGAGTTGCAGTTGCTTCTCTTGGAGGGATGTGGTTTGGATCTGCTGGAATGGTTGTGGTAGGAACTGGATATGGGCCTTCAATGATGACTTTCTTTAAATACTTTCCATGAGGTTTCTTTAGCTCAATAAACCGAAGAAAACAACTGGACCACTGAACATAGTTCCCTGGAGTAAGCATGGGTGGTGTGTCTAGGGATCCTGCTTCATGTCGGGATTGCTGGCTGCTGATAGCTTCGCACATCTGGTCAAACCAGTGAGGTTGTTTAGGAGGAAGTTGGTAAGTCTGCATTGGTGGTTGAGGGATGTGTTGCTGAGGAAGAAATTGATGTTGTTGCATTAACATGTGTTGTTGCTGATACTGTGGTTGATACGATGGTTGATACTATGGTAGAGGATACTGTTGCTGAAATGGTTGTTGTTGACGATACTGTTGTTGTTGATTAAAGAAGTAGTTATAGTTTGGTGGTTGAGACATCTTGAAGTAACTTGTGAATGTAGGATCTTTAAAGGATAATGACGGTTGTTGTTGAAGATTAGGTTTGTACGTCGAAGAACTTGAAGAAAATCCCAAGAAACTTAAAGAATTCAAACTCGGAAAATCCTTACAAAGTCAAAGAAATCCAGAGAAAGTCGAAGAACCAAACTTGGAGAAATCTCTTAGAAACTCGGAGGATTCAATCTCTGAAACTCGGAGGATTTTACTCTAAAAACTCGGAAGATTCAAGCTTTGAAACTCGGAGGATTTTACTCTAGAAACTCGGAGAATTCAATCTATGAAACTCGGAGGATTCTATGTTAGAAACTCGGAGAAGTCTTTGTTAGAAACTTGGAGGTTTTAATGTTGAGAAACTTGGAGGATTCTTTGTGAGAAACTCAGAGGATTCTCAACTTTAGAAACTCGGAGATTCTGACCTTAGAAAGTCGGAGTTTCTGAACTTAGAAACTCAGAGGATCTAAGAAACTCGGAGAAACTGAACAAACTCGAAAAACTCTTCAAACTTGAAGAGAAAGTCTAAGGATTTCAGAAACTCGGAGAAAACCTTCAAACTCGAAGGATTTCTCAAAAATAGTCCAAAGTCGGAGGATTTGGTACGTGAACAATAACCAAATTGAAGTTCTTCAAATTTCACTTAGATCTAATCTTACACAACCTAAATTACCCCTAGGCGATTGATACCACTTGATGTTACTTAGATTTATCACACAAGCTACTAATTCACCTTAGATCTAGAGAGAGAAAGAGATGGGAGGTTATCTTAATACTAATGAAATGCAAATGATCAATTAACCAACCAACCCTCTCCCTTGAATGGGAGGAGGTATTTATAGTGTTTCTATAAGCATGGGCTTTAGCCCTAATTAACAACATAAATAAACTAAATAAAAACGCCACGGCCCATGGGCCTTCTACATAGGCCGAAGCATAAAACTAACCTAAAGGCCTAAGCAACCTATTACATAAATGATCAATACTTGATAGACTAATAACGTGTTCCCAACAGAATTGTTCGCCTATATTGGACTTATGGATGGTTTGATTTGGACTATTGATTTTGATATTGACTTGTTGACCCGGCAATTATGACCGAAGGGTATGTTGTGTTGTTTGGGGTTCGGGATCTATATTGTTGACCGAGGGGTATAACAAATTAACCGTGACTCGAAAAGTGATAATAACTCGTAAGTTATAACTTTGAATTAACTCAAAATAGGACGGAATAAAAAGGAATGATAAAAAAAGAGTTGTTTTAAAGTTATTAATGAGGTTAGATTAATATTCGAAATTGTTTGACCACGAGTTACTTTTATAAAGAAGTATGGATAAACTTTTAAATAAAACGGAATACGAGACAGTTATTAGGCTTTTCGAGACACGTGAACCGTAGTTTACCATATTTGAACTTGTTAGATTATTTATTTGTTGATTGGTAGTCGGGATTCTATGGGATATTTGCAACACCGAACTTGGAAAACATATGTAGACATGGAATATTATCTGACTTTGGACATTTTAGACTATTGAAATCCGAGACGACTATAGTACATTAGACTTGTAATGAATTTAATGTATTCTAGTCGTAACGGGTAAACAATGGAAATAATGTCTAACGAACAATAATATTTATAAATTACACGTCACCTAAACTACCTTGGAAATTATTTCTAATAAAGTCCTTCGACTTGGAAACGTTCAATGAATGAACGAGTCATGGTGAAATTTTACTTTTAAACTACAAAACGAGTATACTTTATAACTAAATGGGATTATGGGAAAGTACCGACGCTTACAAATCTATTCATCTTATTTGTTGTGTTTGATATTTGTTATATTTTTGGTTTCTCTCCGTCATCTCTTCTTAACTCGAGTTCTCGTCAACACTCTCCGCGTCAAATTTCATTTTCTTGTTTCCTTTTGGCGTGTGTACTCTTGAGTCCGTGTTCTCCTCCCGTTACACGAATGATGATACCAAACACTAACAAACGGATAAAACGAAATTATTTTTGAAATGGAAATTGGAATAATTTTGGGAATGGGAAGAGTTGACCTTTGGAAACATTTGTGTCTTTAATTATTATATGAGATATATGTTAAGACGAGTCTTTATATTGTTAGGTCGTGCTGAGTCCGTTGTGCTATGACGTCCTAGTTGCTGTGTGCTATGCTACCCTTGAGTTGTTGTGTTGTGCGTTGTTTGATTAAGGTGAGTTCTCGTAGCCCCTTTTTCATTATGTTTTCCTTGGGGGAAAATGGTATTCAGATGACATTTTAACTGTTTTCATGCTGTGATACGATGTTTTCATGTTTTTGGACATATATGTGTGATGATGCGATTATGCGCTATAAAATGTTTTGCTCTGTGTGTACATGCAAATGCGCAACTGTTAACTCTGTTGAGAGCCGAAGGATTATGATAGATCTATCGGGGTAGCTCCCCACTGTGTGTACTGTTTATGTGTGTGACATCATGGTAGGTTCAATTGGCGCGACATTATTTTGTTTGACTTGTGCTTATAATTGGCATTCATGCTTACTATTGTCCTACCTTGTATTATTCATAGCTTCGTGGCTTAACTCCTAAACCTACGAGCGCACCAAGTTTATTTTGACGTTTTCGAGTATCCATTTTCAAGTGTTAAGAATAAAGGTACCATAGAAGGTGGAGTATTGGCCTGGCTTAGCAAGACTTAAGTCAAGACCCTCCCGGGTTATATCTCATGGAGTTGCATTGTGATACTGCTTAGTGATGTTGTTTAACTTTGAGACTCATGTTGTTTTGGATATTTGTACTTATCCCGGTTGTGGGAGTTTGCGACTATTATTTGTCTTATGTTATACATTTAGTATTTCTCTATTGTGACACCTTGTGTTCTCGACTATGAGGTCATACCCCGTAAATGCCATTCTGCTGCGTCATTTTTGGGGTATGACAATTTGTATCCGCGTTTAAGGGTTACAGATACCTGAAACAATTAATCGTTGCTAACCTGTGATCCTGTGGTTAGATGTGAAGAGCTGGTAACTTGTATATCAGTGACTTAGGGTTACATAACCTTATAAACAATCGACTTAAAACCTGTGAGCCTGTTGGTTTTAGTTGGTGGGCTTTGTGATTTATTCGTGTGGGGTGATTAGTGAGTGGGCTGATCATTGAGTTTAAAGATCAGTAGCCTTGTTTACAATTCTTGGACAGCGAGTTGGAAATAGTAAACTATTGATTGTCTCGTTTGTTTTAGTTGAGTTTTAGTAGGGTAATCCGGGAAACCATTGATAGGCCTACGCGTATTCAACACGAACCAAGAACTGTACATTTATTATCAAGCCGCGTTATAAAGGGTTGGAAAATTCCCCATGACAAACCTATTCTCGATCAAGAACCAGGATGACAGGAGGTGCATCAGGTTCCAACAATCCACCACCGACAAAGGAACTGAGTTTGACGTTTCAGTGTCCGATATTAACGTCAACGAACTATACCATATAGAGGATGCGCATGGAAGTTCTTCTTGGAATTCATGGAGTATGGGATGTGGTAGATCCGGGTTCCGGCGATGCCAAGAAAAACAATATAGTTAAAAGCTTATTGTTTCAATCGATCCCAGAAGATTTGATTTTGCAAATTGAGAATTTGAAAACCGGGAAGGAGATGTGGGAAGAAATAAAAACCCGTAACCTAAGGGCGGAGCGAGGCTTCAAACCTTAATTACGGAGTTCGAGAATGTGAAGAAGTCAGATAACAGTACCATAGACGAATATGCTGCAAAGTTACCAGATATTGCTCCTAAATCAGCCACGCTTGGAGAAGTCATGTCGGAACACAAGCTAGTAAAGAAGTTTCTCACAAGTCTTCCTAGATGTTTTGTCCATATCGTGGCATCCCTAGAACAGGTTTTACACCTTAACAAAATGGGGTTTGAGGATGTGGTTGGTAGATTGAAAGCGTATGAAAAAAGATGATAAAGCAAACGATGCTCAAGAAAAGTTGCTTTATGCTAGGACGGAAAATTCCAATAGGAATAATGACTCAAGTGGAGGAAGAGGAGGTGGTTCATACTCTCGAGGTCATGGTCATGGTCAAGGGAGTGGACGTGACAACACTCAAAACCATGGTCAACGTGACTCCTCGAAAAACCATGAAGATAATGAACAAAAGGGTAAACAACATGAGAAACATGATCTCTCACATATAATGTGTTACCGTTGTGATGAGTACGGATACATTGTTTCAAGATACCCTGAATGAAACCAAAACCATGAAGTTAACCTTAATGAGACGCAAGAGAAGGATGTGTATCATGAGGAAGGTACGTTCTTTATGATGAACCATATTCAAGAAACGATTTTCATAGATGAAGAAAAGTACACTCCACCAAAGTGCAAACCAAATACCGATGAAGACGATGTATGGTACTTTAACAACGGTGCAAGTAATCACATGACAGGTAATTACTCTTACTTTTCTGAATTAAATGAAAATATTACTGGACGTGTTAGGTTCAGAGACGATTCGTGTGTGAGCATAAAAGGAAAGGGCTCGATTTTGTTCCAAGGGAAAAATGGAGAATAAAAAATTGTCGAAAGATATCTATTATATTCCCGCTCTTCAAAGTAATGTGATAAGTCTCAGACAAGCGACAATATCCGGTTATGATATTTGTATCCGAGGTGATTGCTTATTCATGCGAGATAGTTGTGGAAGTTTACTTATAAAGGTCCCACGTAGTGCAAATCGCCTTCATAAAGCTCAACTAAAAGTTGTTAAAGAATACACAAACGAAGTGGGACGAGAATCAGATGAACAACAACCTGTTATTGATTTGGATGAAGTATTCGCACCGGTAGCTCGACTTGAGACCATACGACTCTTGATTGCTCTTGCAGCCGGGAAAGGATGGAAGATTCATCACTTGGATATGAAAACGGCTCTTCTAAATGGCGATCGAAAGGAGCTCGATATTACTTTAAAAGAGATGGGTTTTCAACAATGCGTGCACGAAAATGCGATCTATAGAAAGGTGTCCAATGGAGAATTTATCATTGTTGCGGTTAATGTGGATGATTTATTCGTGACTGGGACGAGCTTAGACCTCATAAATAAGTTCAAAAGGAGAATGGTGTCTCAATTTGAAATTTCGGATCTTGGTGAGTTAACTTATTACTTAGGTATCGAAGTCGTCTCACAAGAAAAGGATTGCGTGTAGATCAAGCCAGAGAGATATGCAAGGAAGATCTTGAAAGAAGCTGGTATGGAAGATTGCAATGTAACTTTATGTCCGATGGAACCGGGACTCAGCAATTTGGATAAGGGAGTTATTGGCGGAAGTGACGGGGTTGGAAAGACAAAAGGTGTTAATAAGAGTTGATAACAAGTCAACAATCGCTTTAACAAGAAACCCGGTCTTTCATGGTAGAAGCAAACACATCCACACTCGATATCACTTCATTCGTGAGTGTGTGGAGAATGAGCAGGTAATCATTGAGCATGTATCTGGTGAAGAACAAAGAGCAGATCCTTTGAAGAAGGCCTTGGCGCGCATAAGGTTCAAGGAGATGAGGTCGTTACTTGGAGTGCAAGAATTCCCCTCTTTGACTCAGAAATTCAGGGGGTGATTGTTGGTGAATTCCTGAGTTTGGTTGTGGCTGAGGCGTGTACCAGATTCAGTAATTATAATACAAGTAGGAGTTGATGTCTGATGTGGCTTAAGGCATGTTATCAGGTTTCTGGAATACTAGTTGGAGTGCTAGTCCAACTCGTCCAAGTTCTCCTATTGTAGTTTAGTATTTATCTATTTAGGATGTGTTTAATGTAATCCTAGTTTTAGTCCAACACGTCGATGTTAGTCTATATATACCGTGGAGGGTAGGGAATTACATTGTACCGAATTGAAGTTTTAGAGTAAGATTTCTTCAATAAAATATTGTGTGTTTCCTGGAAATTATTCTTGTGTTGTTCCTATGAGTCGTGTATATCAGATAACTATCTATTGTGCGTACCTGTGATTACCACATGTTATCCTGATATTTAAATATCTGTCAAGAATATGAAAATATGTTTGGACCAAGTTAATATCATTAATTTACGGGTAACAATGATAGTGCTTTACCAGGTAACTTGAAACTAAACATATAAAAAAGTGTTTCAATTTTCATGGGACGAAAGAGTTTGCACCTTCTGGTTGCTTCTTTTAGTTGGGGATGCTTATGTTTATCTATAAAACCTTTGAAATACACATACTTATTGAGTCTTTAACGTGCAGCCACCAGCTACATAGACTCGATTAGTATCAGCTGGGCAAGCAGAATCTAATTGTGTTCTTTTTCAGGATTATTCCCTGATGGCATACTCTTTTTTTGTACTTTGACCTCATATTTGTATCTTAACTACTAGATGTTGAATGCAAATTCTTCATAGTTCCGATCCATTTTGAGTTAACTGTGTTTATTTTGTATGATTATTGAATCAAACTAAGCCTTTTCAACGGTTTTACCAAATTGTTTTAGGATAAGACCTACGGATTAATATTGTGGAAATTTTTAGGGTAAAGGGCACCGTATGTGTCCTGATAGCATATGCTTGATCAATTACGTGCCTTTCTTGATTTTATTTAGAAAGAAGTTGTTCGCTGTCGCTGTAGGATATTTGAAAAGGTTTAATATTTTTCCTTTAATTAAGGGTCGTGACATGCATGTTTATAAATTTCGTAAATTAAGGTGTTTTTCGTTCATTCATGGAAATGAAATGAACAAAAAGTTTGACTTCAAATTTAGAACTCCACGTTCACATTGTCATTTTTTATCGAGGTAATGAATCATGCTGTCCTAATAGACTAATTAAGTCATATTAGTCTATTTATACCAAGTTACATTTTTACTCTCATGAGTCTCAGTTATAAGATCCTTGTACAGTATCTATTTCTAGATTTAATAAAACAAGTCAAGTAACTAACTTTAAGTGTATGCGCCAAATCATAACAATACCCATAAAGGACAGAGATCTATTGACTCTGATCAGTTCATTTCTAGCAATGATATTGGACAAATAGGTCATTTTTACTTGGAAGCATTCCATAAAAGGAAAAGCTAAAAGTTGGCGTTGTAACAAGATGAAAGTTTAAGTACTTCACAGATGCGGATCATAACATTCAGAAAGATGTGACAACTGCGGATTCTCTGTTGATGTGTTCAATGCTTGCATATACACGTTACCATATGAATATTGGTTATGCGTTCGTAAATCAATAGGTTATACGGCTAGAAATTACGTGAGCCTATCGGGGCACACACGTATACATTTAGAGAGCGTTTATTAAATATAATTAATATGTTTAATGTTTACTATTAATTATAATTAATATAATCCATGAAATATACATAACGGTCGTTAATCCGTTAGTGTAACGTTTAACGGTCGTTAAGTCCAAAGTTAAATTGTATTGTACATAGTTATTTCACAAGGACCAAAAAGAAATATGGAGGCCCATGGATCCTTAGGGGTGGCCGGCCATATTGGGCTAGGGCAAGAGAGGGGTAGCTTTTTCCTAAGCTACCCTATTAGTATAAAAGGAGGCCTCTAGGTCTTCATTTATTCACACCTCAAATCAAAGCTTTCTTTGATCTTCTCTTCTTGCCTCTACAAATCGTCCAACACCCCATTGTAAGGGAGTTGGCTTTGTTTCTTCTCTACGACTAGCATTCGTGTTTAGTTAGTAAGCTCGTGGGTTAAGCACTAGCATCCTAACGCTCTTGTTAGACGTGTAGTGTGAGTTTTCGATAGAGATCAACTCACTATAGTTGATTAGGGTTTCGTGGTGATACGAGATCCATTGGAGTGTTCGTGATCAAGATCAAGACTTGGTGGTCATCTATTTTTCAATAGATTCGAGGTTAGTATTTATTATGTGTTTTAATTCATAACATTAAACATAGATCCATCCGCTGCGTACTCGTGGTATTGATGGTTTAATCAATATGAAATCCCAACAATGAAGTCCTATGAAGTCCTGTATGAGTTAATTCCATTTAACAATGGAACTTATGATGATATTAAATTAAGGATTTAAGCGGTATTGATGGTTTAATCAATATGAAATCCCAACAATGAAGTCCTATGCAGTCCTGTATGAGTTAATTCCATTTAACAATGGAACTTATGATGATATTAAATTAAGGATTTAAGCTCAGGCTGGTATATTAGTTTGCCAAATGGAAGTACTAGAGGTGTCAATATCGATCCACATAAACTAATAAAAAAAGTCTCGCTGAGTTTCTGACTCATCTAAGATTACATGTTATTTTATTAAAGAAGACCTTTTTTTTGTATAATGAAAAAAAAATCCCCATTCAACTGTCAATTCAGCTTTGCTAATAAAAAATTTCTGGGAAGTTACATGGGCTTATATGTATTCCAACAATATATGTTTACTCAAATTAATTAGTACTTTTGTATTTTCATAGTGTTGCTCATTTTGTGGTTAAGTATATGGTTGGTTGACTTTCTCTAAGTTGATTCCTTTCCCATAAAAGTGAACATTGTGATGACGTATAGTCTACACCCGGGTCACGGACCCGATTAGTAAACAATACTAAATACTTAAGCCCACCACGTATGGGTCGCTATGGCGATAACTGGACTACCAGTTATACGGTTTGGGCCTACAAGGCCCAAGCCCAAAGTTATTTTCGGATTGGATATGGCGTATCTGCTAAATAAAGGGGATATATACCAAATATCCGATATCGGCGAATACGCCGAGTAGTAGGGAACATGAAACCTACTAGGGTTTCACGTGTATATAAAGGGCACCCAGGCCCTCGGTAAAGGTACGATCTTCGCACAACCCTAACTTTTCACTAAACCCTAAACTTCGATTACTTACTCTCACGCCGGAGGATAATCGGGGGAGACAATCCCTCGATAAGCCTAACGGTGTTTGCTCTTTTTCTTAGTGCGCATGTTCCATCAAGCATTAAGATCTAATTGGTACGAGAAAAGGAGTCTTAACAAGGAACGCCCAACTTTTGTATCAACAAGTGGCGCCATCCGTGGGACCCTACACTAAGATTTTTTACCAAGAACTAGAATGACGAAACACGGAAGTCACAAGAGTCCGCATGGGAAGAAAGCGCATGATGACCCATTAGGGAAGAAGCACCAAACGGATGCGACCCCTAAGCAGGCCTCTGGGACAACCAGCACGCCTAGAAGCTTAGGAGCGCACTCAGATCTGGTCTTTCCTACAGTGGAATCACTTACCATGACTACCCCCGCTATTACAACAAGTACTAGCGCGATAGAACTAGAGCGCACTCCTCTTGCCATGCCAGAGGTGAACTTCACTGAACCTCCCAATGCGCCTATCCGAAACAAGGATCCTGCCCTGGAAACAGACTCCATCGCGCTAGAAGGAGTCACTTCCGAATTGGCGCCAAGCGACTTTGTATCTCGAAACTACGAAGCCTTGGCTGCGCTCATGCGAGAGGAGGCAAAGAAGAGGTCAAGCCAAAGTCTGCACGCCAGACTCAACTTTGACCCTGAGCATGAGGCGTCCCCACCGCGCTACCGAAAGGAAAGACGCGAGAAGGATAGCCGCAAACAACCAGTATTTTATAACCATTTTTACAAAAAAAAATCTGCTTAACTAATTCGTGTGAGCTTCGAAAGGGGGAGGGGAAAGGTTCCATCTGAACGGCACTTGCACATATGTTAGTCGATCATAAGAACATCTACAATGCATCAAGTCTTTAAAACTTGATGCGTTTAAGGCATTTAATACACACAACATTTAATGACTAAAGTTTGGAGGAAAGATTTGAGGTTTACCAAGTCTTTGTAAAAATGCCTTTCAAAAAGCTTTAAAAAACCATTTCAAAAAACTTTTTAAAATAGTGAAAAGATTTTAACAACTTGAATCGCTCATGCTCTAAGAATAATGACTTGTCACTAAGTTTGACTATCCTGACTTTTTCATGACACTATGTTACCTTTTTTACGATTTTTCGTACATATACACTACACCAAAATGAAACATTTAGCACGGGCCAAAAATTTGTCTCGACATTGTGGTCCCAAATCGCAACCATGGCCCACAACATTTTCAACTTAAAAATCCAGTCAAAACATGTCGCATTATGGCACGACAATGTCGTCCCAAATCGAGTATATATATTTTTTTAATTATGAAGCAGTAAGGGTCGACAATGTCGACCCAAACTGCCAATATATATTTTTTTTTATGTAAAAACTTTTTATTTAAAAAAAAATATTAAAAATGTTTTAAGTAAAAGAATTAAGAAAAAAAAAATATATGCTAAGCAATATGGCACGACAATGTCGTGCCATATTTTACCCCCAAATTTTTTTCCCACAAATTAAAAAAACCCGCCAAAAAGAAATAATAAAACATTTTTTAAAAAGAAGTTTGGGTCGACAATGTCGACCCAAACTGTGTTAATATATAATTTTTTTTTTTTTAACTTTTTAAATCTGTTTTTATTTTAAAATAAATATTAAAACTTTTTTTTATTTTAAAATAAATATTAAAAACTTTATATTTACAATTAAATACTTTTATAAAAACTTTAAATATTAAAACTGCGTTGTTGATGTCGTTATCATTGTATAGAGCTCTATAGTCATCTCGGGTCAATCGTGTGACATCTCGTGTAGAACCATATCATCTCGGCTCATTCGTTAAACATCTCGGCTCGTTTCATACAGACTCAAACGAAACATGCGAGTTAATAAACTGCTTTACGACTGGTGAGACATTGTGGTTAACACTTGGCCCATGGTTAGGAATTGCATGTGATGTGCGTTGTTGATGTCGTTAGCATTGTATAGAGCTCTATAGTCATCTCGGGTCAATCGTGTGACATCTCGTGTAGAACCATATCATCTCGGCTCATTCGTTAAACATCTCGGCTCGTTTCATACAGACTCAAACGAAACAAGCGAGTAAATAAACTGCTTTACGACTGGTGAGACATTGTGGTTAACACTTGGCCCATGGTTAGGAATTGCATGTGATGTGCGTTGTTGATGTCGTTAGCATTGTATAGAGCTCTATAGTCATCTCGGGTCAATCGTGTGACATCTCGTGTAGAACCATATCATCTCGGCTCATTCCTTAAACATCTCGGCTCGTTTCATACAGACTCAAACGAAACATGCGAGTTAATAAACTGCTTTACGACTGGTGAGACATTGTGGTTAACACTTGGCCCATGGTTAGGAATTGCATGTGATGTGCGTTGTTGATGTCATTAGCATTGTATAGAGCTCTATAGTCATCTCGGGTCAATCGTGTGACATCTCGTGTAGAACCATATCATCTCGGCTCATTCGTTAAACATCTCGGCTCGTTTCATACAGACTCAAACGAAACATGCGAGTTAATAAACTGCTTTACGACTGGTGAGACATTGTGGTTAACACTTGGCCCATGGTTAGGAATTGCATGTGATGTGCGTTGTTGATGTCGTTAGCATTGTATAGAGCTCTATAGTCATCTCGGGTCAATCGTGTGACATCTCGTGTAGAACCATATCATCTCGGCTCATTCGTTAAACATCTCGGCTCGTTTCATACAGACTCAAACGAAACATGCGAGTTAATAAACTGCTTTACGACTGGTGAGACATTGTGGTTAACACTTGGCCCATGGTTAGGAATTGCATGTGATGTGCGTTGTTGATTTCGTTAGCATTGTATAGAGCTCTATAGTCATCTCGGGTCAATCGTGTGACATCTCGTGTAGAACCATATCATCTCGGCTCATTCGTTAAACATCTCAGCTCGTTTCATACAGACTCAAACGAAACATGCGAGTTAATAAACTGCTTTACGACTGGTGAGACATTGTGGTTAACACTTGGCCCATGGTTAGGAATTGCATGTGATGTGCGTTGTTGATGTCGTTAGCATTGTATAGAGCTCTATAGTCATCTCGGGTCAATCGTGTGACATCTCGTGTAGAACCATATCATCTCGGCTTATTCGTTAAACATCTCGGCTCGTTTCATACAGACTCAAACGAAACATGCGAGTTAATAAACTGCTTTACGACTGGTGAGACATTGTGGTTAACACTTGGCCCATGGTTAGGAATTGCATGTGATGTGCGTTGTTGATGTCGTTAGCATTGTATAGAGCTCTATAGTCATCTCGGGTCAATCGTGTGACATCTCGTGTAGAACCATATCATCTCGGCTCATTCCTTAAACATCTCGGCTCGTTTCATACAGACTCAAACGAAACATGCGAGTTAATAAACTGCTTTACGACTGGTGAGACATTGTGGTTAACACTTGGCCCATGGTTAGGAATTGCATGTGATGTGCGTTGTTGATGTCGTTAGCATTGTATAGAGCTCTATAGTCATCTCGGGTTATTCGTGTAACATCTCGTGTATAACCGACTTCCTAAATATCATAACCAGACTTAACTTCTAAGTCAAACAGACTTAACATAAGTCAACCAGACTTAACTTTCCCACCAAAAACTCCCACCAAAATACTCCCACCAAAAATTTCCCACCATAATTTCCCACCAAGATCTGCTCTTATATACTAACATCTTATCCACACAACTTCACAGCCTCTTATAATCAAAACCACTTAACCTCAAAACCACCAACACACACTGTTATCATGGTGAAGATGGCGGAATTTGAAGCTTTTGATTGTCCTTGTAAACGAGGAGACGTAATTCTGCGAGAATCGCATAAACCTTACTCCCGTGGTAAACATTATTATGCGTGTCCTTTATCAAAGGTGAACAATTACATACTTTTTTGTGTGTTATATAAATAATTTAGTTAGTTGTTAAAAATAATAGTTTTTACACTTTAACAGGGTGGGACAAAGGAGTATGGATGCGATTTTTTTTTATGGAAGGAGGAACGACTCGCAAAAATGACCGGTTCTCTTGGAGCTTCAACGCCTCCAACTCATTCCGCAACACCATCCATAACGCCAACTCGTTACACTGCAGGACCTTCAACATCGAGTCCTGGAAATACAGAGTGCTCAAACTGCATCAAATTGAATCACCAGATAATGGTACTCAATAAAATGCTAGAAGTGTATATGCATCCAAACAAACACACAATTGATTCAGCTGCCTTATTTCACGAACTTTATAATGACATGCTAGGTGATATGGGAAATCTTCGTATGTAGGTTGTTGTTGTTGCTGTTATTGTCGTTGTGTTATTGTTGTTGTTTAATAAAATGTTGCTGTTGTTGTGAAAACTGATATTGAACGTGCTTTATGTTTAATAAAATGTTGTTGTTGTTGTGAAAACTGATGTTGAAACAACTCAAACTAAACAACTCGACAACCAAACGTTTTTAATGTCGTTTGGCCTCGGTCAAGCTTTTTTTTGTCATTTTCTGCGTGGAACAAATTCGTACGGTTTAATGTCGTGGAACAAATGATAGCCGGGATCTCGACTATTATGAACTAATTTAAATAATTTTTAATGTGTTCATTTATAATTAATTGAAATTATTTTTAATTTATTTAAATAATTTATAACAAATTTAAATTATTTTTAATTTATTTAATATTAATTATTTTTAATTTATAAGTTAAATGGAAAATAAATAAAAAAAGAAAAAAAAATACAGTAATAATTATGGCACGACAATGTCGTGCCAAAGTTTACCCCCAAAAATTTTCACCAAAATTAAACTCACCCGCCAAAAAAATAATAATAATAGAGGTAGTCATTTGGCACGACATTGTCGTGCCATTTTGACAAACAGAAAAAAATTAAAAATAAAAAAGTTAAAGGAGGTGATTTGGCACGACATTGTCATGCCATTTTGCAAACCATTGACCATATTCTGCTTCCCTTCTTCTCTCTCAAACTTTACCAAACACTTATCTAACAAAAAAAAAAAAAAAAACGCAGCATACTCCTTCAACACCTTCATCACCACCTTCAATCCTTGATTAATTGACCACCTTCAACACCACCACAACCACCTTCATCACCATAGCAACCACCTTTAACAAAGAAAAAAAGAAAAAAAAAGTTAGATCGGTGCCATCTACTCCATAGCAACCACCTTCAACACCACATTGGACACCACCACAACCACCTTCAATACCACATTCTTCTTCTTATTGATTAAAAGGTATGTTCTTTTTTCTTTTCTTTTTTTGTTAACCGTATATTATTTTTTTTTTCTTTCGTATATGTTTTTTTTTTTTAATTTTTGTTTGTTTTAAAAGTTATGTTTTATTTTTATTTTGGTTTGTCAAGTAAATTTGTTTTGGTGTAGGACCAGCCGAATTTTTTTTTGGTGTAGATGGCACCACAGCCGCCGTGAACCATCATCACACGAGCTCCACCACAGCCGCCCCACGTACAGGTAGTTTAAAGGTTTTTTTTATTGTGTTAATGTATTTTGGGACGACAATGTCGTCGTTAAAGTTTTTTATTAATTATTTTGGTTAATTTAAGTTTGGTTATTTAATTTAGGTTGTTTATTTTACGAGATTGTCGCGGGATAGACGGGTCAGGATAGCCGGGTCAGGACAGCCGGGTCGGGACAGCAGCCTTTCCTCTTTTTCTCTTTTCTTCTCTTCGTTTACTTCAGCCGTGAACTAGGTATATAATTTAATTCCTTTGATGGTTGCGTTTTTTTAGTAAAATGCGTTTGGTTAGTAATTGGAGTGTGTTTGGTAATATGTGAATGTGAGATACATGCTTTTTTCCACGTTCTTGTTTCTATCAGTTAATAATTGGAGTGTGTGTGGTTATATATGAAGTAATGAACACTGTGAATATGTCGTTTAGTTAGTATGCTATTGTGATTGTCAAAATAATTTCATTGTTATTATATATGTTTATGTCATTCATCGATTGACATAGTATGATATTGTGAATATGTCGTTTAGTTAGTATGCTATTGTGATTGTTAGACTTATGTGACTTTTTTTAGGATTTTAGTGATTAATTTCGGACAACCCCCATCTGGAATTAATCATCCTATAGAAAACCCGTCCGAAATTAATTTATTAGAAATTAATTTCGGAAAGTCCCCTGTTTGGGACTGCTTTTTGAATGTTTTGTCTCATTTAGGATATGGATGCGTATAACTGTTTTACTATTTGAGAGAAATTCGACAGTATTTCCCTTTCACTCCTACGAATATGTCTTTAATGCACATATTTGGGGAGTTGAGGGGAAATGCTGCCGAATTTTTTTCAAATAGTAAATCGGTTGTACGCATTCATATATGAGACGAGGCATTCAAAGAGTGGGTTAGGATTGCCTTCCATAGTTGCACTAGGTAATCAAAACAGTTCATAATTACGCCTTTTCATGTTTGAATGTGTTTATTTGCATATGTATATATATATGTATGTTCATTTATTTGAAACTGTTTTTTTGCAACGCAGTCATGACAATTGATAAGACTTGGACCACTATAGCCAACCGTAATTCCCCTGAGTTTTTAGATGGTCTTTTTGCATTCATCGAGTATTGTGAGCCATTCTTACACCCCATCACAAAAAAGATTCTTTGCCCATGTGTTCGTTGTGGTAACGCTTGGAATAAACCGCATACTCTCAAAACTCTTGAGTCACACATTTCACAATACGGGTTTGACACAAGTTATACCACTTGGATCTATCACGGTGAACCGCTTCCTCTACCCGTAGTAAACAACACACCACAACCACCTTCACCTGAACACATTGACATGGATGCATTCTTCCAAGATATTTCTGCAAATAATGACCCAACTCCACCATCTCAAACAACAGGTTCTCTACCAGCACAAACAACAGGTTCTCAACCAGCTCAAACAACGTGTCCTAACATTAATAACAAGTACAAAGAGTTACTTGCTAGGTCCACCCAAATGTTGGGTCCAAATTGTGATATGACTGCACTGAACTTTACGTCAGAGCTTTCGCACATCAAGGTATTATGTAAAATACTTGATAAAGGGTTTAACATGATTCTAGATCTTTTGCAAAAGGCATGTCCCCCTAAGAATGGATTCAACTTCCCACCGTCATACTATGAAATCAAAAAGACATACAAAGATATCGGGTTAGGATACGAATCGATCCATGCTTGTATAAATGATTGTTTTTTATTTTAGGGATCGGATGAGAACAAAAGTTTGCAAAACTGTCCAATCTGCAACGCGAGTAGATGGAAAAACCTAAAGAAAAAGGGGAAGAAAGTTGCCAACAAGGTGTTGTGTTACTTTCCGTTAACACCTAGACTACAACGCATGTTCAACACAAAACACATCGCAAAGTGGATGACTTGGCATGCTACTGGACAGTCTAAAGAAAACGGTAAGATGAATCACCCGTGTGATGGTAAAGCGTGGAAAGATTTTGACATAATGAAACCCGAGTTTTCTCGTGACCCTAGAAACGTCCAATTAGGGTTGGCTGCCGACGGTTTCAATCCGTTTGGCAACATGAGTCAAGGTTACAGCATGTGGCCGGTCATATTGACAGCATACAACACACCCTCGTGGATGTGTATGAAAGAGACTTCTTTAATGTTGACGATGTTAATTCCCGGCCCTAAATCAGCTGCAAAGGACATTGATGTTTTCTTGCAGCCTTTGATCAAAGAACTCCAAGAATTATGGGAAGGTGTGCCGACTTTAGACGCTGCTACGGGTACTCATTTCAACATGAAAGCGGCGGTTTTATGGACCATAAATGACTTTCCAGCTCGAAGTAGTTTGTCTGGGTGGACTGGACAAGGCTACTATGCATGCCCAACATGTAATCAGGACACTCCATCGCTTCCTGTAAAGAATAAAATCGCTTACGTTGGTTATAGAAGATTCTTACGCGTAAACCATCCAATGAGGAGGAAACAAAACGAATTCCATGGTAAACCTGAAAAAGGGCGTCCTCCTAGAAACTTTACCAATGAAGAAATCATGATTCAAATTAGTAAAGTCTTTAAACATGTATCGGGGAAACATCCACGTATTGTTAAAGATAACCCTAAACCTAATCGAGAAATTGAATTGAATTGGAGTAAGCGTTCTATCTTCTACGAACTGGAGTATTGGCCCATTCTTCAACTGAAGCACAATCTCGATGTCATGCACATCGAAAAGAACGTGTTTGAGAGTGTGCTTAATACGTTGTTAATGAACGACAAATCCAAAGACACGCTAAAGGCAAGGCAAGACTTGAAAACTCTGGGAGTTCGAAAAGAGTTGTGGCTCGTTGATAAAGGAAACGAGAAGTTCGATAAGCCTCATCCAAAGTATTCTTTCACACCAGAAAACAGAAAACGGTTTTGTCAATTCATCAAAGGAGTTAGACTACCCGATGGGTTTGGATCCAACTTCAAGAAAAAAGTGACCGCTGACGATAACAACATAACGGGCCTAAAATCTCATGACTGTCATATTATGATGCAGCGGTTACTTCCTTATGGAGTTCACCAATACTTACCCAAAGACATTTCACCCCCATTAATCGAGCTCTACTTATTCTTTAAGCAGATTTGTGCTCGAAATTTGACGCAGCAGGACATGGAAAAAGCTAAAAAACAAATGCTCGATGTTATGATTAAATTAGAGCAAATATTCCCCCCTGCTTTTTTTGACATAATGATTCATTTGGTTATGCATTTACCCGATGAGGCTATTCTAGGTGGCCCTGTTTACTACAGGTGGATGTATCCATTTGAAAGATACATGAAGAAGCTAAAAAATTATGTCCGAAATAAAGCCAGGCCTGAAGGTTCCATAACAGAGGGTTATGTTGCAGAAGAAGCATTAACTTTCTGCTCGCGTTATCTTAAGGATGTCGAGACGAGATTTAATCATCCTGACAGAAATGAAGACGGTGCACCTGAACAACCAGATAAATTCCAGGTGTTCCAGTCAGTATGCAAACCGGTGGGTAGATGTGTAGATACTCAGATGAAGCCAGATGTTATGCAGACAGTTGTATGGTTTATACTTAACAACAGTCCTGAAATCGACGCAGACATCCAGGCGTACAAAGAGTATGTTTCTTCTTTTTTATATTTTGAAGAACCCTTTTTTTTTGCTAAGTTATTTGTTTTCGATGACTTATTCTAATATCATGAACTTTTGTAGTGAATTTCCTAACAAGAGCGTGGAAACAAGCTTTCCTCCCTGGTTCAATCACAAGGTAAACACATTAGATATATTACCTTGTAGTCCAGAGTTTTTGCTCATCTGAATCTGTTTGTATCTCTTTCATAGATCCGTGAAAAGAGCGTGGCAAAAGACCCAAGCTGTAGTCCCGAGTTATTCTCTTTGGCATGTGGACCTTCATCGCGTGCATTTACATACCCCGCCTGCATAGTTAACGGTGTGAAGTTTTTGGTGCATGAGCGCGATAAACTTCATACCACTCAATGCAGTGGAGTTTCAACACCCGGTCCTGATGGAGAAATGTATTATGGTCAACTGGAGGAAATTCTGGAGCTCAATTATTTGGGAGACCGAAAGGTTGTGTTGTTCCGGGTTTTATGGTTCGACACCCGTAACCCTAATAATAACCCTACGGCACACTCTAGGCGTTCTTACATTGAACGTGGCATATGCCATATTTTGACTGATAAGGATGCTTTTAGAAATCAACAATACATTCTTGCGACACAAGCAACACAAGTCTTCTACCTTGAAGACCCTGCTAGACGACCACCTCATTGGAAGGTCGTCGAAGATGTTCATCATCGGAAGATCTAGGATCGGGATGTGGTAGATTATGATCAAGATGTTATACATGGTAGCAGTTCATCAGATGTTGCATTATCTGTTGGTTTGCCTGGTTTGGAGTCTGCGAATTTGAGTGTAAATCATGAATCAACAGAAGTGTACGCTCCACCAAATGATGCTGAAGAAGATGCTGATTTTGTCAATAATGAAGATGATGTCGTTGCTCATGTCCTTGATGATGATGATGTTGACGTGTCTGATGATGATGAAGTGAACCCAACGATTGTTGTTGAAGAAGTTTTATCTAGCGATGATTCGGATGATGACAATTGTTCTTAATTTGTAATTTGAATTAAATTGTTACTATATGTTTAAACGTGTTCCTTTTATTTGAATGAAATTGCATGTTATGTTATGTTTAAATGTGTATATTTATATGAATGTGTGTATTAGTATTAATTGGTCCACGAAATTTTGTGTTCTTGTACTTGTAATTTTACAGATGGCGTGTGTAGCTCCCCAATCACACGGCGGGGATGCCGGTGGTGATCCACCACGACTGCCCTATTTTACTACGCCGGGCTACTGTGCAAGTAAGAAATTGTGATGTTTATTTTAAGTTTTTTATTGATAAAACTAAATTTTTTTACTTGTATTTTCAAGACTCAATAACTTATGTTTGCAGGTTCGATGTCGATTAATACTTCGAATCGGTCCTTAAGGAAGGCGTATAAAGCGAACGGTAGTCGTCCTTTGCCGATCGGCTTTGACAATAATGATCTATTGACCTTTACGCCTGTGGGCACGTATGCCACGCAGTTCAGTAGTCTTTTGGGGGAAGTAGTTAGTGTACTTCCCTATGACTGCGAGTGGCACGAGATTCCTGCGCCTCTTAAGGCTCACATACTACCCGTTCTCGAGGTATTAATTGTTTATTTTATTTGTATTCTTATCGTTATCGACCGTTTAGATATGCGTGTTATATTTAAATTGTTTTTTTATTTAAATGTGTATATTTATTTGCAGAATTATTTCCAGATCGCGGAATGGTTAAACAGCCAGGAGCGAGTGACGGATGGGGAGAATGAGTACACGGTGGGGGAACGGGTATCTCTTGGTCTTCAACTTCAGCTCCGGAACATATGGCGCAAACATAAATATAGGTTGAAGAAAAATTACTTTGACTCACAGCCGATACCCGAGACGGCAAGGCAAAATCCGCCGCCGTCGAAATGTAAAGATTGGGGTAGCAGAAGCTGAGAGGAGTGGGAGTCATTGGTCGACTGGTGGTTGACTCCAGAACGAATGGAGAGATCTGCAAAAAATGCAGAAAATAGGGCAAAGAACAAGCATACAACCTACCAAGGGAGGAAGTCGTTCGTACAAGGACGAACCGAGCACGTAAGACTCATTATAATTTTTTGATTTTCAAATGTGTATATAATGTTTATATATAACTCGTTAATTAATTTATTTTATGTTGTATGTATAGCGGGTTAGAAGCGGGCAGAATAAAGAACTCGTGGAGACGTTTAGGAGATACAATGCATCAAAATTGGGCGTCTTCAAAAATAAAGAGGACGAGGAGGCTTATGTAAGTAATTTATCTCTTAACATGCGTCATTAATATTTAGTTACTTGTTGTTTTTTAACTTACCTCTTTTTAACATAATTGTTTTTTTTTTCTTTTTCTTTTTTCCTTTTTTTTTTTTTTTTTACTTACACAGTTGAAGATGAAGGATATGTGGTATAAAGTTAAAGCCGGTACGGCCCCGCCGATAACTGAGAAGCAAGTACTCGATGCGGCAGCCCATAGTGACAACCGGCAAAATTTTAGGGGCGTTGGCAGGAAAATGCCAGGCGGCGGAAAAGCTTCATCGAGGTCGGCACATCGGCCTATTGCACCAAACTATGCTACCGAGGAGGCTGTTTCAGCGGTGTTAAGGCAAAAGGAAGTCGAGATTGAGTTGTTGAAGAAGCAAAATGAAACGGTCCAACTTCAGATGCAACAGCAGCAACTTCAGTTCCAACAGCAGCAATTTCAGTACGATCAGCAGTTCCAACATCAGCACTCCAGAAAAGTGGGCGTCGAATCTTTCTTAGGGCAGTTTATGAGCTACTTCAACAGCATTAACCCAGGTACTCCGTGTCCCATTAACGTTCCCACATTTTCTGAAATGCCCCCAATTCCCCCATTTCCCAACCTTAATCCCGGCCCTAATTTCCTTGACAATTGTTATCGGCCTGTCTTTCCCGGATCTACTTCATGCCCCGGGGGTTCTAGTTCTAACCCGGGTCCTAGTTCTAACCCGGGTCCTAGTTTTAATAATGAGGTCCTTAACCATTACATGAGACAAATGAATCCTCATTTGAGCAAAATTCCCGATAATGTTAATGCTAGTGGTGGTGATGAGGAGGAGGGGGAGGAGGAGGGAGAGGAGGAGGGGGAGGAGTAGGGGGAGGAGGAAGAGGATTCGGAGTAGGCGTAGTTTAATTTGTATCGTATTTGACTATTTGTTATTAGTTATGTAATGAAAGAATATATTGCCGAATCTTGGTTTGTTTTTGTATAAAGTTTGTATTTTTTAGTTTAATTAGTATCGTATTTGGCATTGTATCATATTGTCGAATTGGTATTGCGGATAGCGGTTGGCTTACAGGCGTAACGGTAGGTTTTTTCCGGAAAAAACCTGGAAATGCAGGCTGCTGGTGCATTTTTTTTTTTTTTTTTTTGCATACTTGACACTTTGGGTCGACATTGTCGACCCAAAGTACAAAGCACAGCTCGTCCCATTTTGTCAAAAGTGCAAAGGAACAGTGCGTGTAAATTACAATTTGTCTCGATAATGTCGAGACAAATTTTAATACTTTTTTAATAAAATTACACTTTGTCTCGATAATGTCGAGACAGTTTAATTTCTAAATTATTTTTCTTTATTAAATAACTTATTTAACAAAAATAAAAAAATGTTTGTCTCGACAATGTCGAGACAAAATTGAAATAAATGTCGAGACAAATTGCATTTGACTGGATTGTGGGTCCCACGTTTATGTCGTCCCATTGGTTTATTAAATAGTCGAGACAAAACGACTTGGGTCGAATGGTTTGTCACGACCAAAAAAGGTCGACTTTGTCAAGACAAAGTGTTTGTCTCGACTTTTCTTTGTATTTTGGCACTACATTGTCGAGACGAACCTTTCCTATTCTTGTAGTGATATTACATAATCTGTTTTTCATTCTTTTTTATAGTAACACTAAAAATAGGATACTTGAAAGAAATTGAAATGGTTTCTTAGCATTTTTTCCTATAAACAAAAGATAGAACAAATGCGACAGAAAGCGTCAGAGCTTCGAAAGCCTTAAATTGAGCTTGAAATTGAGTGTATATTACTGTATTGGTTTTATGCATGAGGAAGATTTGAAATAAATCATAATATCACCTGGGCCCATTTAAAATATGTAAATCTTTCATGTAACTCATTACTGGATTAGTATTTTACGTATTAGATTCAGTTCAATGCAGATCTTATATTGTATATATGTATACTATTTTGTGTTATAGGAAAAGAGCAGGCAAGTAAGCTCGCAAGATTTGTGGAGGTTGTATGGCTATTTTTTATCCTTCTTATAATCACGAGTTACACTGCAACATTGTCTTCAATGTTAACGGTTGAACAATTACCATCTTTTGAGATCCGCATTAGCAACTTGCATTTTCAGGATGATAGGATGAGACCCTACTCTTCATATGAACAATACGCCGAAGCATTATCAAGAGGTGGAAAACATGGTGGGGCTGATGCTATCATCGATGAAATCCCGTATATCAAGATGTTTCTTGGCAGGTACTCAGCTGATTATGCCATGATTGCATCTAAACCTTCCACTTCTGGTTTTGGATTTGTAAGTACCTTTTTGTTTTCTTGATTACATTCCATTACTTTGATTAAAAAACTACTTGTTGAATGAACTTAGTGTCGGATCATAAACCTGATTTAGTCAGATAAAGATTGGACTATTCATGATAGCCCAAGCTCATATAGAAGAAGTTTTGATAATGTGGTAGAATGATATTGATGTAAATAGATATATCTTGAGAGACTTATCTAGTAGGAGTTATCTAGAATTATATGTATCTAGATAAGGATAATGATGTAATGAGGTGACATCTATCAAAAACAACTAGTATCTAAAGTACATATAATCAAATCTCAACCATCCAATCCCCCTCCATCTAATGGCTTAGATGAAACCAAAATATACAAAGAAGGGCAAGATAGTAAAATCACAAAACTCAATAAAAACAAAAAAAACTGCCATATCACAAAAATCAGATCTCACGCCATATCACAAAAATTGCCAGATCTCACGCCGGAAAATCATGAATCTCGCCGGATTAATCATGAATTCGACGGATTCATCAACAACACCACCGCCGCCGCCGGAAATCAGATCGGAATCATCATCAACCCAGCCGGAAACATCAATAATCAGATCGAAATCATCAACAAACCAATCGGAAATCATCGGAATAACGAATTCATCAACAACACCACCGCCGCCGTCGAAATCATCAATAATCAGATCGGAATCATCAACAAACCCGCCGGATTCTTCAATAAACACGTCAGAAGATGATTTGATTACAGAAGGTGATTTACCAGATGAAGATGAAGATGAAGATGCTACTGTTAAAGAAGTTCATGGTAAATCTTTTCAGAATCTAATTTTTTTGTTTAATGATTTAAGAGAAGTGTAAATCCCATGGGATTCATACTGAATCCTATGGGATTCTGTATGAATCCCATTTGATTCATTATTAATCATTTGATTCAATATTAATGAATGAATCCTATGAGATTCATCAATGAATCCTTTGGGATTCATCAATGTGAATTTATAAATGTATCACAAGGAACTTATAAAGAATCCCATGGGATTCTGTACAGGATAAATTTATAAATGTATCACAAGGAACTTATAAAGAATCCCATGGGATTCTGTGTGAATCCCATGGGATTCTGTACAGGATAAATTTATAAATGTATCACAAGGAACTTATAAAGAATCCCATGGGATTCTGTGTGAATCCCATGGGATTCTGTACAAGATAAATTTATAAATGTATCACAAGGAACTTATAAAGAATCCCATGGGATTCAGGACAAATTTTAATAATTTAATTCTTGTGTTTTTAGTTATCTTAATCCCTTGATATTCATAACTAATCCCATGGGATTCTTGATGAATCCCATGGGATTCTTGCTGAATCCCATGGGATTAGTTATGAATATATGGTTTTCAGGATGAATTTTAATAATTTAATTCTTGTGTTTTTAGTTATCTTAATCCCTTGATATTCTGCTTTTTATATACCGATTCTTTGAAGAGGGAAAAAGCTATGACACTATAGACGAAGCTATAGATATGTATAGTAAGTACGCTGAAGCGGGAGGTTTTCAAATAAAAAAAGCAGGACAAAAAATAACAAAATCTGGAATTGTAACACTCAAATACATCATGTGCAACAAAGAAGGAGCACCAAGAAATGTTAATATTGACACTTTGGATGCAAAACACAGTGGCAAACAGAAGAGAAATACAACTGTTCATGTAACAGGTTGAAAAACTCTCCATATTTATGACTTATAACATATAACTTGATTCATAAGAATAATGTTGAAACCCATGGGATTCATACAGAATCCCATGGGATTCTTAATGTGTTTTTTTTTTTTTTTTTTTTTTTTTTTTTTTTTTGTATAACTAATGTTTTTTAAATGTTTTATTTTTTATATAACAGGTTGTAGAGCTCGTATAAGGTTAGAATTGGATATCGTTTCTGGAAGATACAAGATACTTAAGTTTATTGAAGAACACAACCATATGCTTTTACCAAATGCGTACAAACATTTTACAAAAAAGCAAAGAAAAATGACACATGCAGAAAAACTGTTTGTTGTTAAATCTGCAAAGAACAAGATTGGTCCAACACGGGCTCACAACTTGTTAACTAGTATGAAAGGTGGGTATGAATATGTTCACGGGACAGTTGATGATTTTAAGAATGAACTGCGGGATATTAATATGTTCATAGGGGAAAGTGACGCACAAATGCTTATAAATAAAATGGAAAACAGAAAGATATATGTGCCGAACTTTACGTTTCAGTATAAGGTAGAAAAGAGTGAGTTAGTGGCTTTGTTTTGGGCTGATGAAGTTGCAAAATACTATTATAAGGAGTTTGGAGACATTGTATCCTTTGATGCGACATTTAGGTGTAACAAGTAAGTGGTTTTTGTTTTTTTTAAATTACAATACAGAATCCCATGGGATTCACACAGAATCCCATGGGATTCACACAGAATCCCATGGGATTCACAATGAATCACTTAAGATTGTGTATGTAGTCACATTGGATTCACACAGAATCCCATGGGATTCTTTATGAAATCCCATGGGATTTATACAGAATCCCATGGGATTCTTTATGAATACAGATGGGATTCACACAGAATCCCATGGGATTCACAATGAATCCCTTGAGATTGTGTATGTAGTCACATTGAATTGTGTCACTAAAACTTATATTATTTTTAGGTACAATATGGTGTTTGTGCCATTCACAGGTGTCGATAATCACAGAAAATGTGTCACTCTTGGTTCGGGAATGCTATTACATGAAGACACTGAATCATACACATGGCTACTAAAAGCATTTATGACTGCTTTCAAGAAAGAACCAACCATGATGGTAACCGATCAAGATGGAGCAATGAAGAGGGCCATTGAAGCCGTTTTCACAAAATCGAAACACAGACTTTGCATGTGGCATATTCACCAAAAGATTCCAGCAAAGGTAATTTATCGAGTTTACAAAAAATGTGTTTTTTTATCACATATCATATATAGATTAATCACATGGGATTTTGTATGGGATTCATACAGAATCCCTTGGGATTAACTGTGAATCCCATGGGATTCATACAGAAACCCATGGGATTCAAACAGAATTCCATGGGATTAACTGTGAATCCCATGGGATTCACCTATGTTTATATCATGTTACTTATGCTTGTAATAAGATTCTAAAACAATCTTTATCAAAAACAGATTTGTAAAGAAATATACGTAGAAACAGATTTCAAGAAGCGTTTAAACAAGATTATTTGGAATATGTTCATCGAACCGTTGGAATTTGAAAAGAAATGGGCTAAGTTGATTGAAGATTTCGGTTTGCAAAATCACAAATGGATGACCAAAATGTTTAACCTAAGAGAAATGTGGATTCCTGCTTATTTTATCGACTCGCCATTGTTTGGTTTGATGAGAACCACATCAAGGTCCGAGAGTGAGAACTCGTTCTTCAAAAGTTTCACTAGCCCAGGAGAAACGCTAGTTAGTTTTATGATGTCATATGAATCAGCAATGGAAAGACAACGATATAGGCAAGAACATTTGGATTTTAAAACATTTGACGCGGCTCCAAAATGTTTAACACAGTTAGAGATTGAACTTCATGCATCAAAAGTGTATACTAGAACGATATATCTTCTTGTTCAAAAGGAAATATATGAAGCATGCTGGACTTGTACGATTCAAGATTTAAAGATAGAAGAAGGTTGTGAGATTGTCATTATAAGAGACAGAAATCCGTGGGTTTACAGAATCATTAATAAGGAACTTGCAAAAGAACAAGCAGAGGAAGAAGAAACAGAAGCAAAGAGAACATTTATAGACTATAAGGTATGTTTCTTGTTATTCAACATGAATCATCTGTGAATCAATATGAATCCCATGGGATTCATAATAAATCCCATGGGATTCAGAATAAATCACATGTCATACAGAATCCCATGGGATTCATATTCTGAATGACATGTGATTTATTCTGAATCCCATGGGATTCTGTATGAATCCCATGGGATTCAGTATGAATCACATGTAATTCAGAATGAATCCCATGGGATTAGTTATGAATATATGGTTTTCATGATGAATTTTAAATCTTTAATTCTTTTGTTTTTTGTTTAAAAAAGGTGCTGCGTACTATAGAAGATGGGTCGGTGGTATGCACTTGTAGACATTTTGCCCGATTTGGTTTTCTATGCCGACACATATTCTGTGTATTCAAGAACCGTGATATTAACGTCATTCCAGAACAGTATATTTTGAAGCGTTGGACAAGGGATATAATACCGCCTGAATTGAGAAGGAAAAGAAACAGATATGGGGAAAAAATGTAGAAGTTGAAAGACTTACAAATGAAGCAACTTCTGTGGTGGACGAATGTTTATTCAGGTTAGGCGATAATGTAGAGAAGATGGGGGATTTTGTAGAAAAGTTGAAGAAATTGAAAACAGAAGTGGAGGCTGAGGTGCCAAATCATCCTTCAAGAGAAACACGAGATGTGATTGGAGAACATTATTCCATTTCTAAACCTGACGAACAAAATGTTAACAATCCAACAAAGGTAGGCAACAAAGGGAATATTACCGAAAAGGAACGCAATAAAAGGCGAAAGAGTGAGAAAGAAAAAGCACTTGGAGTTAAAAAGAAACAAGAGAAGGTTTGTGGCTATTGTGGAGTGAAGACCAACTTGCACACAAAAACAACTTGTCCAAATAACCCAAAGGCGCGAAAGCCGAAACCAATAGTTTCTTGAACAAACTTTTTATATTCTGGTTTTATGTTAGTTCTTTTTTCTTCTTTAATTGAATATTTAGATGATTTGAAAGAATATATCTTGTTTACTGTTATTCATGTTTCTTACTTATATTATGTATGAATTACAAGTTAGTCATTTGAGAATCTCATATGATTATGAATGAATCAATTAGGATTTTTACTTGTCAAAAATATCAAATACCAGCAACAAAGGATGAATCCCATGGGATTCATACAAAATCCCATGGGATTCACACAAAATCCCATGGGATTCTGAATAAAAAAACATACTCCCATATGATTCTGAATGAATCAATTAGGATTTTTAATTGTCAAAAATATCAAATACCAGCAACAAAGGATGAATCCAATTGGGATTCATACTGAATCCCATGGGATTCATACGGAATCCCATGAGATTCTGAATAAAAAAACATACTCCCATATGATTCTGAATGAATCAATTAGCATTTTTACTTGTCAAAAATATCAAATACCAGAAACAAAGGATGAATCCCATGGGATTCATACAAAATCCCATGGGATTCAGCATGAATCCCATGGGATTCTAAATAAAAAGACATACTGATGACATACTGATGAAACTACTAAACAATCTAGCATAATGACTAACTGAAAAATTGTTTTACCATTCACATGTCTCCAAAAGATAACTGATCTACCAATCATTGTTCTACCATTCACTATTCTACCATTGACTCATCTACCCGCATGCACTCACGTGCATCCCTATTCCTAGCTGCTTCAGATATTATTGAATACCTTTCAGAAGGAGGAATTTTATCAAACTCCTTTGCTAATTCCAACATTTTCCCAGCATGCACATTAATCTCATGCAACAAAATCTTTGTTGCATACTTGAATCTTAGTCGCCTAAGCATGTCATACTGCTCTTTTGACTCAGCCACCAGCCCACAATCCCATTTCGTTGCGGCTTCACTAGTGTATGTTTCCATATGCAACATGGTGAATACGCCGCAATCTTGGAAATTTTTCTTGGTTCTCCATTTCAGCTTTGGAATTCTTGGCTTGGCTTTACGAATGGCAGCATGCTTTGAGTGACCATTAATGTTGAGATGACGAGCAAACAACTTTTTCTACAAAATGATTAAAAAAAAGAAAAAGAAAGCATAAATAATAAGAATTCTGGGGAAAATGTCAATTGTGATTTTGTATGAATCCCATGGGATTCATACTGAATCCCATAAGACTTGTGAATTCAATCAGATGAATCCCATGGGATTCAGTATGAATCACAATTGAGCAAACAACTTTTTCTACAAAATGATTAAAAAAAGAAAAAGAAAGCATAAATAATAAGAATTCTGGGGAAAATGTCAATTGTGATTTTGTATTAATCCCATGGGATTCAAGACTTGTGAATTCAATCAGATGAATCCCATGGGATTCATTCAGAATCCCATGGGATTCTAAATGAATCCCATGGGATTCAGTATGAATCCCATAATACTTGTGAATTCATTCAGATGAATCCCATGGGATTCATACAGAATCCCATGGGATTCAGTATGAATACCATGGGATTCATGCTGAATCCCATAATACTTGTGAATTCATTCACATGAATCCCGTGGGATTATGTATGAATCCCATGGGATTCATCTGAATGAATCCACAAGCATGTTCATACTTTTCATACTTTACAACAGAAAACTGAATATATTTACCAGTAGTTCACAAGTATCTTCATATTTTTCTGCATATGTTGCTCCAGAATCACTATTATCAAGAATTGTCATTGATGTTGTTTTAGTGAGGCTGAAGACAACAACATAAAAATGTCCTCCTTTGCGGATAGGAAAAAAAGCATGTTTAAACAAAACAAAAAACATAAAAAAAAATGATAGAAAAATAAAAACACAAATAAAAATTAAAAAAAAAAAAAAAAAAAAAAAAAAAATACCAAGTCAATGCCATCGAGACCCAAGCCAGCAACATTATTTTTAAACTGAGCAGTCATTTCCTTTTCAAACTCTTCAAATTTAGCATCCTCAGATGACAAGGTTCCATCAAACATGGATTTACTCTGTATATGCGAATTGGTAAGTCAAATAAACAGATAAGCAGTTTATTAAGCAAATCAAAAAATAACTACTTACAATACATCCTGTTGGAAAGAAGTGTCGTAATGGGGAACCAGGTTTTCGAATCCCATGAAAACTCTCTTCATGATTGAGAATATCAGCCCAACAGTCAATTACATTAGCATCAATCCATAAGCCAGGTGCTAAAGTTTCCATATTGATACGCACAGAACATATCTCGATTACCCCTTTTGATTCAAATACTCTTTCACTATAAGAAGAAAAAAATAAATAAATTACTATGAAACTTATGAAAAAACTACATATGTAAATAAATAAAACTCTTTAAGAATCATATGGGATTCTCAATGTGAATCCCTTAGGATTCTGTATGAATCCCATGTGATTCTGTATGAATCCCATATACACAGAATCCCATGGGATTCAGCATGAATCCCATGGGATTCATACAGAATCACATGGGATTCATACAGAATCACATGGGATTCCTTCACATTGAATCAAATTATAAATTACTATGAAAAAACTAGACATGTAAACTTACATCTTGTCACCTTGCATTGCAAACAAACTATTACCAAGAATAAATTCTATCGAGGTTATTTTTGGTACAACCTTGGTCTTCTTGTTTACGTACGGAGACAATAGGCATGAAGAAGGTTTCACCACACGCTTCTCAATGGTAGCTAGAGTAACATCCTTTCCCGAGAAACCTCCTTCAAGCTGAAAAAAATAAAAAAGATTTAATTAAAAAGAAACAATTATTAGGTAAAAAAAAGGAATGAATGCAAGAATATTACATAATCTTGCTCGGCAGCTACACAACAAATCGTCAATTCATCAATCAAATCCACATTCTCTTCTATCCATTGTGTTAAAGTCTCCGGCGAACTGGTGATCTCAACCTCTTCACCATTTCCTTCACTGGCTGGACCAGCTTGATTCTCAGCATCATTAACAACATCATTAGCAACCAGCTTTTCAGAATCTGCATCGATTTCTTGATCAGATTCTTCGATTCCTAAATCTTCTAACCCCACTTTGCTACCATCATTTCCTTTATCATTGTCATCTTCACCCACATTCTCATCTTCACCAACATTCTCATCTTCACCAACTCCATCATTGTCATCATCATTTCCCCCATTTCCTGAATTGTCATCTCTATCAACATTCTCATCTTCGCCACCTCCATCATTGTCATCATCATTTCCATCATTCACATCTTTTCCATCAACTAATTGAATTGGACTCTTGAAAATCTGATAATACTTTTGATGAAGCTCAAGAAGCTTTAAATCAGAAGGGTATTCTGAAAAAGCTTTCCTCAAGCATTCCTCAACAACATTTCTTTCATTACAGATAACATTCAACTTTTCTTCAACTTTCTTCAACAATTCCTGGAATAATAATAATAGTATAAGCACATTGGATTAGTTAGTGATTCTAATAAGAATCCCATGGGATTCATTATGAATCTCATGGGATTCTAAACAAAGTCACATGGGATTCATACAGACTCCCATGGGATTCATACAGACTCCCATGGGATTCATACAGACTCCCATGGGATCCTGTCTGAATCCCATGGGATCCTGTCTGCATCCTATGGGATCCTGTATGAATCCCATGGGATTTCTGTATGAATCCCATGGGATTCAGACAGAATCCCATAGGATTCTAAACATTATCATATGTGATTAAATAACAATAAATGAAAAACAAAAACCAAAGAATTAAACGAACCTCTTTAAAAGAAGATTCAGAAGAACCACCCTCAACAAAACCTTCAAACTCATTAACCTCAAATTCGGTCCAGTCTTCGTGAAGATCTAACATACCCACAACTTCTTCTTTAAGCTCCAACTCCTGCCTTTGGCCCATTAAAATTGATGACCAGTTTTTGATTGCTGGATGAGTGCGAACAATAGGAAGTCTCTCGAACTTTGTAGAATCCATATACAAAAGCTAATAACAAAAAAATAAAAATTGTAAGAAAGTTGCAACAAACATGGAAACAATTTAAAATTTCGTTTAATTTAAAACTTACAACGAGGAAGAGATATGGACCCGTGTACTGGTTTAGAAGAGTTGAAGGGAGTTTGCTGTATTGAAGACAGTTGTGAATGTAGTCACACCAATCAATACCACTTATGTCCGTATCTTCACGAAGACGCCTAACAACCTCCATATTTATTTGCCCCTTCAACCCGGCACACATGCCGATTGTGTTTGTAAAAAGAGTAAGAAAGTTAACTTTAAAAAGAAAGTCAACTTCCTTAGGCAATATCCTTCACTCTTATTTCCTTTACAGACATAGGATAAAATTGACCAACCCAACGCCTCTCAAATTCACCATCTGGTCTATAATCTAAAGAAAAAAGAGATATGCCTCCAGTTGGAATACCTAAGATCTCATGAATTTTGGCATGAGTCACCTCAATTGACTTGCCATTCTCCAAAGTCAACATGTAAGTCTGAGCATCGAATTTAGAAACAACATATCTACCCAACTTAGACGGTATGTAATCTATATCCAGATTGTTAAAAGAACTAAAACCTATTTCAGACAAAAATTTCCCCATATTCACCTGTTTGGATTGATGGATGGCATTATATAGAGAAGTAGGAACCGTCCTAGCATGAAGAATCTGAAAACTCGAAACATACTCTTTATGCTTTGCTTCTTCAGGCGTTAACTCCTTCTCTTTTTTCTGGCCTCTCTTCTTTGGCTTAACTTTAACATCCTCATCAGACTCATCTTTAGCGACCTTTTTTTTCAAAAGATTCTTTCTCTTCGGTACAACTTGCTCAGAATCGGAAGAATCAGAACCCAAATCATCCCTCTTTCTCTTCGCTACAACTTTAGTCTTCAATTTCTGTTTCTTCTCATCTTGAAAATCATCGGAGTCTACATAAAAAAAACACGTAATATAAATAATTTGATCACAAGGGATTCATACAGAATCCCATGGGATTCTGAATGAATCCCATGGGATGAATCCCATTGGATTCTGAAATAATCCCATTAGATTCAGACAGAATCCCATGGGATTCTGTATGAATCCTGGGATTCAGAATCCCATTGGATTCTGAATGAATCCCATGGGATGCATACAGAATCCCATGGGATTCTGAATTTCAATAGTGTCTAAATAAAAAAAAACACACCTTCTTGCTCCTGCACCTTCGCTTTCTTTTTCTTCACATCTAGTTGAGAATCTTGAATATCAACAGTGTCTACATAAAAAAAATACAAAATATAAACAACTTGATCACAAAGGATACAATATGAATCCCATGGGATTCTGAATGAATCCTATGGGATTCTGAAATAATCCCATGGGATTCTTTATATCAAAAGTGTCTACATAAAGAAAACACACCTTCTTGCTCCTGCACCTTCGCTTTCTTTTTCTTCACATCCAGTTGAGAATCTTGAATATCAACAGTGTCTACATAAAAAAATACAAAATATAAACAATTTGATAACAAAGGATACAATATGAATCCCATGGGATTCAGTATGAATCCAATGGGATTCTGTATGAATCCCATGGTATTCTGTATGAATCCCATGGTATTCTGTATCAATTAAATAAAAAAAACAGATTGACACTTTTTTTACTCTTATCAGCTTTTGATACAACCCTTTTCCGCTTGGGTGTATCATCTCGCTCAACCGACTTAATCCTCAAAATAGGTGCTTCCGATAAAAGTTTAGAAGCATTTTTCTTAACAGACTTTGACGACTTTGACACATGCTGGTCCTGAGGTTCTTTAGAAGCCTTCGACTTGACCTTTTCTTTTGACTTCTCCTTTGGCTTTTCAATTGCCAAATCAGAAACAACATTCGCAATAACTTCACGAGCCTGCAACTCCTCCTTATCCGTAACAACTTTTTCTTTCTCATTCTTACCCTTAACAACTTTGTCCTTCTCCTTCTTATCCTTAACAACTTTGTCCTTCTCATTCTCTTTACCCTTAACAAGTTTCTCCTTCTCCAACTTATCCTTAACAACTTTCTCTTTCACATTCTCCGTCTCCTTACCCTTAACAAGTTTCTCTTTCTCCTTCTTATCCTTAACAACTTTCTCCTCCTTCTCTTTAACAATACTCGGCGCCTTAACAACTTTCTCATCCTTCTTATCCTTAACAACTTTCTCTTTCTCTTGAACATCAACAACCGCCTTCGCTGAAACTAACTTCTTCGGATCATAAATGGAAAGTGGCGTTGGGTTTAAAACATTCTTCGCTGCCTTCTTCGCCTTCATTTCAGCACGTTTATCATAAGGATTAAACCTCGGTAAACTACCAGCAGTAGCTTTAAAAACACCCACAAAAAAAAAAAAAAAAAAAAAAAAAAAAAAAAAAAAAAAAAAAAACATTAGTTATATAATAAAAAGCATTAAGAATCACATTAGTCTGAATCCCATGGGATTCATATTGTATCCCTTGTGATCAAGTTTCACATTAGCAAATCAAAAATCAACATATCCATAAGCATACCATAATTTAAAATTAAATTCTATATACAAATTAAATTCTACATGTTACATGTTACCATAGAATCTAACCAAGTCGAGTCAAGCTTGAAACTATCAAGTCGGTTCATACTAACCTTAACTATACTTAAAACATTAGCAGGTACTAGCGGTACCAGCCTAGCCAAGTCAAGCATAAAAGTATATCTAATCAATGAGGCTCAAATCGAGTTTCATAACTGACACAAAGTAGAGCTTGGCAATTGGTATGTGCTTAAACACATACCTTTTTCTTGACCAAAACCGGACCAATATGACCAAAAACCCGTCCATAATGCCAATAGATAGTGTGTTTTTGTGTTGTGTTTATGCAGGGACGGATATCGCAAAAAACCGGCAAAAATGCAAGAGAATCAAGAAAAACGAGCACGAGATACGGGAACGGCTCAGAAGCGGAACCGGGAAAGAAATTATGGTCAATAAGTCAACCCAGGTCCTCCATCTATCAGAATTTGTCAACATTAGCCCTTGGATTCAACTTTGAAAAATCAGCAAGATCAGTCCCTTGATTTTCAGCAAGTTACATAATTGGTCCCTATGATTAAAACCTTAATTCACTTATTATTATGAAACCCGGATCCAACTTTAAATATATCCAACCCAACACCACTCTAAACCCAAAGCCCACCAATCTAATCCACCAGCCCACTCTATATTACCCTGACCCGATCCAAACCTAAAACCCGGTCAACCCCTTTTAACTAAAGAGTCAAAAATAAATAAAAAAAGAAAACACACACCCAATCTCACACATGCGCGCCCAAATTTATCCCCAAATCTTACTAAGAACCCTAATTACCGTACAACCAAAAATTACCCTCGAACAATAAATTACCCAATGATTAAAAACTTCTGGAAGGTCCTGACACTGCCAGGGACACGTGGGTGATGTTGATTGGAGGTGCCACTTCATATCTCTGATCGTACGGTGAAGATTAAAGCTTGGAGAGCAAGGATGATCTAAGGGTGGTTATGGACTCATGTGCACACGGATTGCCAAGCTGGAAGACCCAGAAGGATCGGCTGAGCTCTATAAATAGGAGGGATAACTCCTCATTTCGTATGTAATTTTTAGTTATCGTTATGCTGTCAAATTGTTTTTAGAGTTATAGTCTTATAAATTCCATTGTAATTTTCTGCTTTATTAATTTAGTCTGTTTAAATTTCTAAGTTTGTTCCAGAGAATTTCTTTGTAATTTTTGATTCGTATTAATGGAAAGTTTCATTTTAATGTTTTAATTGTTGTTTCAAGTTTATGATTCTGCTTATTTAGTTTTTGTTGATTTAACTTTCTGATCATTATTCTAAAGGAAAAAAAAAAGAGAAAGAAAAAATAAATAAATAAATAAATATTCAGCTTATTATTAAGCTGTTTTTCTGGTTTTATAAGCTTATATAAGCTTGCTAGCTTAGTGTAAGCTTTTGTTAAGTTTTATTCTATCTTTGCTACTCAAAATACCAAAAGTCAAAGAGAAGTTAGAAAGTCAACTGGTCCTTGATGGAGATGATTCTGGGATAATTTGATAGATCAAACAGTGTACTGGAAGTGTTTGGCCTATCCAAAGATAGGCTAGCTTAAGGAGTACCCTCTGTTGAGCTGAGGGGATTCATTGTGAGTTCTTTCCTTTTACTTTTTCAAGCTTTTATTGCATTATTAGTATAGATCTGTTTAGATTATTTGTTTACTGCTTCATTTGTTTAAGTATAGTCATATATAGCTCTATAGTGGTAGCATATATCATATAATAGTAGATTGCATAAGTATTTGAATTTCACTGTTTCATAGCTATTTCATATTTACATAATGGATATCTGTGTTTGATTGTGAGTGAGGTCTGAGTTTTTGTGCTCATTTCAGTCTGTTTGATCATTATTTAAGTTGATTAGGGTGATTGATAAACTAAATATCACACTTGCTTAACATAAATTGCAGTCAAATTTCAGAAAAAGGGTGTTTGGAAATAAAACATTTAGAAGTGGATTAGTCAAGTACTGTAGATTTGCATCTTTAGTTACTTAGATTAAGTTAAAAATTGGAATTATTGTTGCTAATAATAGGAGTTATGATGATTTAAGTGCTTTTTGTTTTTTTTTTTGCATTGATATAAGCTTAGCTGCACTTATAAGCCCTTATCAGTTAAGCTTGTTGTTTGAAGTAAAATTTGGTTTAGATTTGTGTAACTAATAGTTCTAAGTGAGACTGCATAAGTTTGGTTCAATATTCATTTGGGTTTGCAAGAGTTTAGGACATATTTTGCACATTGCTACATCAGTATTTTTGTGTGCAAAGTAGGTTGATTAGCTGCTGATCTAGGTGAGATAGTGGCCTGTTTAAATAAGTTGTTAACTTGAAATTTGGTTTGTAGCTAGTTGATACAATAAGGATTAGGTGTAACATCTGGGATTTCAGATTATTAGCTTATTTGAGTACTTTTTCAGGCCTGCAAGTTGGACCTAAAATCTGTGCAGGGCTTGAGTTTTCTAAAATAGTGCACACTAGCAGATTTCTTGGCTTCAATTAAGTGTTCAAATTGATAGTTTAGCATAGGGATTTTTGTGTTTTTAGACTCTCTCTAGTGCTATCTTGCTTTTGCCCCACTTAGTTTGCACTTTGGAGTTTATTTGGTCTGCTTATTAGTGCCTGCCAGTTAGGAGTTTAGTTGGCCATTGCTGAAATTAGATTAAGTCTGAATCTGTGCTATTTAGGTTGTAGCTTGTTCTAATTTGAGATATCTGAATTGATTAGAGCCTTACTTTGCATAATAATCTCTTTCTGAGCTTTTGGAAATTTTTGGAACTCTTTTGCTTATTCTTGGCTTATTTCCAAACTGCTTAATTGGCTGAATTGCTTATTTGAGTTCATTCATGGTCTGATTTTATTTTTCCTAGGTAGATAATTAAAAATTAGATTTACTCAAAATTTTTCAGAATTTTCCAAGTTGGTTTACTATTTTTTAAATCATTTAAATAGTTTTAATTAGTTTTTAATTCATAAAAAATTATTAAAAAGTCAAAAAAATATTTTTCTTTTTCCAAAAATTTTCTTTTATCAGATTTAATATAGGAAAATTATTTTTATATTTTTAGGTTTTAAATTTCACAAAATCATTTTTATTTACGTTTTATAATTCGTCGCGTAACGTTTTTAAATTCAAATTTTCGTTTTTAAGTTTGTATGCTTAGTTTAATTGTTTCATTAGCTTAATTAAGTGTTTACTTTTATTATTTTATTGTTCGTAGTATAAAATCACAAATCAATCACTCTTTTTCACACATTCACTACACGTATTCGTCACCGAAACAAAGACTCGATATTCGACCTTCGTTGGGACACGACCCGGGGAAAACGCATACGTTGAGTTTTACCCTTGGAAAAATAATATACTCAAAACGACTAATCAAAAAATGGCGCCGCTGCCGGGGAAGGCTTGAAAAGAGTTGGAGTTTCGCCATAAGAATCGTGTTTTGAAGATCCTTCCTCGGAAGTTTTCGTTTTCATTAAAATAAAAAATACAAAAATACAAAAATATAATAATTAAAAAACACTTTTCCTAAAGTGTTTTCACCATTAATAAACATCCTCGGTCTTCCGTTGATGGAGGGCGGTTGTAAACCATTCCAAAATAACAACAAAAGAGATCGGAAAATTAAACGTTTCTTGGATTATTTCTTTATTACAACCTATACACGGGGTTTAAGGAGGTCTTGACTTTAAATTGCAGACCGAAGAGAGATCCATTCTTCTCTCCCGCCACGCTGCGCGTAGTTTTGAAAGAAACGAGTACGGTTGATTAACGATCACCAAAAAGAAAATAAATCTAAATTTTCTTATAAAAATAAAAAAACCAAAAATATTTTATTTTCAAATTTGGTTTTCCTTTTTGATTTTGTGTTTGGTGTATGCACACCCGATCTTCTACTTATCACCCTCTTCTTTCACCACTATCGAATCCCGAGAGGATTATTCGTCACAATCACCGTGTTCATTTCTCAAACGTTGAAGAAATGGCCGACGACCAAAACAATCAACACCCCCCGATGGGTGGTGATAATCACATGCCAGCTCCCGATCTCCGAACGATGGAGGAGCTGTGCCAACCCACAATGCACGGACGTGGTGGCCCGATTGCCCCCGTCAATATTCAAGCCGCTGATTTTGGACTTAAGCATCATATGATTCAACAAGTCCAAAACTCGTGCCAATTCCATGGCTTGCCGGGTGATGATGCGAACAAGCATCTTGATAAATTTATCACCGTCACCCAAAGTATGAAACAAAATGGGGTCTCCGATGACGCCCTTCGGCTATATCTCTTTCCTTATTCATTGACGCATCATGCCACCGCATGGTTTGATCGTCTTCCCAAGAACTCCATTCATAGTTTCGACGAAATGGTTACGAAGTTCTTGGCGAAATATTTCCCACCGTCGATGGTGACGAAATTAAGGAATGAGATTAGCAATTTCCGTCAGCTTCCCGATGAATCATTGTTTGAGGCATGTGAACGCTACAAGTTATCGATTGATCGGTGTCCGAACCACAATATGTTATTGGTCACTATTATAGATACCTTCTATAACGGTTTGACATTACGACACCGTGATACGATTAATGCTGCTGCCGGTGGTACGTTTATGAAACGTCGACCCGAAGAGTGCTATGATCTTATTGAAAACATGACCGCCCACCATAATTTTTGGGATTCCTCTGCCGAGAGGAATGAGTCAACAAGATCTAGCACTGATTCTTCTACCTCCGAGATAGCCGCTCTTTCTAAACAAATGAATAATTTGTCTACGGCTATCTTGAGAATTCATCAAAATCAGACTATGAATCAAAACAACAACAATCAAGTGAATGTTGTTAATCATAGTTGTGAGACATGTGGTGGTCCTCACCAATATTTCGAGTGCCCAGCCTCCGGTGGCTACACTCAAGAGAATGTTTATGCTGCTACGGGAACCTACAACACGGGTGGTAACGGTTACCAACCTCAAGGAGACCGTAATCTCCTCAGCTACCGTTCTAACAATTTTCTCGGACCACCCGGTTTCCCACCAAATCAAAATCAGCAAGTGCAAAACCGTAATGTTCCAAATAATCAAAATCAAAATCGGGGCAATCAAGTTTATTATAACCAAGCCCCAAATCAAGGAAATTTTAATCAGGGAAAATTTCAAAACAACCAAGGTTTTGTTCAAAACAACCGAGGGCCAAATCTTCCAAACAATCAAAATCAAGGATTTGTGCCAAACCCATCGCCCTCGGATGAGTTATTAAAGCAATTCATTCTTCAAAACCAACAACAACAAAAGAAACAAGAGGAAATGAATAGAATGATGATTAATCAGATAACCGAATTGAACAAACGTTTAAATGATCGACCCTCGGGTTCGGGTACCACTACTCTTCCAAGTAACACGATCGCCAACCCGAGGGGCGATGCTAAGGCGATCACGACTAGGAGCGGTGTTTCATATGATGGACCCACGGCTCCGACTACCGATTCTTCTCTACCTCCCAAGGTAGTCGTCCGTGAGACCGAGGTGACCAAGGACACGGAACCTCCTACTAACAACGGAGGAACCAAAGACGTCCAACCTCCGGTCGTCCATCCATCTGAACCGAAAAATGTTGAACCAAAAGAAAAAGCTCCTGAAGAAATTCCCGTCAAAGCAAATCTTCCGTATCCTTCGAGATTGAGTGATCAAAAGCTCCGTGATAAAGCTTCGAGTCAAATGGAAAAATTCTTTCAAATATTCCAAGAATTACATTTTGATATAAGCTTTGCGGATGCTTTGCTCTTGATGCCTAAATTCACTTCCACACTCAAAAGTTTGTTGAGCAATAAAGAAAAATTATTTGAAATGACAAAAACTCCAGTGAACGAAAACTGCTCCGCGGCTATTCTCAAAAAGCTTCCGGAAAAGCTTGGAGATCCCGGAAAATTTCTCATCCCATGTGAATTTCCGGGAAAGGTTGAATGTCACGCCTTGGCCGATCTTGGTGCGAGTATCAACCTAATGCCGTTATCCATCTAGAAGAAACTTTCTTTGCCCGAACTTACCCCCACTTGCATGACCCTCGAGCTTGCGGATCGGTCCATAACCCTTCCTAAGGGTGTAGCCGAGGATGTCTTTGTAAAGGTGGGGCAGTTCCATTTTCCAGCAGATTTTGTGGTAGTTGATTTTGACGCCGACCCCCGGGTTCCTCTCATTCTAGGAAGATCATTCTTGAGGACCGGGCGGGCTTTGATCGATGTTTATGGTGAAGAAATTACTTTGCGGGTCGATAAGGAAAAAGTTACGTTCAATATTAATCCAAACTCGAAACCTCAAACCAACAAATTCAATGTCGCTACGGTTGATCAAAAGTCCGATCCCGTAATTGCTCCTAAAAGAGTTGATCCAAACCTTTCAAGATTCACGGTCAAGAGCATGTCAGAAAAACGTGCTGAGCTCAAGGCAATGAAAATCAATCCTGGATCGAACAAGTGGTTTGAATGTTGTGCAGCAAATACTAAGAGTGTTCTTGACGACGATGATGAAGATGAATCGGAGACTACAACGGAAGCGGTGGAAATTGCTAGCTCTAAGAGCACACCACTTGTCCCACCTCCAGAACAAGTTTATCACATCGAGATTCTTAATTCCGACTCTTCCCATCCTTCTCCTCCAATTGAGGGAAGTGTGCTCTTGCGGGAAGAGCTCGAGGTGTTCTTCAAAGATGAATCAATTTCACCGGAAATTGATGATTCTTGTCTTAATCCGGAGGGAGATATTCTTTTTGAAAAATTATTAGACCAAGAGCCATCTCTTTCTCTCCCTCCGAAGGAAGTTGTAATCAATCTACCAAAGAAATTTGATGACCTTGTTCCCGAAACTTTCAAAACAACTATCACCAACCCTCTGTTTGAGTTCGAATCGGGGTTTACTTTGATTTCGGATAATCTAATCTTTGATAGTCAGATGGAGGAAAGTGATGAGTCTGTGACGGAACCTGAGCTCACAAATCATCATATGATTGATTCTCTTCATGAGGAGTTCTCCGGTGAACTCACTCATTGCATATCTCCTCCGGAATACGATCAATTCTATTTTGATCTGGAGGAAGATTCTAGTCTGGGGGGAGGCATACCGTCTCATGAAGATTTTATCCCCACCCTCCCACCCGAGACTTTTGACAAAATTTCTGCTAATGATGAAGAGCTTATTATGATCATCCTCAACATTTTTATGCTCTTCATCACATATGTTGTGCCTTCTCCCATCCTTCACTCCTTCGGGAGTGAGGATATCACCTTTGACCCCGGTATTACCACTTCTGGTTATTCTTTCTAAAAAATACCGCGGGTATCTCATCGGAGTGGAACTTTCGTATGCTTCAATGTTTATCCAAACATCTGGAACGAAAGTCCGATGAAGATTATCTTTTCCACTTGCTTCCCCAAGGAAAATTAAATTCGGGGTCGAGTCAAGCTCATGTGACTCGGTTAACAAAAACAAGCGCTTCGTGGGAGGCACCCCATGCTTATCTATCTATCCTCTTATCTTATCTCTAATACAGCATGAGGAGGGATCCCCTCTTCCGTATCTTGTGTTTCGTATTTTCTGTGATGTGTCTAGGTTTGCCCGATTGATGAAGACTCTCGTGCTCGTGGTTTCCTTCACGCCACTCGAGTTTCATTATTCGCTGCTTATCGATATCCTAAATCTTATCGTTTACATCTATCTTTTGGCATAATTCATAAAAGGCCTTAGATTTATGTAGGAGAACCCTTACCTTTAAGACATTGAGGACAATGTCTCGTCTTAGTCTGGGGGGGTAATCTTGCGATTTGATTTTTGCATTGCATTTTTTCCGTTTTCTCATGCAAGCCCGTTTTTTTTCCTCCAAAATTGAAAAAATCCAAAAAAAAAAATGAAAAATTTTTGCAAAAATATAATAAATTTTGACATTTTTGTTGACTTTCCGCTGGTGAGAGTAGGAATAAAATTCTGACTTGATCGGGCATGTTGAGCCCTAGCTTGTCCCCTTAACCATTTATAATCTATAAGCTCGTGCTAGTCTTTTACACAAGGAGCTAGAAAACGCGAATTCTTTTTAAGAGTTTGCAAGTTCCCGTATTTGACTTTATATATGCATGGCTTGATTATTTGGCTAAGCATTCGCGGATTTTATTATTTAAGATTTTAAATTTGCGAAGAACGAGAAATGATAGAGTTGTTTATAAGTTAGATTGCTAAACGTGGAGTAGTTGCATCTCTTTAGAGCTCATCGAAGTTATTTGTGGCTTTTTGTTCCCATCAGCTTGTTTCGCCCAATAATAGAAATCTAGGAATAATTAAAGCTATTTTTGGTTTTGGCGATAATTAGTTTTTATTTCTTCCTTAGAGAATTCTTGTTTATGAAAGTTGGGTACACATCAAGGTACTGCCAGTGTTACGGTGTAATAGACTATTTCATCTTGCCGGCTCGCAACCGATGTTGGGATTGTTATAAAAGCCGTAGGACTTGGGGTTTGGCAAATAATTAATTAATGAATAACGAATAATAATAATAATCCAAAGCCATAAAAAGTTTTCTGCATCTTGCCGGTTCGCAGCCGATGTTGTAGACTTCTAATAAAGGCAGAGGAAAAATTCCAAGGTCATAATAGACTATCACATCTTGCCGGTTCGCAGCCGATGTTGTGATTGTTATAAAGGGCCAAGGATCAAATACGTTAATGTGCTTAATAAAGTTTAAAATGCCAAACTTCGACTCCGGGGGTGTCCTAATAAAGGCTTCCGTCTCTGGACTCGTAGATGAGTTGTTTCGGTCGCAAATAAAAGGGATATCCTCAAAATCGTGTTAAATCAGAGACCTTGATGTGGACCTCATTTTTGTATGCAACGGTTTTCGAGGGAAGGATTGGAAACTACTTAGCGTCTAAACTAAGGTATCTTTATCGGAATAAAAATTATCGAAACGAGAATTTGAAGAAATTCATTTCTCACCAAAAATAAAATAAATAGAGGAAAATAGGAATTTGGGAACGAGAAGTCCACAATTAACTTTCTGAGTAGTGTTGGCAATCTAACTTGTAAATAACAATGATTTTGTTTTTAAGCTTAGTTTGGGGACTCATGAAAAATCAGGGACGACGAATTTTATCCGTATGGTCACTTCTTTATGAGTCGTGTTTCCTACTCGAAGACCCTAAAAGTTATTGTGAGATAATGATTGTCAACAAAACCGTCACATGATAATAAGAAGAATATAAAAATAGAATAAAAAGGAAAATCGGGGAGTTTTTAGAACTTAAGATTTCTTAATCTCTTTTGAAAATTTTGCCACTTCTCAAAGTTAGTAAAAAGAGATTGGAAATTTTCGGTTTTGAAAACATGTTTTTATGACATTGCATGAGGACATTGCAATAGCTTAGTCTGGGGGAATTTTGGTATGTGCTTAAACACATACCTTTTTCTTGACCAAAACCGGACCAATATGACCAAAAACCCGTCCATAATGCCAATAGATAGTGTGTTTTTGTGTTGTGTTTATGCAGGGACGGATATGGCGAAAAACCGGCAAAAACGCAAGAGAATCAAGAAAAACGAGCACGAGATACGGGAACGGCTCAGAAGCGGAACCGGGAAAGAAATTATGGTCAATAAGTCAACCCAGGTCCTCCATCTATCAGAAGTTGTCAATATTAGCCCTTGGATTCAACTTTGAAAAATCAGCAAGATCAGTCCCTTGATTTTCAGCAAGTTACATAATTGGTCCCTATGATTAAAACCTTAATTCACTTATTATTATGAAACCCGGATCCAACTTTAAATATATCCAACCCAACACCACTCTAAACCCAAAGCCCACCAATCCAATCCACCAGCCCACTCTATATTACCCTGACCCGATCCAAACCTAAAACCCGGTCAACCCCTTTTAACTAAAGAGTCAAAAAAAAATAAAAAAAGAAAACACACACCCAATCTCACACATGCGCGCCCAAATTTATCCCCAAATCTTACTAAGAACCCTAATTACCGTACAACCAAAAATTACCCTCGAACAATAAATTACCCAATGATTAAAAACTTCTGGAAGGTCCTGACACTGCCAGGGACACGTGGGTGATGTTGATTGGAGGTGCCACTTCATATCTCTGATCGTACGGTGAAGATTAAAGCTTGGAGAGCAAGGATGATCTAAGGGTGGTTATGGACTCATGTGCACACGGATTGCCAAGCTAGAAGACCCAGAAGGATCGGCTGAGCTCTATAAATAGGAGGGATAACTCCTCATTTCGTATGTAATTTTTAGTTATCGTTATGCTGTCAAATTGTTTTTAGAGTTATAGTCTTATAAATTCCATTGTAATTTTCTGCTTTATTAATTTAGTCTGTTTAAATTTCTAAGTTTGTTCCAGAGAATTCCTTTGTAATTTTTGATTCGTATTAATGGAAAGTTTCATTTTAATGTTTTAATTGTTGTTTCAAGTTTATGATTCTGCTTATTTAGTTTTTGTTGATTTAACTTTCTGATCATTATTCTAAAGGGAAAAAAAAAGAGAAAGAAAAAAAAATAAAAATAAATAAATATTCAGCTTATTATTAAGCTGTTTTTCTGGTTTTATAAGCTTATATAAGCTTGCTAGCTTAGTGTAAGCTTTTGTTAAGTTTTATTCTATCTTTGCTACTCAAAATACCAAAAGTCAAAGAGAAGTTAGAAAGTCAACTGGTCCTTGATGGAGATGATTCTGGGATAATTTGATAGATCAAACAGTGTACTGGAAGTGTTTGGCCTATCCAAAGATAGGCTAGCTTAAGGAGTACCCTCTGTTGAGCTGAGGGGATTCATTGTGAGTTCTTTCCTTTTACTTTTTCAAGCTTTTATTGCATTATTAGTATAGATCTGTTTAGATTATTTGTTTACTGCTTCATTTGTTTAAGTATAGTCATATATAGCTCTATAGTGGTAGCATATATCATATAATAGTAGATTGCATAAGTATTTGAATTTCACTGTTTCATAGCTATTTCATATTTACATAATGGATATCTGTGTTTGATTGTGAGTGAGGTCTGAGTTTTTGTGCTCATTTCAGTCTGTTTGATCATTATTTAAGTTGATTAGGGTGATTGATAAACTAAATATCACACTTGCTTAACATAAATTGCAGTCAAATTTCAGAAAAAGGGTGTTTGGAAATAAAACATTTAGAAGTGGATTAGTCAAGTACTGTAGATTTGCATCTTTAGTTACTTAGATTAAGTTAAAAATTGGAATTATTGTTGCTAATAATAGGAGTTATGATGATTTAAGTGCTTTTTAGTTTTTTTTGCATTTATATAAGCTTAGCTGCACTTATAAGCCCTTATCAGTTAAGCTTGTTGTTTGAAGTAAAATTTGGTTTAGATTTGTGTAACTAATAGTTCTAAGTGAGACTGCATAAGTTTGGTTCAATATTCATTTGGGTTTGCAAGAGTTTAGGACATATTTTGCACATTGCTACATCAGTATTTTTGTGTGCAAAGTAGGTTGATTAGCTGCTGATCTAGGTGAGACAGTGGCCTGTTTAAATAAGTTGTTAACTTGAAATTTGGTTTGTAGCTAGTTGATACAATAAGGATTAGGTGTAACATCTGGGATTTCAGATTATTAGCTTATTTGAGTACTTTTTCAGGCCTGCAAGTTGGACCTAAAATCTGTGCAGGGCTTGAGTTTTCTAAAATAGTGCACACTAGCAGATTTCTTGGCTTCAATTAAGTGTTCAAATTGATAGTTTAGCATAGGGCTTTTTGTGTTTTTAGACTCTCTCTAGTGCTATCTTGTTTTTGCCCCACTTAGTTTGCACTTTGGAGTTTATTTGGTCTGCTTATTAGTGCCTGCCAGTTAGGAGTTTAGTTGGCCATTGCTGAAATTAGATTAAGTCTGAATCTGTGCTATTTAGGTTGTAGCTTGTTCTAATTTGAGATATCTGAGTTGATTAGAGCCTTACTTTGCATAATAATCTCTTTCTGAGCTTTTGGAAATTTTTGGAACTCTTTTGCTTATTCTTGGCTTATTTCCAAACTGCTTAATTGGTTGAATTGCTTATTTGAGTTCATTCATGGTCTGATTTTATTTTTCTAGGTAGATAATTAAAAATTAGATTTACTCAAAATTTTTCAGAATTTTCCAAGTTGGTTTACTATTTTTTAAATCATTTAAATAGTTTTAATTAGTTTTTAATTCATAAAAAATTATTAAAAAGTCAAAAAAATATTTTTCTTTTTCCAAAAATTTTCTTTTATCAGATTTAATATAGGAAAATTATTTTTATATTTTTAGGTTTTAAATTTCACAAAATCATTTTTATTTACGTTTTATAATTCGTCGCGTAACGTTTTTAAATTCAAATTTTCGTTTTTAAGTTTTTATGCTTAGTTTAATTGTTTCATTAGCTTAATTAAGTGTTTACTTTTATTATTTTATTGTCCGTAGTATAAAATCACAAATCAATCACTCTTTTTCACACATTCACTACACGTATTCGTCACCGAAACAAAGACTCGATATTCGACCTTCGTTGGGACACGACCCGGGGAAAACGCATACGTTGAGTTTTACCCTTGGAAAAATAATATACTCAAAACGACTAATCAGCAATACATCAGCCAACTGTTAACTTGAATTAATATATAGCTACTCACATAAAAGGAAAAAACTCTGGCAGGCATTTTCAACACTCACAAAAAAAATAGCAAAGTAAAAATATCAAATCCACAACATCCGAATCCACATAACAAACTATTAATCTATACCAGCTGTAAACACAGTCAAACACACACACAAAAAAACTCAGTTAGTCAGTCATTTCATCAAACACTTTACCTACACATTAAAACAATCAAATAAACTCGCGAAACAAACACTTCATATCATCAAACCATCGTTATATAACAAAATAAAAAGCATATCACATCTATACAAAAAATAAGAAAAAATAAGAAAAAAAAAATAAGCAATACAACAACATATAACAAAAGAAGCTAAAAAAAAACCATAAGCTACATTTGGAAGCTTACTTTGATCGGATTTAGCCAACAAGTCCGATTTAGCCAACGAATCCGGTTTTGATGGAACAATTTCATCTCGAATGTCCATTTAATGAAATGATTTAAAGAATTAGTGGTTTGACGGTGGTTTAATGGTGGTTTAAAGAATTAGGGCATGGAGAAAAATGGTGGTTTATGGTGAGGAGAAGATTTGGGGAAAAAATGTCTGTGTGTGTGTAATTTGGGGAAAAAATGTAATAGTATATTAGAATACGTAATGACTAAAATGCCCTTAACTATATTTTTATTTTAAAATGATAATAAATCTAAACCATTGGATTGAATGTGGATGGATGGTTGAGATCTTTCCATTTGTTTTTTAGATAAAACTTGTTTTGTATGGAACTTTTCTCATGATGTAATAAGAATAATCTAGTTGGTGTAAGAATGTCCATGGAAATTTCTCGAGTCTAGAATCTTCCATGCGCTGGTATAAATAGGGAGAAAAGTTCAAATACTTACTCGTATTGTGGTGCTTATCAAAGGAAAAATCCTCACCATCCATCTAGTTTGATCTAATGGTGGGGATTAATCTAAAATTAAATATGAAAACCTAAGTCCATGTCTTTTTTTTCCCCTTTTTCTTTGTCTTTTTGCCTTTCTTTATTTTTTTTTTTTTTTTGTCTTTTTTTCTAATTCACGTTCTTTTTTTTTGTCTTTTTTCTAACTCACGTTTTTTTTCCGCTTTCATACGTTTTCGTTCGTTTTCATCTGTTTTCATACGTTTTCGTCTGTTTTTTACGTTTTCGTCCGTTTTTATACGTTTTCGTCCGTTTTTATACGTTTTCGTTCGCTTTTATACGTTTTCGTCTGTTTTCATACGTTTTTGTCCGTTTATATACGTTTTCGTCCGTCTTCAGACGTTTTTGTCCGTTTTCATACGTTTTCGTCCGTTTTTTACGTTTTCGTCCATTTTTAGACATTTTCGTATGTTTTCATACGTTTTCATCTGTTTTTATACGTTTTCGTCCATTTTCATACGTTTTCGTCCGTTTTGCCCGTCTACGTCTGTTTCATACGTTTTCGACTCTTTTCTTATGTTTTTGTTCGTTTTCATACATTTTCATCCGTTTTCGTTTGTTTTAATACGTTTTCGTCTGTTTTTGTCCGTTTTCTTTCGTTTTCGTCCATTTTTCATCCGTTTTAGACGTGTTTTTACGCTTTCATACATTTTCGTCTGTTTTCTTACGTTTTCATCCGTTTTCTTACTTTTTCATCCGTTTACTTACGTTTTCGCCCATTTTCGTCCATTTTCATACGCGTTCATCCGATTTCTTACGTTTTCATTCGTTTTCATCCGTTTTCTTTTGTTTTCGTCCATTTTCATATGTTTTTGTCGGTTTTCATATGTGTTTTTACGCTTTCATACGTTTTTGTCTGTTTTCATAATTATTCGTCTGTTTTCTTACGTTTTCGTCCATTTTCTTACGTTTCTGAATATTACAAGTGATATTCAGAATATCACTTGTGATTTTCTGAATATCAATTGTGATTTTCTTATGTTTTCGTCCGTTTTCATACGTATTCGTCCATTTTCTTACGTTTTCGTCCGTTTTCATACGTCTTTGAATCTCACAATTGATATTCAGAATATCACTTGTGATTTTCTGAATATCACCATGATATTCTGAATATCACTTGTGATTTTTTGAATATCTATCACTTGTGATTTTCTGAATATCACTTGTGATATTCTGAATATCACTTGTGATTTTCATGTTATAAAACATTAGTTGAAAATCACTTGTGATATTCAGAATATCACTTGTGATATTCTGAATATCACAGAATATCAATTATGATATTCAGAATATCATTTGTGGTACTCAGAATATCACTTGTGATATTCAGAAAATCACAGAATATCACATGTGATATTCTGAAAATCACCTGTGATATTCAGAATATCACTTGTGATATTTGATATTCTGAATATCACAGAGTATCACTTGTGAATGATATTCAGAAACGTATAAAAAAGTCTGAAAACGGCCAAAAATATTTAAAATCGAACGAAAATGAATGAAAACGGACGAATATGTATGAAAACGAACAAAAAATGTAGGAAAGCGTAAAAACACGTATGAAAAAGGACGAAAATGTATGAAAAATGGACAAAAACGAAAAAAACGGATGAAACGGATGAAAACGTATGAAAAAGAACGAAAACGTAAGATAACATATGAAAACGGACAAAAACGAACGAAGGCGTAATAAAACGGATGAAAACGCAAGATAATGGACGAATATGTATGAAAACGTATGAAAGCGTAAAAATATGTCTGAAAACGGATGAAAACGTATGAAAAATGGATGAAAACGAAAGAAAACGGATGAAAACGTGTTAAAACGAACGAAAACGTATGTAAATGGACGAAAACTTATGAAAACTAACAAAAACGTAAGAAAACAGATGAAAACGGACAACAACGTATGAAAACGAGCGAAAACGGGTGAAAACGGACGAAAACGAACAAAAACGGACGAAAACGAACAAAAACGGACGTAAACGTATGAAAATAGACGAAAACGTATGAAAGCGGAAAAAAACGTGAACTAAAAAAGTGAATTAAAAAAAACGTGAATTAGAAAAAAGACAAAAAAAAAGTGAATTATAAAAAAAAAAACGTTAATTAGAAAAAAAAAAAAGACAAAAAAAAAATAGGAAAGTCAAAAAGACAAAGAAAAAAGGGGGGGGGGGGATACATTGACTTAGGTTTCCATATTTAATCTTATGTTAATCCCCACCATTAGATCAAACTAGATGAATGGTGAAAATTTGTCCCTCAATAAGCATCAAAATAAGAGTATGCAAAATAAAGTGACTATTCAATAACATTGTAATGTTTTTTAAAGTATTCCTCTTTTCCTATAAGCTTAAAAGGCCATCGTGTATCACTTAGTTGCAAATTGGATCGATCAACTTTCCTCATTTAATTTTGATATGGAAATTGGCATAGAAAGGTAACCGGCCAACTTTGTTTTGAACCAGAAAAGAAAATTGATTCAAGGTACCTAGTTACCTGGTCAAAGTGACTATATCAATGACTTTGTTGATGTTCATTTATTTTACTAACTTCGAGTTTATACGACACCTATAAACTATATAAATAATTAAATTATTTTCAGTCTGGTTTCTATAAGTGAAAATGAAGTTCGTTATATGAAATGGAAATCCTCTTAGAGCCCCTTACGTCCTAACTTCTTATGCTCCCTCGGGACCTTTTTAACAGTAATTGTAGTGCGTGAACAATTGAAGTATTTATGTGGAATAATATAGTATAGCATTTCAGTTATATAATGCTTATATAATTTCATAAGAAGTTTCAGTTTGACAACAATATAGCTAGCTAGCATCCTATTCATTTTAAATTATTTCCAATCTAATATATCACATATACATGTATATCTCATTCAGATCTTCCAAAAAGGTTCTTCTTTGGCGACAGAGATGTCCAGCCAAATTGCCAAACTAAGGGAAGATGGAACTTTGGAACTTCTAGAGAAGAAGTGGTTGGAGAATCAGTCTTTTTCATCCCAAGATCCTTCGAAAACATTGAATTTTGGCAGGTTTTTTGGGTTGTTTGTTACTAGTGGGATATCTTTGGTTGCAGCCCTTATGACGCGTATAATTTGCTTACTTATTGAAAAGCTTGAAATCCAAAGTATCATACACTTTGTCACACCACGAAATTTAATGGCTACTTTGTGGTATTTGCTACGTAGAAATTAAATGCCATTCAGATATGACAAACTTGGAGGTTGAAAGTCATAATCAATCTTTTATTTCGATATGTAAACGATCCTTAAAAATTCAATCAAAGTGTGGATGTACATTTAGTAGGTCATATATGATGGTTTACTTTTAAGATACAAGCATCCAAACGGGTTTTAATTTTAGTGTCCTTGATGTTCTATCAAATACTTAAGTGTTTCTTATGCTCTTAAGAGTAATGGGTACCCTAGAGCCATGGCTCAAAATTCTCTTCCACGTCAGCAAAAATCTCTATGGCACTAGAAATCTCACGGCACCACATTCTGGGCGGTATCCACGGCACCAGAAAATGTGGTGCCGTCGTCCACTTTTTTTTTTTTTTTTTTTTTTTACATAAAATAAAACATACACAATATAACTAAAATAAACTTCATCACATTAAAAAAAAAACACACACACACACACATTACATTAAAAAAAAAAAAAAAAAAAAAAACATTACATTAAGAAAATAAAATGCATAAAAAGAAAAAAAAAAAAAAAAACCTAATACATAAACACTCTCAAATAATAAACTAACCTTAACTATATTAGTAGCCAATGACAACACTCTCAAATTTACTATTAAGAAAAAAGCAAAAAACCCATTTAAGCTGAACCCATTTTATATTGTTGAACCCATTTTACCGTGCATGAAGCCCAAAAAGAAAAAAGCAAAAAACCCATTTTAGCAAAAAACCCATTTTAGCAAAAAACCCATTACAGTATTGTGTTCCCAACGTATTCTTCTCCATCAAAAAAGCTGCAACTCAAAAGAAAAAGAAAAAAACCCCACCAAACACAAACACAAACACAAACATAAACACAAATACAAACACAAACAAACCCACCAAAAAACAAAAAAAAAAAAATGGCGATGGCGTGGGCTGGCCACCATGGCGCCAGCAGCCATGGCGCCACCCACGGTACCATGAGCCATCCAAATTTCTCGGCTGGTCCGACGGCGCCATGTTACCAGCCAAGGGTACCGAGTGCTCTAAGCATGCATTATGTTGTATTCATCGAATCATGCATCGTACATATATCTCATAATATGTGTTCTTTTCAATGTCACTAGAGGTGGAAATTTTGACGCATTTACTTATAAAGAGAAAAGTTCAATGTAGATCCAATATTGTCTAAAGATACAATGAACCAATCTCAGCCATTCATTTTTTGATCATGTTATCAACAGTCAAGGCATTCACGTAGATCCTGCAAAGATTGAGGCCGTAAAAGGTTGGACATCTCCTACAAACCCCACAGAGATACGCCAATTTTTGGGTCTAGCGGGTTACTACAGAAGATTTATTGAAGGATTTTCAAAAATCTCAAAGCCTTTGACCGAATTAACTCAGAAGAACAAGAAGTTTATCTGGGGAAAAGAGGAAGAATCAGCTTTTCAGCTATTAAAGAATAAGCTATGTGAAGCACCAATATTAGCACTACCCGAAGGAAGTGAAGACTTCTTAGTGTATTGTGATGCCTCATATCATGGGTTGGGAGCTGTGCTGATGCAACGAAACAAAGTGATAGCTTATGCTTCACGACAACTCAAACCACACGAAGCTAATTACACGACTCATGATTTGGAATTAGGAGCAGTAGTATTCGCCCTTAAGTTATGGAGACACTACTTGTATGGTACTAAGTGCACGGTATTCACCGACCACAAAAGTCTTCAGCACATCTTAGATCAGAAAGAACTAAACATGAGACAACGTCGCTGGTTAGAGTTACTTAGTGATTATGATTGTGAAATCCGTTATCACCCAGGAAAAGCCAACGTCGTGGCAGATGCATTAATTCGGAAGGAACGACTGAAACCTCTTAGAGTCAGATCATTAGGATTAACCATTCATTCACCCCTGCCCTCACAAATACTCACCGCTCAATCCGAAGCTCTTAAGGAAGAGAACCGACCTAGTGAAAAGATTCATGGTATGTCAGAGAATAAGAATGACTTTGTGCAGAGAGTAGACGGGATGCTCTGTTTCAAAGAAAGAAGTTGGATTCCTCTATACGGAGGTATACGTGATCTCATTATGAATGAGTCTCATAAATCCAAATACTCCATTCATCCAGGTTCTGACAAAATGTACCAATATCTCAAGAAACTTTACTGGTGGCCAAACATGAAGGCCGACATAGCCGAGTATGTCGGAAAATGTTTGACTTGTTCAAGAGTAAAAGCGGAATACCAAAAGCCGTAAGGATTACTCATACAACCCGAAATTCCTGTATGGAAATGGGAACGTATTACATTGGACTTTATCACTAAGCTTCCTAAGACATCAACTGGACTTGACACCATCTGGGTTATCGTTGATCGTCTCATAAAATCCGCTCACTTCTTAGCAATCAAAGAAACTGACGAGATGGATACACTCGCAACGCTATATCTAAAAGAAATAGTTTCGCGACATGGAGTGCCGATCTCAATCATCTCGGATCGTGACAGTCGTTTCACATCTCATTTTTGGAAGTCTTTGCAAAAAGCCTTGGGAACCAAATTGGATATGAGCACTGCATATCATCCACAAACCGATGGACAAAGCGAGAGGACAATCCAAACCTTAGAGGACATGCTCCGAGCATGTGCTATCGATTTCGAAAAAGGTTGGGACAAACATTTACCTCTAGCCGAGTTCTCCTACAACAACAGTTATCACGCCAGCATTAAGGCAGCACCATTCGAAGCACTCTACGGTCGAAAGTGCAGATCGCCTGTTTGTTGGACCGAAGTTGGAGATATACAACTCACCGGACCTGATCTCATACATGAGACAACAGAAAAGATAGTCAAAATTAAGCAACGGCTGCAAGCAGCAAGAGATAGACAAAAGAGCTATGCCGACGTAAGGAGAAAACCTCTAGAATTCCAGATTGGAGACAAGGTCATGTTGAAAGTATCTCCCTGGAAGGGAATGGTACGTTTTGGAAAACGTGGAAAACTTAACCCGAGATACATTGGTCCATTCAAAATCCTAGAGAGGATAGGACCAGTGGCGTACAAACTCGAACTTCCAGAGGAACTTAATCGAGTTCACGACACCTTTCACGTATCAAACCTTAAGAAATGTTTGTCAGATGAATCTCTTGTAATTCCTTTGAAAGAGATTCGACTCGACGACAAACTCGTCTTTACAGAAGAACCCGTGGAGATCATGGACAGAGAGGTCAAACAACTAAAACAGAACCGCATTCCCATTGTCAAAGTCCGATGGAACTCTAAACGAGGACCGGAATATACTTGGGAGCGCGAAGACCAAATTCGAGCCAAATACCCACACCTATTCTCGTAAACACTTCTATTACCTATCTTAAACTAGAATTCCGGGACGGAATTCAGTGTAAGTGGTAGGTACTGTAACCTCTCGTAATTTTCCCCTATGAATAGTAAATGCTAATAAATGATTAATAAATCATTACGTTATTTAATAAACCTTTCTACTGGTAACAAATTTTTTTTTTGTTATTTATGCTACACTACTTTAAATCAAAACGATATTTGTGATTACCAATTACCTAGAAACGATGCTTACACACGAGCCTTGATAGTCTAAAAATCGCGAATTACTTAAAACAATTAACGTTTAATAATTAACATTTATACGTTTCGTCAATTAACCGAACGTGATCAAATACATTCCCGAGCTCACGAAAATTTTCACGAACACTCAGTAACAATATTGGACCCCGACTCAGTATCCAATAAATACCAAACGGGCCACTGGAATCATTGGGCCTCAGCCCAACAATTCGACAACCAAACGCACCTAATGGATCATATTGTTTTCATTTCTTTCTTTTCTTGCGCTAGCCCACCAACGAGCCCAATCACAAAAACTAAAGCCCAAGTTTTTATATATAAACTTTGGTTTGGCTGCTTATCTACCGAACACTTTGGCCATTATACGAGCAAATTAACTTAACAACAATATAATAATTTTGCACAACCCAATACTCGACCTAGATAAGAATCGAGGGAAACAAACATCTCACACTAACTCGAACATATACTCGCCTAAAATAAATCCAAACTCAACGCACTTGCCATATGATAAACACAACCTAAATTTCATATTTTGGCCTAGTCGATTTCTGTATCACTCCCAACTCGATTTAACATATAATTTGGCCAACCAAATAAATTCGAATATGCTCTTATCAAGCATACAAACTATTAAACGAACTCTACATTTATTTTAGATCATATATGAAATGTGTTGAATGCATGTGATAACCGAACAAGCCACAAGAAACAAACTCTTAAACCTCTCTTGTCACCTTTCCCTTGTTGTTTACCGCCGGCCAAGAGGTATAACAAGTAACCATCATTTTACTCACTGGCACACTCAAATTGACCATTCAATGACACTATTATTCATCATTGATTCTACTCTCACACTCAACAAATAATAACACAAAACATGGAACTTTCGGCTTCATCTCTTTGTTCGAACTGCTACAAGGACGATTCCCTACTACTACTCTTCTATTCCGCATGCTTTAGCCATCATTGCCACCTTAGTCAAGTTGCAAAATCCTCCTATATATACCATGCATGCATTCGGTTAAACACATACACAAATATATATATCACCACACAAATATTCTAAGTCATGAACACGTTCTAAGGTCGACTAGTTTTAAACACTTTTCGGGGTGTTCGAGTCGAACCCAAGAAGTATTCAAACTTGTTCCTAATTATTTGAAGCCCAAAGAACCAAGCTACACCATTCCCTTGGCCTAGCTCAGTCTCCACGACGTGATACGCCCCACCTTTTGAGGTGAAGTGAGCATTCTTCGAACTCTTCTCATAGTTATCTATTTTTGTAATTTCATTTCCTATCGCAAACACAACTTACTTTAGACAAATAATTCGTTATTTACATTAACAACATATATATCTTATTCAACATACTATATCTTCGTCATGTTAACTATCGAGAACCACTTTCATTCGAGTCTTATATTAACATATCAACAATAAAAATCACACGTTCTTAAGTGATGTTGGACATTTTCAAAAACTTATAAAACACTTAGAATAATTTCAAGTTCTTAAAACTGTTTTCAAATATCTAAGTCACTTAGCTTTGGCCTTATATTTCCTTAACTTGACATGCAACTCGTACATTTTATAACCCGACCTAATAGACAAGCTACCAAACTAACGAGTCGCGTATTACATTCGACCTATAAAACTCAACTCGAACCATGTTAAACCTCAAAGTAATCGACCAGAATCGGTTTTACACAAACACAAATATTAGCGAATGGGCTAATAAGCCCACTAAGCAGTATTTAAGCTCTTCGTATAAGCTGATCACATAAGCTCTCTCGTTATGTTTTTATAACCCTTAAACAAGCCCGTAACCAAGCCCAACTCCCCCCTAAATCCATTGGAGCGAAAACCCATAATGGGCTATATACTTAGCTCGTTAAAAGCCCAAAAGCTTAAAAATAAGCTCTCGACCAAATTAAGCTATTTCTATAAGTTACAAAAGTCATTTAAACTTAGTTATGAAATAAAAATGATAAACTTTGATTTTTATAAAATTTGGACTCGATTTGCAAAGAATTGCTAATCGAAGGACTAAAAATGCCAAGTTTGGAAACTTACGGCAAAAACTGTCATTTTGATAATCTTGTGATGAAAACTGTAAATCTAGAAACTATTGAGTATAAAATGTAAATATTAAAAGTTTTGGACCTAAATTGTAACAAAACATAACCGAGGACTAACGGTGCAAACATTTTGGCCGTTAGGGTCAAAAGTATAACTTTGTGAAACTTAAAGGTTATTTCAGAAATAATTATAAGTTTATATAATTATTTTATAAACTCGTCAATCGACGTTAACGACGTTATTTTCACTATAATTATACGCGTATATATATTTATAACTTTTATATATATATATATATATATATATATATATATATATATATATATATATATATATATATATATATAAACATAACCGCTTAACGAAACGTTAAACATATAACGTAACCTAACCAAACTTTGATTTATCAACGACGATTTCCTCATCGATCTTATATACTCCCGACAAACGAAAACTTACTCAAGAGTTATATATATATATATATATATATATATATATATATATATATATATATATATATATATATATATATATATATATATATATATATATATATATATATAACTTTGGTTTTGAACTTTAAACATTTAAACACATATATGTTTTAAATGTTACAAATTAATCAATAAAACCCTAAACGTTATGATTCGCGATAAACCAAACTTAGACTATCAAACCACTAAAAACTTGCCATATATTATTTAGGTCGTGTGTTGAAGCCGTTTTCTTTCATCGTTTGAATAACGATACTACTGCCACTACTGTACTACAAGGTGAGTTCATAGCCCACACTTAAACTTTAAATCTTTTGTGGGGAGATACATGCTACAAAACCTGAACACAAACTTTTCGTATGTTATGACTGTTATTATTATTGCTTAAGTAGCTATTGCCAAAAGTCCCTCAATCATGAACCTTAATCACTTACGAGTGAACGTAAATAATTGTGAATAGATCTATTAGGGACTGACAATCCCCGTTTGGGTCTGCTAGGATGAGCCACCCAGGCGCACTTTATTTGAACAAACTTATGGGTTATTGGCAAATACCCATCACGAGGGCCTATATACTTTACATCATATTTGATGCCCGTTAAGCGTTGCGTGTCATGAGCTTAATGCAATAATAACTTGATTTTAACTTGTTTAATTGTAATCGATGCAATTAACACCTATACTTGTGTTCAAACTGTTAAACTTAAACCTATGAATATCACTCAACTTTTGTTGACTTTTAGCATGTTATCTCAGGTAACTAAAGGCTGGAACTCAAGGCACGGAGTGGGCATTAAACCCTGTACGGGTGGTTTAAATAAATGTTTTATCATTCAAATCTAAATAAATGTGTTAACTATAAAACATCTTTGTATTTTAAATACTTGTATTTTGAATGATAAACTTAAAACGTCTTTCTAAAGTCGTTTTCTATGATTATGACGAAAGATCCTCTACGTAACACCTAATTAAGTCTTCCGCTGTTGCTATCCGAAATTGGGGGTGTTACAGATTGGTATCAGAGCTCATGGTTATAGAGAACCAGATGTATTTTAAACATTGGACTATAACTACATTTTTTTTAACGGACCATTGTAAAGAAAAACCACCTTATGCCCTCCGTGCCTACACACTTCCAACATTTTTAGATGTTGCTTAATATACGAGTTCTTAACAAAGTTTAACATAGTTATGATTATGTTAATAGCTTACATTTACTATTCGGGATTATTACAGTACTATGTCTTCGAAACCCCATCCCATCGCTGTATCATCTGATTCAGAGAATGAGGATCCTATGCCATTTACCTCAGACTTTGCTACGGCAGCTATACCGATGTCACCTGCTACTGACCGGTACATGGAAAGCCAGCAATTTCTTCCGCCATCCGACCTGGAGATTTCCCCTCCAGCATCACCCATACCATCACCTGACCCGATTCGCCGGCATGGACGAGTACAACAACTCCAGCCATATGAACCCGAACCCTTTGACCAACTTTACCGACGCCCCGGAGAAGGTTATGTTCGCAAACATACTCCCCGAAAACGAGTACGTACACCACCAGCACAGATCGTACCACCACCAGTCCCACTCATACCAACTTCGACTCCCGTAACATCACCACCCCCAGCTCCTGAGCATTCCAGGACACCACCGCTTACACCACTATCTTCAGCTCCACCACCTACTATCTTCTATCATCAGACCACCACTGTTCCATTACCATATTCTATTCCACCCCTTGCTTCTCCACCCTCAGCTACTCTTAGCGAGCCTCTGCCACCTTGCAAGAGGACATACCGCTTGGTTCCATCTTTATCGGACCCCTATGCCCAGGTTAGAGATGAGACTACAGTTCGCACCGGGACCCACAAGAGGGTCGATACACGCCGATGGTCTTACTTACTACCTATCATCCGTCACTGGAGATCCCAGGAAGGAGCACCGAGAGCCATGGAACTAGGAGAGAGTTCGGCTACAGCTACTTCGAGGATTCTTCCGGTTACCGGAGAACCCATCCATCACACCATACCTCTATTGGCAGCCAGATTAGTCCAACATGAGGATCGTCTGGATGACATTGCAGAGATTCTTGATGACTTACCACTCGAGCAGATTGACACACTTGGGGAAGAAGTGGAGAACCTTGTGATTGGTTAGTTGGCGATGGAGACAGTCTTCGATCAAGTAGGTACTAGTTTAGAAGAAGCCATTGAGACTATTTCTATACTAGGAGAGGCCACTACTTTGATGCAGACAGTGATTGAGACGTTAGACTCTGAGCTTGACCGAGTTAGCTCTCAGGTTCTGATTCTTAGACTTATGGTTGAGGATTCCCAGGCTAGGGAAAGAGCTCGAGACCAGACAGTGAAGACCTTGATGGCAGCGATTGCAGATCTTCAGCGCCGCTTAGATGGTGCACCAGGAGGACCATAGATCAGAGATGCGTCAGTATAACTAAGAGATGTCTTAGTCTACCAATGTTGTATTAATAAATAATCTTGTATCTTTATGTTTTGTAAAACAAATCGAACAAGTTATTAATCCTATGTTGTGTGGATGTATTATATTGATGTTGATTTATGTATTCCATGGTTGTTTCTTGCATATGCGTTATGATTTGCCATATATTGTCTCGCGAAATTTTGGTTCATACAGTGCAATTCAATCATTTATGTTCTCATGTGTGTTGTGAATTGATTCAGACATATTGTGAATAAATTTATGATATGATATTTGTTGTACCTACAGAGATAAACCGGAATTATTAAACTCAATTGTTATGGTTAAAATTATATTATTATAATCCATATTCAATTACCTTCCAAAGTATCCTAACCTAACGTGATCATTATGAGATTTCTAAAAATATGCTTTTGCAATATTGATAGAACTATGGTACGTACAAGGAAAGCAACCTCCGCCGCAAATCATGAAACTTCAACAGCTACGCCTACTATGACTCCAGAAGCTATCCGAAAAGCAATCGCTGACGGTGTAAATGCAGTCTTGACAGAACAGGCGGCAGCAAATGCACGCAACAGTGGCACTAGTCTACCGACAGGAGAAAGTGTAACTGCTGCAAACCGCAAGTGTACCTACAAAGATTTCATGAGTTGTCAACCAACTTTCTACAAAGGTACTGAAGGAATAACTGAACTTGCTCACTGGTTCGAATGATCTGAAACTGTTTTTCAGAGAAGCGGTTGTACCGAGGACAACAAAGTCATTTTCGCTACTGGAACTCTCATGCAAGATGCTTTGTCATGGTGGAATGCTACAGTCAAAGCCATGGGAATGACAGCAGCCTATCAGCTCACTTGGACTGAGTTTAAGACCAAGATGCTAAAGAAATATTGTCCCCGTTCTGAACTAAGAAAATTGGAAGATGAATTCCATCTACTGGTAGTAAAAGGAATTGATCTTAAAACATACAACAAGAGATTTCAAGAGCTTAAAATACTATGCCCTACTGTTGTACCAACTTTCGAAAAAGAACTGGAAAAGTATATCGAAGGACTTCCCCGTAGTGTTGAGGGAAATGTCACTTCATCAAACCCACCAACTCTAGAGGCAGCCATCGAACTTGCTCAAAAACTACTGGACCGAGAGGTCAAGTACAACAATGAGCTCAAGAGAAAGCTCGATGACAAAAGAACCACTCACCACCACAGTAACAATAACCACCGCAACAACAACTTCAATAACAACAACCATAGAAACAATAACCCGTACCATCAAAACCGAAACAATCGTCACCATCATCAAAACCAAAGACAAGAAACTGCCAAGGCCTATGCTGCTACTGAAGGCAAGGGATACCAAGGTCAGAAATCCCAGTGTAACAGATGCAAACTACACCACAGTGGACCTTGCACAATCAAATGTCTGAAATGCCAGAAAGTGGGTCATCAGACAAAGGATTGCAGGAATCCCGCTACTGGTAGTAACCTACAGCCTATAAATCCGACTTGCTACTCCTGCGGAGAAGTAGGTCACTTCAAGAGCCACTGTCCGAAAGGAAACGGTCAGCCAAACAACGCTCGAGGAAGAGCATATGTGTTAAAAGAGGAAGATGCCCCACTAAACTCTGACGTCGTCACGGGTACGTTCTTACTCAATCAACATAATGCTAGAGTATTATTTGATTCTGGAGCAGATAGAAGTTTTGTGTCAACTACGTTTGCTTCTTTGCTTAACATTACCCCTTCCAAACTAAACACCACTTTTGAAATTGAAATGGCGGACGGAAACCTAATTGGCACCGACTCCGTAATTCGTGGTTGTACCATAATCCTACAAGACAACCCTTTTCCCATCGACCTCATGCCTATTCAGCTCGGTAGTTTTGACGTAGTCATTGGTATGGATTGGTTATCCAAACACCGCGCTAGAATACTCTGTGACAAGAAAGCCGTGCATATTCCATGTAATGGTGAAACTCTTATTGTCCATGGTGACAAAAATAAAACGCGATACGGTATCATCTCATATATCAGATTGGTGAAATACATGAACGAAAGATGTCAAGCATTCATGGTTCATGTAACGGAAAACAAATCAAAAGATAAACGAGTTGAAGACGTTCCGATCGTTAAAGAGTTCCCAGAAGTATTTCCCGAAGATCTACCCGGTCTTCCACCACCCCGTCAAATAGAATTTCAGATTGAACTAGTGCCTGGAGCGGCACCTGTGGCGAAAGCACCTTATAGGTTAGCGCCATCTGAAATGAAGGAATTGTCAGAGCAATTGAAAGAATTGTCTGATAAAGGCTTTATCCGACCCAGCTCATCACCTTGGGGAGCTCCGGTTCTATTCGTTAAGAAGAAGGACGGATCTTTCCGAATGTGTATTGATTACCGGGAATTGAACAAACTCACTGTAAAGAATCGTTACCCACTACCTAGGATCGACGACTTGTTTGATCAATTACAAGGATCGAGTGTATACTCGAAGATCGACCTAAGGTAAGGGTACCATCAGTTAAGAGTTCGAGAGGAGGATATTCCCAAAACAGCTTTTAGGACGCGTTACGGACACTACGAATTCCAAGTAATGCCATTTGGTTTAACCAATGCACCTGCAGTGTTCATGGACCTAATGAACCGAGTGTCCAAACCATATCTGGATAAGTTCGTGATTGTATTCATAGACGATATCCTAATCTACTCCCGCTACGAACAGGAACATGCCAAACATCTAAAGATTATTTTAGAGTTACTCAAAAAGGAACAGTTGTATGCCAAGTTCTCCAAATGCGACTTTTGGATTCGAACTGTACAATTCCTTGGGCATGTTATCAACAGTCAAGGCATTCACGTAGATCCAGCAAAGATTGAGGCCGTAAAAGGTTGGACATCTCCTACAAACCCCACAGAGATACGCCAATTTTTGGGTCTAGCGGGTTACTACAGAAGATTTATTGAAGGATTTTCAAAAATCTCAAAGCCTTTGACCGAATTAACTCAGAAGAACAAGAAGTTTATCTGGGGAAAAGAGGAAGAATCAGCTTTTCAGCTATTAAAGAATAAGCTCTGTGAAGCACCAATATTAGCACTACCCGAAGGAAGTAAAGACTTCGTAGTGTATTGTGATGCCTCATATCATGGTTTGGGAGCTGTGCTGATGCAACGAAACAAAGTGATAGCTTATGCTTCACGACAACTCAAACCACACGAAGCAAATTACACGACTCATGATTTGGAATTAGGAGCAGTAGTATTCGCCCTTAAGTTATGGAGACACTACTTGTATGGTACTAAGTGCACGGTATTCACCGACCACAAAAGTCTTCAGCACATCTTAGATCAGAAAGAACTAAACATGAGACAACGTCGCTGGTTAGAGTTACTTAGTGATTATGATTGTGAAATCCGTTATCACCCAGGAAAAGCCAACGTCGTGGCAGATGCATTAAGTCGGAAGGAACGACTGAAACCTCTTAGAGTCAGATCATTAGGAATAACCATTCATTCACCCCTGCACTCACAAATACTCACCGCTCAATCCGAAGCTCTTAAGGAAGAGAACCGACCTAGTGAAAAGATTCATGGTATGTCAGAGAATAAGAATGGATTTGTGCAGAGAGCATCCCTGATAAAAACTAAGCATAGTAACTAAATACACATAATCCTTGCAAAGCTGATGATTCTTTACAGTGAACAAAGCCCGTGCATCGCACGGACCATGCTGTCTCATATATATAAAAATTGAGTTCCCTATATTGAATGTGAGCATTAATGTCATAAGCTAAGTAACTCTATTATGATGATTAAGCTAACAAAGTTCCTTAATGTGGAGCTTCTTTTGAAAGCTTTTAAGAAACTCTATTATGCAAAAATTAATGTAAAGAAGATTAAAGCAAAGATTAATCGTTGATGTGTTGATGGTGTACAAAAGAATTAAACTTCACTCATAAATGATAATACTAAGATTAATGCAATGAAGATTAATGCAAAGATTAATGTTAATGTGTTGATGATTTGCAAAAGAATTAAACTTCACAATAACCAAGTTCTTTTCAAGTCTCCATTATTTAATGCTTTGGTCTTTTCAATTGCTTGCAAATTGAAGGATTATACATAACATCTTGCCTTCACTCCTCTATATAAAGACCACCACCTTATTCTTCCCTCCTCATAACCACCATATTTCTCTCTAAACACACCTTTCTTTCTCTATATACAGCACCATTCGCAACCATGCTCGAGGCACCAGACGACCACACCACAAAACAAGAACACTCAATACTTGCAACTGTCCTAAAATTGCTTAGATAACATGCAATGATGCCAAATTGCTCTTTAAATGTTCAATAATATGTACAGAAATATGATTAGTGTGTGTGTATATATATATATATATATATATATATATATATATATATATATATATATATATATATATATATATATATATATATATAGTGTATTATTTTAGGCAATGTGGTACACTACACCAAATGTGGGTTTGGGGACGCCCCATTTTTTTGGTCGACTTTGTCGTCCCTAAATTTGGTTATGGTCCCACACTTTTCAACAAAAAATGGCAGTAAAAGCACCAGTTTAGCCCCACTCAATTAGGGACGACAATGTAGTCCCAAAGCGTGATTTATTTGATTTTTAATATTTCAAAGGTTTTTAAATAAATTTTCCCCAAAATAAAAACATCCCGCCAAACACTTTCGACGACAATGTCGTCCCAAACTGTAAGTATTTGTTTTTTTAATATTTAAAAACTTTTTAAATCAATTTTTATTTTTTAAATCAATTTAAAAACTTTTTAAATCAATCTAAAAACTTTTTTAAAAACCTAAGGGACGACAATGTCATCCCATTTTTTCTAAATATTTAAAATGACATTTATAATCCAATAATCTATTTAAAAATACTTATATATAAATTAATTTTAGAAAATTATTTGCTTTAAAATTATATGTTAGTGTAAAAATTAATTTTAAAAAATACATAAATTAAAAAATTTACAAAATCAATACTTTACTATTTATCAAAAATATTTTTGTTGTTAAAAATATTAATTATAAAATTTAAAATGTATATTCAAAATCAATACTTTACTATTTATCCAAAAAAACACTATACTATTTTCATATTCCTTAAAACAAATACTTGAAAGATACATACGAATAAGTAAAACATACGTATTACTTCGACATTAAAGCGTACGAATTTTTATTACATATCGATAATAGTTCAAAACCTAAAGCGTAGGAATTACATTACAGATCGATAAAAGTTAAAACACTAAAGCGTACGAATTACATTACAGATCGATAAAGGTTCAAACACTAAAGTATACGAATTACTCCAAACTAAGATTTTCCATGTCATCATAAAGGTCGTGAAATAAGGCAGTTGAATCAGCTGTGTGGTTGTTGGGATGCATATACACTTCTAGCATTTTCATGAGTACCATTATCTGATGATTCAGTTTGATGCAGTTTGAGCACTCTGCATTTCCAGGACTTGATGTTGAAGGTCCTGCAGTGTAACGAGTTGGAGTTCTTGATGGTCCTGTGGAATGAGTTGGAGGCATTGAAGCTCCAGGAGAACCGGTCATTAAACGGAGTCATTACTCCTTCCATAAAAAAATTCGCATCCATAATCCATTGTCCCACCCTGTTAAAGAGTAAAAACTATTATTTTTAACAACTAACCAAATTATTTATATAATATACAAAAAAAGTATGTAATTGTTCACCTTTGATAAAGGACACGCATAGTATAGTTTACCAAGGGAGTGAAGTAGATGCGATTTTCGCAGAATTACGTCTCCTCGTCCAAAAGTACAAGCAAAAGTGATTTGTTCAATCATAGTCCAAGGAAACACACAGGAAATATGTGTGACCCGAGTCGTAGTCCCGATGAAGATTGAATGGAATTTAGTGATTCGGGATTTGGGATTCGTGTAGTGAATGTGAATAAGAGTGATTGGTTTTGGTTTCTACACTACGAATAATCAACAATAACAGTTAAACTAAGCTAATAGATCAATTACACTAAACATTTAACCTAAAAACGAAAATTTGAATTTAAAAACGTTACGCGACGAAGTTTAAAAACGTATTTAAAAAGTGATTTTCTAAAATTTAAAACATAAAAATATAAAAATAATTTTCCTAAATTAAAATCGATAAAAGAAAATTTTTAGAAAAATAAAAATATTTTTTTAACTTTTTATTTAATTTTTATGAATTAAAAACTAATTTAAACTATTTAATTGATTTAAAAATATTAAAACAACTTAGAAAAATCTGGAAAAATTTGAGTAATTCTAAAATTAAATTTCTGATCTAAGAAAAATAAATTCAGAAACTGACTAAGCCATAATAAGCAGAACAGTGGAAATAAGCACTATGAAATAAGCCAAAAATAAGCAATATTGAACTAAAAATTACCAAAAGCTTAAGGACCAATAAACACACTACATTAAGCTTAAATCAACTTGAAAAGTTCAAATAAGCACAATGGAATAAGCATTTAAGGACTGAACTGATGGTGGATTAAGGGCAAAAACAGGGCAACTTTGGGCAGCCTAATAAGCAGTTCAATAAGCTGATAAGGTGAAGGTAAGGGGGGCAAAAGGTACACAGGCCAGCTGAGAATCCAAAAAGCATAAAAGCCCTAAATCTAATAACCTAATTGAACTCCAATTGATCCCTAGAAAATCTGCTAATGTGCACTATTTTAGAAAACTCAAGTCTGCACAGGTTTTGGGGAAACTTTGCAGGCTTGAATAAGCACTCAAATAAGCTAAAAATTGAAATACCAGATGTTCTACTTATAGCCTGCTAGGGTGACTACTTAAAAAGCCAAAAATCAGGACAAGGGCTTAAGAGGTTAAGCCACAATTTGAGCTAGAAAAAGGGCTTTTGGGGCTGCTCTGCACAGAAAGTCTGTGCAGCAGACCTGGGCTATTTGGCGCAAACCTTTTTAGACTTAAACCAACTCTTGACTACTACTTATAACAACATTCTAACCACAAAAACACCATTTAATCACCACTGATCTAAGCTAGATTAATTAGAGCTTATTATGCAGCCTAACTTATCTAATTTTGTAACTGATGAACAAAATTTCCTCACTGAACTAAACTATCCTTAACATCTAATCTCCATAGCAACCTAACTCCAATATTTGATCAATCTAACTTCAGAATTTTACCAATGAACAGCATTAAATCTAAAAACAGTCCCTATTAAAACTAAATTTAACCAACTGATGCACTACAAAATAACCTAGACCTAGCTGATTCTAGCTATAAACTATTCTAAACTATTACTAACTAGATTATTTTTGATCTATTAAAAGTAGAAAACACAGGCAAATAAGCACTCATAAACTGAAAACAGTTAAAATAGTAATAAGCTAGAAAAGGTAATTGTTACTCAAAAGTGGTCCAGCTGAATTTTGAATGATCACAGAAGCAAAATAACAACCCAGGCTTATAATAAGCCAAATAATAACCCAATACTCAGCTTATACATCAGCTTTTCCACAGCTTAATACCGCAGTTGACTTTTTGTTGACTTTTTGTGAATTTGAGCATAAACTGATTAAGTACCAAAGTGAAGTCTCACAAAAGCTATGTAAAGCTTAAATGAAACTTTAGAAACAGAAAAATAAGCTTATTGAAGCTTGATTTACTAAACTACTATATTTTTTTATTTTTCAAAGTATTTTCTTATTATTATTATTATTTTTTTTTTTTTTGTTTTTGGTTTATGTAAAATAAAAGTCAGAATTGAAATAAGGATTTGATATAAGAACTGAAATAGTAAAAACAATAAGCAATAAGCTTAAACAAGCTTAAGTAAATAAGCAATAACTAAAGTAAATGAAATAAGAGACAAATTATAAAAACAAACTAAACTTTTATTAATTCATTAAAAACATTACAAAAGGATTTTAACAGCATAACATTACTAAGAAAAATACATGAGAAATGAGGGAGCTGAGGTCCTCTATTTATAGCCCGAGAGAGAACCTTCTAGCCTGCCATTCTGGCAATCCGTGCCTTCCTGAGCTATCCATCACCATTAGATCATCCCTTGCTCCCTACGCTTGATTTCCAGCCCTAGGATTGGATTGTGTGATGTGGCTCCTCCAATAAGCATCCCCCGCGTGTCCCTCTAGGCTGTCAGACCTTCCAGAAGCTTTTAATCATGAGGTAATTAATTTGGTACGAGGTAATTGGGCGTGCAGTAAATTAGGGTTCTTCGTGGCTACAGTAAAACTGGGTTGGGATAATTTGGGGGGCGCGGGTTTTAGGTGTGAGTTTTTTATTTATTTATTTTTATTTGACTGCAGGGTTGTGTTGACTGGGGTATGGTTGGGTCGGGTACGGGTCAAAGAGTAAGGGTTGGGCTGGGTTAGATTGTTGTGGGCTGCGTTTAGTATGGATTGGGTTGGGTTTGATAAGGGAGTTGGGTTGGGCTAGAGTTTGGATCCGGGTTTAACAAGTGTTAAGGATATAAGGTTTTAATGAAAGGGACCTTTTATGTAATTTCTGAATTTCCAAGGACTGCTCTTGCCAATATTCAAAAGTTGATCTAAGGGTGATTTTTGACAATTATGACTTTCCCGAATTCGGCTCTGAGTCTTTTCCGCATCTCGTGCTCGTTTTCTCGGGTTTTCCGTGTCTTTTGTTGTTTTTCTTCGACATTCGTCCCTGCACATACAAAAACGCAAAAACACAATTTCTTTTGGCATTTTGGTCGGGTTTCTGGTTATTTTGGTCTTAATTTGGTAAATAAAAGGTGTGTGTTTAAGCACATACCAAATTCCCCCAGACTAAGCTATTGCAATGTCCACATGCAATGTTATAAAAACACGTTTTCGAAACCAAAAATTTCCAATCTCTTTTTACTAATTTGAGAAGTAGCAAAATTTTCAAAAGAGATCAAGAAATCTTGAGTTCTAAAAACTCCCCATTTTTCCTTTTATTCTATTTTTGTATTTTTCTCATTATTTTGGTGACGACTTTGTCGACAATCATTATCTAATGATAACTTTAAGGGTCTTCGAGCAGGAAACACGACTCATGAAGAAGTGACCATACGGATAAAATTCGTCGTCCCCGATTTTTCACAAGTCCCCAAACTAAGCTTAAAAACGAAATCATTGTTATTTACAAGTTAGATTGCCAACACTTCTCAGAAAGCTAATTGTGTATTACCTCTTGTTCCCAAATTCCTATTTTCCTCTATTTATTTTATTTTTGGTGAGAAATGAATTTCTTCAAATTCTCGTTTCGATAATTTTTAAGCCGATAAAGATACCTAGTTTAGACGCTAAGTAGTTTCCAAACCTTCCCTCGAAAACCGTTGCATACAAAAATGAGGTCCACATCAAGGTCTCTGATTTAACACGATTTTGAGAATATCCCTTTTATTTGCGACCGAAACAACTCATCTACGAGTCCAGAGACAGAAGCCTTTATTAGGATACCTCGGAGTCGAAGTTTGGCATTTTTAACATTATTAAGCACATTAACGTATTTAATCCTTGGCCCTTTATAACAATCACAACATCGGCTGCGAACCGGCAAGATGTGATAGTCTATTATGACCTTGGAATTTTTCCTCTGCCTTTATTAGAAGTCTACAACATCGGCTGCGAACCGGAAAGATATAGAAAACTTTTTATGGCTTTGGATTATTATTATTATACATTATCATTAATTATTTGTGTTGCCAAACCCCAAGTCCTACGGCTTTTATAACAATCCCAACATCGGTTGTGAGCCGGCAAGATGGAATAGTCTATTACACCGTAACACTGGCAGTACCTTGATGTGTACCCAACTTTCATAAGCAAGGACTTTCTAAGGACGAAATAGAAACTAATTATCGCCAAAACCAAAATACCTTTAATTATTCCTAGATTTCTATTTTTTTTTTTTTAGTGAAACAAGCTGATGGGAACAAAAAGCCACAAATAACTTTGATGAGCTTTAAAGAGATCCAACTACTCCACGTTTAGCAATCTAACTTATAAACAACTCTATCATTTCTCGTTCTTCGCAACTTTAAAATCTTAAATAATAAGATCCGCGAATGCTTAGCCAAATAATCAAGCTATGCATATATAAAGTCAAATACGAGAACTTGCAAACTCTTAAAAAGAAATCGCATTTTATAGCTCCTTGTGTAAAAGACTAGCACGAGCTTATAGACTATAAATGGTTAAGGGAACAAGCTAGGGCTCAACATGCCCAGTCAAGTCAGAATTTTATTCCTACTCTCTCCAGCGGAAAGTCAACAAAAATGTCAAAGTTTATTATATTTTTGCAAAAATTTTTTAAAATTTTCTCATTTTTTTTGGATTTTTTTCAATTTTTGGAGGAAAAACGGGGTTGCATGAGAAAATGGCAAAAATCAAATCGACAGATTACCCCCCCAGACTAAAACGAGACATTGTCCTCAATGTCTTAAAGGTAAGGGTTCTCCTACATAAATCTAAGGCCGTTTATTAATTATGCCAAAAGATAGATGTAAAACGATAAGATTTTAGGATATCGATTAGCAACGAATGATGAAACTCGAGTAGCGTGAAGGAAACTACGAGCACGAGAGTCTTCATCATCGGGCATTCCTGGACATACCACAGAAAACATGAAACACAAGATACGGAAGAGGGGATCCCTCCTCATGAGTTATTAGAAATAAGATAAGAGGATAGATAGATAAGCATGAGGTGCCTCCTACGAAGCGCTTGTTTTTGTTAACCGAGTCACATGAGCTTGACTCGACCCCGAATTTATTTGTCCTTGGGGGAGCAAGTGGAAGAGATAATCTCAATCGGACTTTCGTTCAAGATGTTTGGACAAACATTGAAGCATACGAAAGTTCCACTCCGATTGAGATACCCACGGCTTTAGAAGATGAAAGCGGTGATGCCGGGGTCAAAAACTTTGTCTTCGTTTCTGGCTGGAAACGATAGTAAAGTTTCAAGCAGAGATGACTCCGGGCAGAATGGGAGTTCATGATCAGAAATGAGCAGAAGAGGAAAATCACTTTTCTCCAGAATTAAAAGTTCCTTAGATGAGGCGAGAAACTTTAAATTCTTATCAAGAGTCAATTTCATCAAAGGATGAATTTCACCATCATCAAGTATGCCTGGATTAAACACTTTGTCTTCACAAGGAAACTCAGCATGGTACTCGATGGAGGACTCCATGGAGAAAAGGAAATCATCCTCGGGAGAATGAGGAGATAAGTCATGAGAGACAATTGAGTCATCCTCAATTATGGATTTAATTTTAGGGCCTTTTTCAGTAGGTTTGCCATATAAAATATTTCTCCATTCGGTTTGATCGGCCCTAAAATCGAAGAGGTCATCATCATCTTGTAAATCATCAAGCTCGATGTAAGAATCAGATGATGGAGCATGGTATAAAAGATTTTCAACTTCTTTAAAACCAGCATGAAAGTCAAAGAGATCATCATCATATGATGGAAGTGGATTGTCGTGAGCGAGTTCATCGGTGAACTCCTCGGGATAAGAATCATATTTAGACGGATCATGGTTCATCAAAGATTCCAATTCTCTTAAGTCAGATTCAAAATCAAAGTCATCGTCCTCATCCCCCGGTGGGATTGGATCGATGTGAGCGAGTTCATCGGCGAACTCCTCAAGAAGAGAATCAATACTAGAAGTGGTACTGCCACTACTGTGCTCTTCTGATTTTGAATCAACAATTTGAACGGATTCAGGCAGCTTTTCATTAACATCTTCCCCAGGATCACTATCGGTCTCAACAATTTTCGGCGAAATTGGAGCATCATCAGACAAAACCTCGAGCTCTTCCCTCGAGATATCACTTCCCTCAATCGGAGGAGAAGGATGGGAAGAGTCGGAAAGGACAGAATCAACAATCTCTACACGATAAACCGTCTCCGGAGGTGGGACAAGAGGTGTGCTCTTAGAGCTAGCAATTTCCACCTCTTCCGTTGTGGTCTCCGAATCAGATTCATCATCATCAAGAATACTCTTAACATCCACGGAACAACTTTCAAACCATTTGGTTAAACCGGGTGCAATTTTCATAGATTTAAGTTTGGCACGTTTTTCAGACATACTCTTAACCGCAAATCTTGAGAGAATCGAATCACTTCTTTTGGAAGCAATTACTGGATCAGATTTTTGATTAACCACAGCAACGTTGCTTTTGGTGGTTAGCGGTTTAGAGTTCTGATTGATTTGAAACGTGACTTTTTCATTATCAACTCGCAGAGTTATTTCTTCTCCGTATACGTCAATCAAAGCCCGCCCGGTCCTCAAAACTGATCTTCCGAGAATTAGAGGAACCCGGGGGTCAGCATCAAAATCAACTACCACGAAATCGGCGGGAAAATGGAACTTCCCCACCTTGACAAAGACATCCTCGGCTATTCCAAGTGGACGGGTTATGGTCCGGTCCGCAAGCTCGAGGGTCATGCAAGTGGGGGTATATTCAGGCAGAGAAAGTTTTTTCCAAACGGAGAGCGGCATTAGGTTGATGCTTGCACCGAGATCGGCCAAGGCGTAGCATTCAACCATTCCCAAAAATTCACATGGAATGAGGAATTTTCCGGGATCTCCAAGCTTTTCCGGAAGCTTTTTAAGGAGAACCGCCGAGCAATTTTCATTCAGGGGTGTTTTTGCCAGTTCAAAAAGTTTTTCCTTATTGCTCAATAAACCTTTGAGGGTAGAAGCAAACTTAGGCATCAAAAGTAAAGCATCCGCGAAGCTTATATCAAAATGCAAATCTTGGAGGATTTGGTAGAATTTTTCCATTTGATTTGAAGCTTTATCGCGGAGCTTTTGATCATTCAATCTCGAAGGATACGGAAGGTTTGCTTTGACTGGAGCTTTTTCGGGCTCATCAATCTTTGGTTCTGATGTTTGGACAACCGTAGGTTGGACGTCTTCGGTTCTTCCGTTGTTAGTAGGAAGTTCCGTGTCCTTGGTCACCTCGGTCTCACGGACGGCTACCTTGGGAGGTAGAGAATAAGAGGTAGCCGGAGCCGTGGGTCCATCATACGAAACACCGCTCCTGGTGGTGATTGCTTTCATATCACCCCTCGGGTTAGCAATTGTGTTGCTAGGAAGAGAAGATGTACCCGAGGGTGAGGGTTGGTTCATTTGGAAAAATCCACTCATCATGTGCTTAAGCTCATTAGTTTGTCGATTAATCGTCGTATCAATCTCCTTCCGAAAGTCAGTTCTCATATTGTTGATTTGTCCTTGCATGTTTCGTATGCTAGTATTGGTTGCTTTCATATAACTCACAAAGTCGGGAGGAAGTGCAACTTGGGGAGGAGGAGGTTGATAGACTTGTTGCGGTTGAGCTTGATAATTGTTTCCACGATTTTGGTTGTAGCTTTGATTGGTTTGAGGTAAACGGTTTTGGTTGTTTTGAACGGATGTAAAACCGGGTGGTCCCATTTGGTTGCTAACTCGGTAGTTAACTTCACCTTGAGGACGGAATCCTTGATTTTGATTGCAGTTTGCAGCTGCTGCAGTAGCATTGCAAACTTGGCTATCGGTAGCTTGACAATCATAATAAGGATGGGGACCACCACATATAACGTAATTCTCTTGCACCTCTTTAACTTGTGCGGGCGGAGAAGAGTGTTTCTTTTGTTCTGAGAGAATGAAAGCTTGGAACATATCTGCAAGCTTGTCGATCTTAGCATCACTGCTAGAAGCTTGGGTACTCACCTTAGAAACAACCGGTTTGTTCCTTGAGGTAGGTACCTTAGATTTGTTCTCAATAATTGAAAGAATTTCTCTCGGCATTCGACTCATGATATTGCCACCGGCGGCTGCATTGAGTGAATCCTGGTCTGATTGAGTTAAGGCATTGTAGAACGTATCGATTTGATGCAATTTCGAGAATCCATGATGTGGGCATTTCTGTAGGAGATCTTTAAATCGTTCCCATGCCTCATCGAAATTCTCATCAAATCGTTTCTGGAAATTTGTGATTTCATTTCTAACATTGGTCATTTTAGATGGTGGAAAGAAGTAGTTCACGAATTTATGGACGAGATCTTCCCAAGTACGGATCGATTGAGGAGGTTCTTTCTCGAGCCAAATTCGGGCCGACCCCTCGATCGAAAATGGGAATAACATCAATTTGATTGTTTCGTGAGGGACATCCTTATGGTAGTGTGTTGAGGTCAATTTATTGAACCATCGGATGTGATTGTGAGGATCCTCCCGATCAAAACCATGAAATTGATTTCCCGTGAAGTTGAATTAAACCGGTCTCGAGTTTAAAATTTGTGTTTTGAATCGGGGGTATGACAATAGCATCTCCGTATCCCACGGTGGGACACTGGAGTAACTCTTGCATAGTGCGGAGATCGGGAGCTTGCCCTTGGTTGTGATTATCTCCACCCATCGGCGGGTGTTGATCGTTTGGGTTGTTGGCCATTTCCTCAACGGTTGAGAAATGAACACGGTTTTTGTGACGAATGATTCTCTCGGGATTAGAGAGTGGTGAAAGAAGAGGTTGAGAAGAAGAAGAACGGGTGTGCATACACCAAAAGAAATAAAATCAAAAAGAAAAATCAAAACAAAAGTTGAAAATGAAAATATTTTTGGATTTTTATTTTTTTTTTTGGTACCGATCCGTCAATCAATATTCGTTTCTCTTACGACTACGCGCAGAGTGGCGGAGAAGCAAAGGTCTGCCGAAGCTAATTAAAAACCCGCCTCTTTCGGTCTGCAATTTAATGTCAAGACCATCCTTAAACCACTTGTATAGGTTGTAATCGAAAAAATAATCCAAAAATCAAATGATTTCACGATTGTTTTGTTGTTATTTCGGAATGGTTTACAACACTTTTGAAGAAAAGTGAGGATTTATTTTATTTTTGTATTTTTGAAAACACTTTAGGAAAAATGTTTTATTTATTTTCTTTTTGTATTTTTATTTTTATAAAACGATAACTTCCGAGGAAGGGTCTTCAAAACACGTTTCGAAAAACAAAATCACAAATTCTTGTCAAACTTCCCCGGCAGCGGCGCCAAAAACTGATTTGTTCAATTATAGTCCAAGGAAACACACAGGAAATATGTGTGACCCGAGTCGTAGTCCCGATGAAGATTGAATGGAATTTAGTGATTCGGGATTTGTGATTCGTGTAGTGAATGTGAATAAGAGTGATTGGTTTTGGTTTCTACACTACGAATAATCAACAATAACAGTTAAACTAAGCTAATAGATCAATTAAACTAAACATTTAACCTAAAAACGAAAATTTGAATTTAAAAACGTTACGCGACGAAGTTTAAAAACGTATTTAAAAAGTGATTTTGTAAAATTTAAAACATAAAAATATAAAAATAATTTTCCTAAATTAAAATCGATAAAAGAAAATTTTTAGAAAAAGAAAAATATTTTTTTAACTTTTTATTTAATTTTTATGAATTAAAAACTAATTTAAACTATTTAATTGATTTAAAAATATTAAAACAACTTAGAAAAATCTGGAAAAATTTGAGTAATTCTAAAATTAAATTTCTGATCTAAGAAAAATAAATTCAGAAACTGACTAAACCTTAATAAGCAGAACAGTGGAAATAAGCACTATGAAATAAGCCAAAAATAAGCAATATTGAACTAAAAATTACTAAAAGCTTAAGGACCAATAAACACACTACATTAAGCTTAAATCAACTTGAAAAGCTCAAATAAGCACAATGGAATAAGCATTTAAGGATTGAACTGATGGTGGATTAAGGGCAAAAACAGGGCAACTTTGGGCAGCCCAATAAGCAGTTCAATAAGCTGATAAGGTGAAGGTAAGGGGGGCAAAAGGTACACAGGCCAGCTGAGAATCCAAAAAGCATAAAAGCCCTAAATCTAATAACCTAATTGAACTCCAATTGATCCCTAGAAAATCTGCTAATGTGCACTATTTTAGAAAACTCAAGTCAACACAGGTTTTGGGGAAACTTTGCAGGCTTGAATAAGCACTCAAATAAGCTAAAAATTGAAATACCAGATGTTCTACTTATAGCCTGCTAGGGTGACTACTTAAAAAGCCAAAAATCAGGACAAGGGCTTAAGAGGTTAAGCCACAATTTGAGCTAGAAAAAGGGCTTTTGGGGCTGCTCTGCACAGAAAGTCTGTGCAGCAGACCTGGGCTATTTGGCGCAAACCTTTTTAGACTTAAACCAACTCTTGACTACTACTTATAACAACATTCTAACCACAAAAACACCATTTAATCACCACTGATCTAAGTTAGATTAATTAGAGCTTATTATGCAGCCTAACTTATCAAATTTTGTAACTGATGAACAAAATTTCCTCACTGAACTAAACTATCCTTAACATCTAATCTCCATAGCAACCTAACTCCAATTTTTGATCAATCTAACTTCAGAATTTTACCAATGAACAGCATTAAATCTAAAAACAGTCCCTATTAAAACTAAATTTAACCAACTGATGCACTACAAAATAACCTAGACCTAGCTGATTCTAGCTATAAACTATTCTAAACTATTACTAACTAGATTATTTTTGATCTATTAAAAGTAGAAAACACAGGCAAATAAGCACTCATAAACTGAAAACAGTTAAAATAGTAATAAGCTAGAAAAGGTAATTGTTACTCAAAAGTGGTCCAGCTGAATTTTGAATGATCACAGAAGCAAAATAACAACCCAGACTTATAATAAGCCAAATAATAACCCAATACTCAGCTTATACATCAGCTTTTCCACAGCTTAATACCGCAGTTGACTTTCTGTTGACTTTTTGTGAATTTGAGCATAAACTGATTAAGTACCAAAGTGAAGTCTCACAAAAGCTATGTAAAGCTTAAATGAAACTTTAGAAACAGAAAAATAAGCTTATTGAAGCTTGATTTACTAAACTACTATATTTTTTTATTTTTCAAAGTATTTTCTTATTATTTATTTATTTTTATTTTTTTTTTGTTTTTGGTTTATGTAAAATAAAAGTCAGAATTGAAATAAGGATTTGATATAAGAACTGAAATAGTAAAAACAATAAGCAATAAGCTTAAACAAGCTTAAGTAAATAAGCAATAACTAAAGTAAATGAAATAAGAGACAAATTATAAAAACAAACTAAACTTTTCTTAATTCATTAAAAACATTACAAAAGGATTTTAACAGCATAACATTACTAAGAAAAATACATGAGAAATGAGGGAGCTGAGGTCCTCTATTTATAGCCCGAGAGAGAACCTTCTAGCCTGCCATTCTGGCAATCCGTGCCTTCCTGAGCTATCCATCACCATTAGATCATCCCTTGCTCCCTACGCTTGATTTCCAGCCCTAGGATTGGATTGTGTGATGTGGCTCCTCCAATAAGCATCCCCCACGTGTCCCTCTAGGCTGTCAGACCTTCCAGAAGCTTTTAATCATGAGGTAATTAATTTGGTACGAGGTAATTGGGTGTGCAGTAAATTAGGGTTCTTCGTGGCTATAGTAAAACTGGGTTGGGATAATTTGGGGGGCGCGGGTTTTAGGTGTGAGTTTTTTATTTATTTATTTTTATTTGACTGCAGGGTTGTGTTGACTGGGGTATGGTTGGGTCGGGTATGGGTCAAAGAGTATGGGTTGGGCTGGGTTAGTTTGGTTGTGGGTTGCGTTTAGTATGGATTGGGTTGGGTTTGATAAGGGAGTTGGGTTGGGCTAGAGTTTGGATCCGGGTTTAATAAGTGTTAAGGATATAAGGTTTTAATGAAAGGGACCTTTTATGTAATTTCGGAATTTCCAAGGACTGCTCTTGCCAATATTCAAAAGTTGATCTAAGGGTGATTTTTGACAATTATGACTTTCCCGGTTTCGGCTCTGAGTCTTTTCCGCATCTCGTGCTCGTTTTCTTGGGTTTTCCGTGTCTTTTGTTGTTTTTCTTCAACATCTGTCCCTGCACATACAAAAACGCAAAAACACAATATCTTTTGGCATTTTGGTCGGGTTTTTGGTTATTTTGGTCTTAATTTGGTAAATAAAAGGTATGTGTTTAAGCACATACCAAAAAGCTTCAAATTCCGCCATCTTCATGATAACAATGTGTATTTGTGGTTGTGAGGTTGAGTGGTTTTGAGGATAAGAGGATGTGAGGTTGAGTGGTTTTGAGGATATGAGTGTATATAAGAGCAGATCTGCTAGCTTTGGTTGGAAAATTTTAGTGCCACTATTTTGGTGGGAAAGTGTTTTAGTAGGAAAGTGTTTTGGCGGGAAATGTTTGGTGGGAAGTTTTGGCAGGAAGTGTTTGGGAATGTTTTGAGAGTGGTTAGATTGCTAAGATCATTCGTTTAACATCTCATCTATAACGATATCATCTCGACTCATTCATTTAACATCTCATATATAACCATATCATCTCGACTCATTCGTTTAACATCTCATGTATAACGATATCATCTCGACTCATTCGTTTAACATCTCATATATAACTATATCATCTCGACTCATTCGTTTAACATCTCATGTATAACGATATCATCTCGACTCATTCGTGTAACATCTCATGTATAACGATATCATCTCGATTCATTCGTTTAACATCTCATGTATAATGATATCATCTCGAATCATTCGTTTAACATCTCATGTATAACGATATCATCTCGACTCATTCGTTTAACATCTCATGTATAACGATATCATCTCGACTCATTCGTTTAACATCTCATGTATAACCATATCATCTCGAATCATTCGTTTAACATCTCATGTATAACGATATCATCTCGACTCATTCGTTTAACATTTCATGTATAACGATATCATCTCAACTCATTCGTTTAACATCTCATGTATAACGATATCATCTCGACTCATTCGTTTAATATCTCATGTATAACGATATCATCTCGACTCATTCGTTTAACATCTCATGTATAACAATATCATCTCGGCTCATTCGTTTAACATCTCATGTATAACGATATCATCTCGAGTCATCCATTTTAACATGTCATGTATCACGATACTATATCGATTCATCCATTTTAACATGTCATGTATCACGATACTCTATCGATTCATCTGTTTTAACATGTCATGTATCACGATACTATATCGAGTCATCCGTTTTAACATGTCATGTATCACGATATTAAATTTAAATCATTTTTAATTTATTTAAAAAATTTATAATTAATTTAAATCATTTTTAAGTTATTTAAATATTTTATAACTAATTTAAATCATTTTTAATTTATTTAAATAATTTATAACTAATTTAAATCATTTTTAATTTATTTAAGTATTTCATAACTAATTTAAATCATTTTTAAATTATTTAAACAATTTTTAACTAATTTAAATCATTTTAAATTTATTTAAAAAATTTATAACTAATTTAAATCATTTTTAAATTATTTAAATAATTTATAACTAATTTAAATCATTTTTAATTTATTTAATATTAATTAAATCATTTAAATCATTTTTAATATACATAAGATAAAGGGAAAAAGGAAAAAAACTGTTAGGGACAACATTGTCGTCCTTTTTTTCACCAAAATTAAATCAACCCGCCATTTTTGTCAATTATTGAAATAGATCTAGATGATCTGCTATTATTTTTTTGTAAGTCTTTCTTACCCACAAAAAAACCCACCACTGCATACGATTTAACACCTTCGACACCACCACAACCACCTTCAACACCACTATCACCCGAAACCACCACTTACACATGCACCACTGTGCATGATTTTTTTATTTTTTTATTATTATTTTTTTTTATATTTTGGTTTGTTTGAAAGGTATGTTTTTTCTTTTCATTTTTGTGTGTTAATTTGTTTATTGTTTTGTTTAATTTTGTTTTGTTAATATTTGTTTGTTGTTTGTTGTGTTTATGTTTGTTAGATGACACCATCGTGAACGTACCGCCGGCGAACCACCACCGTAGCTGCATTAGCCACCACCGGCCGCCAGCAACAGTAGCACCACCGCAGGGATGAGACTTATGTGTATGAACTGAGAAATACAACTAAAATGAGGATAGTGGGTTGATATAAATATGGTTTTACTAGTTTGATGATTTTAGTAAATTTTTAGGTAGATAACATACCACAATAGTTATGTACACACTAATGTGGATGGAAGGATAAAGGTATTGCAGCAAAAAGCACATACTCATTTCAAATAAAATAGTATCAATAGTAGGCTAGTAGCTCAATTTGGTTATAAATTGATACAAGGGAATATTATGTTTATAATCAAGGGATTTCTTCATTCTATCCTTTTTTTAATCGTTTTGAGTTACCAACTTCAATGAATAATGGGTGCTATTTCTCAACAGTGAAGTTTAGGACATTAGTTTAGTAATATATTCTTTCAATTAAAATGGATGTGATGAAGGAAGGTCTTGAGTAAAGTTAAGTGATATTGTGGCCATTTTGGCATTTCATGCCTCACTACTCAAATATCAATTAGCATTATCATCCAGAGTATGTCTTTCGCACATTCTGTATATGACTAGTTTTGGAATGGGTTCTATGTTGTACCAGTGTTTAAGTTTTTCCACCTTCCTGCTCATCGAAAGGTTTTCTTGACATATACAGAATAAAGGTGTAATCAGATACTGTCATGTCCTTGTTCAGTCTCAGTTTTAACCAACACCAAATAAGCCATAAGCAATGTATTTAAGCCGAAACAAACACCCCCTGTATAAGGTTACTTATATGGTAGTCTTTTAATTTGACTAATTTCCTAATCCGGGTATGCACTCTACTTATATATGTAAAGACTAAATAAGGTCACTAACTAAACTTAATGTTTCTATAGTTAAATAACTTAATTACTCCATTAATCCCTAACCAACTGAATAATATACCTGGTAAGCAAAGATAATTAGCACAATAGCCTCAGTGTACTAAAGGGTCACGTGAGTACCGGTAGGCTATAAGCTCGTTGTACTTGGGTCAAGGTAGCAAATTCATGATGTTCAAGTTATTAGTTTTTTAAAGGTTTTATACCTCTAAAGTAAGATTTTGGTTGAAATATTGGCGGCTACAAAATTTGGTATACGTCTAATTAATCATGTAATATTGGTTGTAGGTCGGCTTAATTCCGTTCAATCAACAGATAAAGAACTTCCAAAATAGTCTAGATGAAATAAGCAATGTGTTGGGTGCAGCCAATCTTGGTCAAGCACTTTCTAGATGCTTTTTTTTTTTTTTTTTTTTTTTTTTTTTTTTTTTTTTTTTTTTTGTAGGAATGGGTAGCAATGACTACATAAACAACTATCTCATGCCAACTCGCAACCAATACGATGGTAACCAATACGCCGAGATCTTGTCTGAAGAATACACCACTCACCTAAAAGTAAGTTCTAAATTGTACAAGTTAATGTGTGTCTGTTTGTGTTGGTCTAATAAAAACTTATGATTCATGTTATTGTATAAAATAGGAACTTTACAAACTCAGAGCTCATGATTGTACACATAGTGACAACCACCAGAACTTACACAGAGAGAGATGAAGTCTCTTCAAGATCATGTAGTATGTTATTATTTGTATTAAGTTTGTGACTTGTTATTTGAATTCTCGAGATGCTATATATTAGCTTAATTTGTATCGTATTTGTGAAAGCAATGTCGCTGTTAAGTTTTTTTGCAATGAGTAACTTTATGAATGAAGTTGAATAGTATTGTATCATATTAATTGGTAATTTACAGGTTAGATTTGTTTTGGTAGATTTTTTCCGGAAAAAATCTAGAAAAATGCAGGTTTTTTTTTTTTTTTTTTTTTTTTTTTTTTTTTTTTTTTTTTTTTTTTTTTTTTTGCTCCCAGGAACAAATAGGGACAAAAATGTCATCCCTAAATTGAAAAAAATTGTCGTCGCTTTCTGCTTCATTGCCACGTATATTGTCCCAAACGGTTTAATAATACAAAAAACATAACCACTTTGGGATGACAATCTCGTCCCTTATAATTTTTTCATGTCGTCCCGTTTTTATTTTTAAAATCATTTTCTTATTTACTTAAAAATAGTAAAGAAAGGAAAAAAAAAATAATAATAATCAACTAGGGACGATAATCTCGTCCCTTTTTGCAAAAAAAATGTCGTCCCTTTCGTATTTTTAAGAGTTGAATTGCTCGTGGGGCCCAGCATTATGTCGTCCCAAATATGCAAACACTTGGTCGTCCCAAAATTTTTTGTGACAACAAAAAAGAGACTACAGAAACAGGACGATATGTCGTGCCATATTTTTTTTGGGACGACGCAATGTACATTTTGGGACAAGAATATTGTCCCTAAGTGCAGGTTTTTTTGTAGTGGTAGTAGTTTATGTTTCAGTTGTTGTATATTTTGAATGGACAACAATGTCTGACATGAAGCTCATAATTTGTATTGGATGGGCCAGGTCACATGTATGGGGACATTTTTGTTTGTGCTGCGAAGTCCAGGAGCTGCTTGATGATAAAGTCTGTATACGAAGACTAGGAATCAAGGATAGTGATCAGGTTGTTACTTCATAGCCGACTCATATCCTTTTTCTGATATTATTATTATAAGATTCTGTTGTACTTATACCCAAAACAATACTTGAGTTGAAATGTCAGTGTATCAGTTGGGATATGAAACTGATCTATCGTGACAATGACCGGTTACACTAAAACAACGGTCCAATTTAATTTTGTAATGGTATTATGAATCTAATCAATTTATACTTCCTTTGAGAACCTCATTAAAATTATGCAATTTGTGCTAATATCTATTTGCAAAAATTTGAACTATTGGAGTATAGGCGATTGCTTAATATAGTGTTTCATTTGATCCACTGATCCAGAAAACCAAAAAGGTATTGGAGGCTATACTCTAATATAATTAAGTTTGACATATTTAAGTATCACTTAAATCAAGTCAACTATTATATATAGATGATTGAGATATACATACATACATATATATATATATATATATATATATATATATATATATATATATATATATATATATATATATATACAGATTTAAGTATCTATTGGAGGCTATACTCTAATATAATTAAGTTTGACATATTTAAGTATCACTTAAATCAAGTCAACTATTATATATAGATGATTGAGATATACATATATATATATATATATATATATATATATATATATATATATATATATATATATATATATATATATATATATATATCTCTTTTTTTTTCCCTGAACTACATTCATCAGCACCAATATAGGATTATCAGGCAAGCGCTTTTGTGTATATATTGGTGTGACAGCTATGCTAGTTTTATGGACATTATTTTAGTAGTCATATGTTAGGATCGAACTTGAGATCACGGGATTGCACACTTTACGTATGAAATTTAAAGTTTAATAATTAAATGTAAAAGGTTATGTTTAATTATTAATTACACAAAACGTCTAACGACTGTTAGTATTTAACGAGGTCATTAACCAATAAAAGGAAAGAATTATGTGTGAATATTTAGTATGTCAAGAAGGTTCCGGAATACCCCTTAGGGGTGTTAGCCGATTGGTTATGGGAGGGGAAACCCAACCCATAACTTAACTTGAGCTGCAAGGTTCTATTCCTATATAATCAAACTTAGGGATCATTATTTGTTACTCTTGTACACATAGCTTATCCCTAAACTTGTTTTCTTTTCTTTTTGTTTGGCCAATCGACAAACTCCATTCATAGGGTCGATTGGTTTTATTTTCCAAACCAAAATGTTTTGTGTTCTTAAACTAGCATTTACTTTAATTCGTTAATAGTACGTGTGTACAAGAACGTGATTCAATCACACTATTGATTGAATCTTGGATTGAATTACAAAACAGTAAGGGGTAATTCCAATAATCCACCATAAACCCTAATTAGGGTTCATAAAGTTGATTGCTTGGAATTAGATTCTTGTTTGGCTAGAATCTTAAGGTACGCATACTTTTACGTTTGGTTAAATTAATTTATACATTATATGTTCTTACTCGCTTCCGCATGTTTACTTTGATGTTATTGTTTAATTATGATTGTCATGTATTAAAATTCCAACAGCGGCATCAAGAGCCTTGGATAATGTGTAGTTAATTACCAAAACACATAAAAAACGAATATTGGATTGTGTTTATATATGTTAGTCGATTTTTAGGGATAAAATTCGAACCCTAATTTTTTTAATAGGGCCGATTGCCTTATTATTTATTTTAGGGTTTGGGTTTTAATTTTAATATTGATTAGAAACTCTAGATTAACATGTTTATGTGTTAGTATGTGATCTTGTGGCAACTTTATAACAGTTATGTAGAATCCATGAAAACGTGCATGTTTGGCATAGATTTATTGTTGTGATAATTTAAATTGTTTAAATTTGCTATATGAATTGTGGCAACTTGATAACAGTTATCCCTTTAGATACACAATGTCCCTTAACTAGGTCCATTGTATCTACTAGTGTTGCCCCTATTGTTAAAACCAAGGCACCTATGGTTTCAGCAGCCCCAAAGATTGTTTGCACTAACCAACTGGAACCCAACCTAAATTGGGAATCCAGAATGAAGTTATTGAGTTTCTAAGTTTTCAGACCAAAATTTCGCTGTAACAACTTGCATCAACCAAACCAAATCACAACTTAACAATAGTGCAACAATCCAATAGTCATCATAACACATATCAAGCATTATTTCACGGTTTATTCTTGATTTTGTAAAACCCCGCGAAAGAATCTATTTCTCGGTTTAAATCATAGAATTGTAAAATCCCGTGCACGTTAATTTCATGTCAAATACTTCAGATTCTGCTATATCAGAGATACTCAAATTGTACAACATGATTGACAAACAAAAGATTCCCAAAGATGTTCGACAGATAAACGTGTTTGACTATGCTGGTGCCAATAGAGACTTTGTGTGCCCGAATTCTCAAGAAAACAAGCTTCATCAGCCACAGACAAACGTGGTTGAGTCAGATACTGCTAGGAACAACGTGCAACATGAGAAACACAACGAAGTGTCGGCTGAACCTAATGGGGTATCTTCTGTCATTAATAATGATAATGTGTTGCATGAACAAAAGATTCCCGTCAAAGTACAACAGACAAACATTGTTGAGTCAGATATTGCTAATATGGGAAATAGCGATGTTATCCCATATGAACAATATGTGAATCACAACGAAGCGTCTGTTGTACCTAGTTGTGCATCTTCTGTTCTAAATGATGATTATGTGCTGCATGAGAACTCTGTGTTTGTCCCTGATGATAACTTGATCACTAGACTAAACATTTATAAAGAACAAGTGGCTATGTATGAACAGCGTGCTAAGTTTGAGCTTAATGAACGTGAGCAGAAATTAGAAGGTCAAATGAGTACACTTATTAAAGAGTCTAGAGTAAGAGAAGAAACATTAAAATTAGAATTGAGTTCTTTGAAAAGTCAGCTAGAACAGTCTGTCAAACAGAAACAGGAAGTACAAAAGTGTATAACTACACTTAAGCTAGAATTCAAAGAAAAAGAAACAACACTTTTAAATGATTTCTCTAGACTCAAGACGTTAAAAAATAAGCTTGAAGATAAGTTGTACACACAAGATCAAACCATACAAACTGCTCAAATGATTCATAAGCACAAAAAGTTGAGTGATAAGCATAGTAAAATCATGATAGGTGAACCCAAGTCAACCATCCTTAGGGACATGAAAGCAGCTCAACCTGCCCTATATGATGGTAATGTGATGCTTATGCCTATTCATGACCCGCCTGAGCATATCTACACTAAAGAGGAGGATGAGATAAGTGAGAGAACTAGGGAAAGAATGAATGAGAAAATGAAGGATCCCAAATGCATAGCCAAACGAATAATAGTCAAGCCCCATGATTATTATGAGGAGAATCGTTTGACTGTGTTTTCCCCTCAAAAGAAGTTAACACCTGAACAAATATTTTGGTCTCAAGATATTGAAAAACTTAAGGAAGAAAAACTTAAGGCCAACACCCCTCTCATTAGAAAAGTTGCGTCCATAACGGTGTATCCTCCCAATACACCTAGGAATTTGGTGCCTTTGTCTCTTCCCACTGAAAGCAAAACCTTTATTAGCTTATATGTGCTTTGGCAACTGTTTGCTGATTTCGATAAAACATGTAAGAAGAGAATCACACCAACCGGCATTACTGAGGGGGAAAGGTGTTTTGAACATGCAAAAAGGTGTTACTTAACTGAGGTCATGCCATTCTTTAAACTACTCAAAGAACATTTTGAAGGGATGCAAACTGCCCTTAAAACCGAAATAAATGAAATGAAAGTAGTGTTTAAAGATATGGAAAATGAGGTAACTCAAAATGTGATAGAACTTAAGACTCGTGAGATTGAAAGAAAAAACATTCTCATCACAAATGAGAATTTGATTGCTAGATGTATTGCACAAGATGTATTTTATACTGCTACTGATTCTGCATTATCTGCTTGTCAATTTCATGAGTATTCTATTGCTTTGAATGTTACCCAGAATCGTGTTGTTGAGCTTGAGGGGGAGAATTTGAAATTGCTTGAAAAAATTCAATATGATGACCATGATAACATGGTTAAACGTTTTTCAAAACTAGAGGTTGATTATCAAAAGTTGCAACTCAAACATCAACACTTAGAAGAAAAATGCAAAATATCAAATGTCAAGACATCCTTGGATGCTCCTGAGTTTGATACATATTTTGAATTAAGCAAACGTGATGAAAAAATTCAAGCTCACACAAACACGATTCGACTGTTAAGAGCTCAAATTGCCCAATTGAAGTCCAACAAGTGTGATGTGTATGGCACCAATAAACCTTCGTCTTCAGATTCTCAGAATTTTCAGTATCAAGACACCATCAACAAGTTACATTATGAAAATGAGTGTTTTCGAGAAGAAAATTCTAAGATTAAACAGCATTACAAAGAGTTATATGATTCAATTAAAGTTTCACGAAATAGTCATAATGAAAAGATAACTTCTTTGTTAAATGAAATTGAGAATCTTAAGACTCAAGTGAAAGGAAAAATGCCAAGTACCACTTGTAATTGTGTTGCATCAAAGGTCTCTGCTTGTAAAATGTATGATGTTGATGTGGGGCCTATTCCATTTCCCATGAGAAACAACAGACCTGTCCATCAAATGTATCTCTGTCACCTTAGGGATGGACTTGACACTCTTCGTGAGGTTGTGGAAGAGGGCATAATAGGAAAACCACTCGATAAGGCAGTAGGTTATGCCTGCGTCCTCACAAAAAGGATCCAGGAACAGTTAGAATATGCCATTGGCACGGGTCCCAAGTCTAGCAACCAAAGAGATAGATTAGGTGCATCATCATCCACAAGTAAGAACAAGCATGTAACCTTTGAGGTACCCTTGGAAACTTCAGATCCCAACACATCTAAACATGTTCAACAACTAGAAGTGAAAAAGTCTAAGATTCCCATCAGTTCTTCTACAGGAGTTAATAGTGACACTAAAGCTAGCGAGTCAAAACCTAGGAGAAACTTTAAGAATTCTAGGATTTCACCAGCTAAAAGTGTTCCTAAAAGGAAAGTAGAAGAACACATGAGAAACAACAAGTCAGATTTGAACAAAAGGAATCATAATTCGAATCCAAATTCACTTTGCAAAACATGTAATGAATGCATAATTTCATGTAATCATGATAAATGTGTTATGAAATTTCTGAAGTCGTCCAAAAAACCCCCAGTTAAGAAAGTTTGGAGAGCTAGACAAATGAAGCAATCTTGGAAACCTACAGGGAAAATGTTTACCAATGTGGGCTTTCAGTGGAAACCCACGGGCCGAACATTCACACTAGGGGAACATTGCCCTTTAACAAGGATTACAATTCCTAGAGTAGTGCCTGTTAAGGAATGGAAGCCTACTGGTAGAGTTATCCCTTTAGATACACAATGTCCCTTAACTAGGTCCATTGCATCTACTAGTGTTGCCCCTATTGTTAAAACCAAGGCACCTATGGTTTCAGCAGCCCCAAAGATTGTTTGCACTAACCAACTGGAACCCAACCTAAATTGGGAATCCGGCTCTCCAAATTCTCTTCGTTCGTCTGTTTTCAAATGCAGGTCGTACGGATCGTCCTTTGACATTTGGACACAGGCTGCTCACAACATATGAGGGGAATCACAATGACGTCTGAATACCTTAGTTCAGGCCTCGGTCTTCATCATTATGGCGTCTGCTGACATCTCTTCAGGCCCCGTTCATCAAAGAAAAGAAAGGCGTACGCTTGAGTGCGCTTTATCTTCGGAAGAAGAGGAATCTTCTTATTTATGACCATTCTCATCAAGCTTCATGTTCTTCAAATGCTCATTCAGTCACCAAAGGGGATAAAAGTACATTGGAGTATATTCTTATTCACCTGCTCTATCAAAAATGGCAGTTAGTCGTCATGTGCAATTTTTGAGGGGGAGAAAGGTGAATAAACTACATGGTGATTGAGATTTGAGAAGTGGTCATATGACTCTCCATGTTTCTGACTTTTCTCATATAAAGGCTTCATACTTGCTCCATGCTCATTCAGATATCAAGTGGATCTACTTCCATCCGATTGGACGTTTATTCACTCAATCAAAAATAGCATCCTCGTATGCAATCTTTGAGGGGGAGAAGTGTGAACAGTGGATCAACCTCATATGCATTTGTTCAATCAAAGATGGCATCCTCGTATGCAATCTTTGAGGGGGAGAAGTGTGAACAAGTGATTCGATGTACATTTGGTTGTTGGTTCACTCACTTGAGCTGGGCATCTAATTGTGACCATGGAGTTGATCAGGTATCACTTATTCGAGATTGAAGTTGACTTCCTCAAAGGCGTGATCTTATCCTATCTTGAAGTCGGGGTTGGTTGGATGCATGACTTTCTATGATAACTTGCTCGTGCTTAAGATTTAAGTTGAAGTCTTAGGTTATCTAGTTACCAATTGTCGGGGTAACTATCACTTAAAGGAGTTACGTTGTAGTACTCAGTTTCACACGCCGATGTCGTTGTGGATAATCGTAAGAGGTGTTAATGTCTCATACCTTGGTTGGGTATTGAGTACTTAGATATTTGCTTGGAGCACTAATTCTCTACACCGTTCTTCCAACATTAGTGCAAGCGTAAGTCACAAGAATGGGGAATTCTATCTTCAGGCTCAAGTTTGGTATATCGGGTTTGCTCCATCAGTTATCTCATCAAAAGGCCTACTTGAGGGTTGATAAAGATAGTCAGAGACGATTTCGGCAGCGGTTAATTCTCACTTGATCTACTTGAGCCTAAGTTGTTCTTCTCACAAGATTTCAAGAATATGTTCGTAAAATGTGTTGCTGATTCTGAGGTATCAAAACCAGCAAGGGGGAAGGAGACATACATCTGAATGCACAATGAGTACACATGATGGGCTTTATACTTCTTCTTAATTGAAGATTATTCCGGGAAGACAAATGTCATAACCGCAGAAAAAATCAGTGTTCTAACTCGTTCTTTCTGGTGTGTCATTCCAACTAAGTGTGGGAAGAGAATGTCAGTTTCTGATGATAAAAGAGGTACACAATTGTATGATGGTTCCTATGGTTAGTCGGTATCCTACTGAAGGAAATGTGTACATCCGGTACTCAGTAGCTGTTATGGTACTGTCTTGGTGTTATCATGTCGACTACATACGGGATAAATTGCTTACACTCGGGACTTAGCTGAATTTGGTGTAACAATTCTCATCTGTAATTTTCTGAAAGGAGATAAGGGGATTTTCGGGTCTTAATTGATCTTGATGATGCTTTTTCGACTTTGTTAATGGAATTGAGTGTGTACTTCGGGTTTTTGGGTTTCATATATCGAGACTGGCTGCATCTCTTCAATTACTTGGGGGAAGTGGTCTCTGGATACTGTTGGTATGCTTTACCTCAGTCTTCAGCGGGAAGAAATGTGAGAAGAGTTATTCAAATGTGAGATGATTCGTTGCTGATCTATTTGAGGATCCCAGGAACGGAGAATCACGATGATTATTCTTAAAAAGGAGCAGCAATACTTGATGTGGTTTGCTACGGTTTCCGCTGTACACTTACCTTATGTAACCTTGAAAGATAGCTTAGAATCTGCTCAGTAAGAAGATTGTCGATTTGGGGGGGAAGCTATCAAAGCTGTACATTGGGAAGGCTCAAGTTCCGTCGATTGTTCAGGAGCCTTGAAAGCTTTGGTGGTGAAAGTTTAAGAGTTGATGACTTCCGATTTCTACAACATACTGAACGTATCCTCATTTCGGTATTCATTTCATCATCGTCTTAAACTGAATAATATAGTCTGTACATATCTTAAAACATACTGTATATAGAAAATTATAGAAAACCTGCAAATTGTAAATAGAGATGCGTAAATCCAGAAAAAACCATAAAAATTAAAAAAAAAATATATATATATATATATATATATATATATATATATATATATATATATATATATATATATATAGAAAATGCCAAAAATAGTTTCACCTAGGCATGTCTTTTGTTTATCGATAACATTTACGGACTTAGAAATGTCATTCAATAATGGCACGGGTCTTTAAATGAAGCTCGAGCAGAAGTTAAAATGGATTGTTAAAACATGTCTAAATGGCTTGCTATTACTTTAGATAGCAACCCGCGCTTCATATTGGGGAAAGCACGTCGCCAAAAAGACGGTTGTTCCTCCAACTGGGTGATGTTCACCTGGGCATGGATTACTTCATATCCATGTTTCCTGATTTGATGTACGTTTCAGTGCATCATTTCTTGTAAAAGAAGAGAAATCTTCTTAGTATAACAAATAGTTTTCATTCTATGATTCTTCTGAAAATTATTTGTGAGACACTTGGTGAATATGTGTTGTATGAAATTTGTTTATACTTGGATTATGCATAAAAATTTGTCACTCAATCAACGACCACAAATCTTTAACTTGAATATGGGTCATTGATTGAGGGGGAGAGTGAATTCAAATTTTATATCATCAAACGGGTTTCTTGATTAATTCATGACTCTTAGAAAAGGTTTTGCAGTTAATGGGGTATTAGTTGAAGAGGATATTGCTTAAATATATCAAATGACCAAGTGTGTTAGTTGCTAGAAAGTTTAGGACATTATGTGCAATTTGCTTGTAGTATCCTAGCTTCATATAACTAGAAGGTTCATTTGTATCTCTTTGGAATCCTCGTTTAATCCCCTAGATACATTAAAACTCAAATTCTGAAAGAAGTTAGAAAACCCGATGTGTTTGATGTTCTTGAATGCTCCACTGACATTTGTATGAACTAAGTGAATGAGTTTCAAATGTTGTTTGTCTCTGCTGCTTAATTGTTGTTGATATTGTGCATATGTTCTCAGGATTCGCTTAGGTAGATTGCTATTATGTTAGAATCATGTTCCTAAGATCCTGAATTAAATATTGAAATCTGTGTGAATTGCCATGTTCATTATTGCTAATTGCTCTTCATGCTAGATAGTGGTTTGACATAGTTCCTGATTGGGGTTTGATTATAAGATGAACTTGGTATTATAATGTGGCAAGCTGCTGAAGGGTAGCTATTAAGGAATAGTGTATATGTATGCATGTATATCTGTGTTGATATTCTTATGCAGATTCCATAGCCAAAATGAATGTGCCAGTTCCCATTCTAACCATTTAATCAAACGTTCAAATTCTATTGATTGGCTCGGAATTCACCACGATAACAACATCGGCAACAACAACAACAACAACACCTTCACCTCCACCACCATCATTTCAACAAAGAAGTACTTACTCGGATCTCGCCAAGAGGGGATCGACAATACTTGAGAAGATTTGTTGGTGGATGGATGATTGATGTTGACCACTGACTCACTCAGAAAAGCGGGTGATTATATCGTCTGCGCAAAAAGGTCAAACTCATATGTGTCATAATAATCAAATGTGCAAAATAAGCAGTGAATCTCCCTCTTAGATTAAGGGGGAGCATAGTATGTTCTCATCATCAGAATATATTAAATCGGACACATTTTCTCCCACATTTTCTAACTTATTTAAATCAATTGGGATCACAAATCTCAAAAGGTTTGAAATTTTTGATCGGGGGAGAGAATGTGATTTAAATATGAAACCTGATGAAAATGTGATGTTTTGGACTTAAATGTTAGGCTCTCCCATATGTGCTAAACTCTTTCGTATATCGATGCACATATTGAGGGGGAGCGAATGGACAAAAAGGATTTGGCATAGCATGAGATCGTGACTCAGACTTAACCAATGAATTGACGAAACTTGAACTGTCATCAATCGAAAGGATACGTCTTGGCCGGGTAATAATTTCAAGCTGGTCTAACCAGTGATGTAAGCGTGTCTCGAAAAAGATGTATCTGAGTAGAGAGTACCATTTTGAGAAACTTTCTGTGGACTTGACCAGGCCGGGTAATAATTTCAAGCTAGTCTAACTAGTGATGTAAGCGTGTCTCGAATCGGTCATGTTCACTGAAAGTGGATCAATTCAAAAAAAATGCGTGCTCTACCTATGATTCGTTAAAATCAACACTTATTTTTTTTCTCCAAGGATTACAAAGGAATTATGTAACCCAAGGTCGTTATCCCCAACGAAGGCGTGAATGGAATTTTATGATCTCGAATCGTGCAACGTGTTTGAATGGTGAGAATAAAAGAATTTTTGTTTTTTTTTTTTTTTTTTTATCTAAGATAAGTGAACATAAACTAAAAACGATTTAAAAAGTGAATTAAACGATAATATAAAGAACGCATAATTAAAAATGTAAAGAAAATCTAAAAACGTAAATTATAGCGAACGAGAATTAGAAAATTAACTTGGAAAATGGAAACTAATGTAACTTACAACTACGGGAAGCATAAATAGGCTAAAGATAACTTATAAAGCATAAGATACAAGCCTACAAAGCATACACTAGCAAAAACTCAAAGAAAATAAACAAACGAGCTAAAACCGGGAAATCCCCTAGGTCCACCCATGCTGCTACTCTTTGAGTATTCAGATATCTCAAACGGTCACGCAGATTAAGATTATCACTTATCATAAGTAATAATTAAACACAATTGGTATAGCTCAATTAAAGTAAAGATGACAAAATAAAAAAATAAAAAATATTTAAAAAGTCAACTTAGTCATCTAAACATAAACAGTAAACTTTCTACACTAACTGGTTCATACAAATCAAATTTCACAGCAAGAAATTAAAATCCAAGTAATAAAAAAAATATAATAGATTGAAGTAGAGATAGATTAAAGTAGAGATTTAAGCTAAATGACTTGACATGAAAATAAAATATGACTTCTAGAACTAGATTAATTAAACGAAATGTACATAATAGTAAAATAAGTGAATTGAGAACTAGATCATTTGGTTTACTGCTACAAACAAAACAATAGCTAAAGACTAAAATAATACTAACTGAAAGATATGAACTGTAGGCATGATTTAATTTGTGGTGAGCTCCTCCTCAAGACCTGCGGCTCCAAGTAAAATTCGAATATCAAAACAAAGGATCTGCTACTGAAAACCTTCAAAAATCTCTTCTACCCATTTAACGTTATTACTGTTCCCTTTTAGGCTACTTCTTCATTTTTTTATTTTTTTATTTTTTGTTGGCTGCTACTCATTTCCTTGAAAATAACTGCTGCTATTTTTTTTATTATTATTTTTTTTTATATATTTTTATAACAACCGAATTTTTATAAAAAAAAAATAATGCAAGAACTTTTAATAAAAAAAATGTAAAGATTAAAGATAAAAGGAATAAAAAGTAATTAACTAAAACATAAAAATAAATGCTTCAAATTAATAACATATGAAAGAAACTAGACAAAGATTAATACCTTAGATTATCAAGATTTAATACAAGCTCTAACTATTTTTCTTAAAATTAAAATTAAACTAAAAAACTTAACAAAAAAAAAAGATAAGAAAAAAGAAGTAAACATTCGGCTGCTCCTTTTTTTCTCTATTTCCTCCTCACTTTCCAAAACATAACGTCAGCCCTTGTGAGATATTTCTTTTTCTTCATTTGTCATGTGATGCTTTTAATATGGGCTGGGCTTTTTATGTTGTTGGGCTTGGGGTTTAGTGGATAAGGGTTAATGATGGGTTTATTGTGAAAAAGGGTTTAGGTTATTTAGTGTTTAGGGTATTATTGTTGAAATGGGATAATGTTTAAGGACAAATAATGTAATCTTTGAAAATTGAGGGACCTTTGATGCCAATTCTGAATATCCCAAGGACCATTCTTGTAATTCCTGAAATATACTTCCAAGGACTATTCTTGACAAGTGTCAATAGTACAAGGACCATAAAATATAATTTTCCATTTTTTGCAAACCAAGGACTAATTTTGACAACTTTTGAAACTCGAGGGACTAGACTTGCTATTTTTTCAAACTTTGCTTGTTTTTCAATTGTTTTCAATCCTTTTGCACTTGCAACACATAAAAACACAATCAAATGATATTTTCTGAATTTTGAAGCATAATTGCATGTTTTTAAATGTTTTTGCAGTCCAAATGTGACAGAAATGATGAGTATTTAGACACTCATCAATCCCCCACACTAAACTATTGCTAGTCCCTAGCAATCTTTTATGAAAATTTAATGGATTTGATGTCTCTTTACCAAAAGCCATTACTTCTGGAGTAGCCAAATGTTTCTGTTCAAGTAAGAACTATGGTACACTGATAACCATATGATTTTGAGCAAATCACCAGCTGTCAACGGATTTGATTTGTCTTTACCAAAAGCCGTTTGCTTCTGGACTAGCCAACTCTTCACTTTTAAGGATATGGTGAGTCGAATACCATACAATTTTAGGCAAATTGCAAGCCATAAACGGATTTGATATATCTTTACCAAGAGCCGTTTGCTCCTGGATTAGCCAATCCTTAAGTGGGTTAGACATGGCGGACTGATAACCATTTATTGCGTTCTAAGTGAGAAAAAAAATTTAAAATTTTGGCCAAAATGGGGGAATTAGGGTAAATATGTGATCAAATTCGCGAGAATTCCCCCCCACACTTAGAACTGAATATTGCCCTCAATATTCACAGTACCGGCTATTATGCCGACACTTAGAACGTGAAAGGGAAATACTAATAGCCATTATTTTATATACACTTTTTATATATATATATATATATATATATAATATATATATATATATATATATATATATATATATATATATATATATATATATATACTATATATATATATATATATATATTATATAATGTACATATATACAACATGCGGGGCATCTCCCCCACACTTAGGTGGTAGAACAGAGAAAGAAAACAGAGACACGGGTGAAAATCCATGTTATGCTAATGTTTTTGTTCACCGAGTCACTAGCTTGACTCGACCCCGCATTCATTGGTTCTTGGGGAAGCAAGTGGAAGAAACAATCTCCGTCGGACTTTCATTCAATGTGGTTTGGATAAACATTGAATTTCATGAAAGTTCCACACCGATGAGATATACACAGATCCGGCTCACAAATGATAAATGAAAATGCCGGGATCAAAGATAGTGTCTTCATTCCCTAAGGAGTGAAGAACAGGAGAAGTCACCGTGTAGGTGAAGAAAAGAAAGAAAGTCATGATAAAAATCATGACTAACTCATCATCATCAGAATGAGAATTCATGATTTCAGTATCATGAATCTCATCATTTAAGCTCATTTGATCAAGACAATTCAAGGGTGGGAGGGATGGGATTTTGATATCAATCAAATTCTTAGTATTGAGAACATCTCCCTCCGGAACACAAAGATTTTCTTTGTCAAGATCAAAGTAAAAGTTATCATACTCCGGCGGAGATATGATATGAGTGAGTTCACTGGAGAACTCCTCAAAAGTGAATGAATCATATTCGGATTTGATGCGAGTGAGTTCATCAGTGAACTCCTCAAATGTAAATGATTCATAATCGGGGAGAGAATTATGAAAACGAGAGGTGGTATTGCCACTAATTTTCTCTCCCATCTGATCAAAACAGAAGGCTTCCATTTTCGGAATAGAATCATCGGAAAATATGTCACTATCCTTTATGGGGATAGGAGATGAAATGGGTTTTTCTTTGAAAGCCTCGATTTTAGAAATGAGAAGACTGACATTCAATAATGTTGCTCGAAGAGCTTCATCTTTGATTTCAGTGTCAGTTACTACATCATTCTCTTCTTCCAAGCTGACTAGCTCAGAAGGTAAATCTTCCATATAAGTGATGTCTTCACAAGATAACGAATCGTCATTTTCAGAATCGGAGGACATCTCAACATGATCTTTTGGGAAGATAGGAGGAGGAAGAGGGATATCGCACAAATGCTCGAGGATCCCCTGTGACTCTCTGTGGATTGGAACAAGGTCCTCAACACTAGACTTTATGAATTCGTCCGATTCCTTTTCAGGAACAGTGTCAAGAAGCTCATTCCCCATGATAAGAGAGTGAGTGTGAATCTCGGGTGCGATAAGTTCAGACTGAGGGAGATAAGAAAGACTAGCACACATAGAGTTTATATTTTTCATGTGTTCTTCTGCTAGCAATTCTTGCATACTCTTATCTCCCTGAGCATCCACGGAAGGAGTCTCAACTGATGAACTGGATGATTCTTTGTAATATTCCATCATTTGAATAGAATCCTCATCATCATCGTCATCATGAATGAAACGGAATTGAGAGCTAGATCTGGCTGCTTTTTCTCTTTGAATTGATTCCTTAACAGATTTTTCAAAAGCATTTTGGGAATCTATTTTAGCAGCCCGTTCTTTGGCTAACAATTCTCTCATGGATTTTTCTTTTGGATTATCACGGGAATGTCTCAAATCTTTCACTAAATTTAGAAGATCTAGGAGAAGATTTTGAGGAGGTGGCTGAGGCTGAGGTGCCTGATCCATCTGGTACTGTGGAGGTGGGTCTTGATACAGATAGTCATAATTGTTACAAGGAATTGGATTCCCTGCTTGACAATCAGAGCTGAAATGGGGACCTCCACAGTACTCACAACAATATGATTGTTGTGACTGGCATGGTGAATAATATGGAGTCCGGTAATTCTGAGTGTCAAAAGTGTTTCCAGCTTGACACTCAAATCCTTGGTGAGGACCTCCACAAAATTCACACGAGTTATGTTGATTATACGAAGATAGGTCGGGTTGTAGTGGGTAGTAGGAAAAATATGAGGAGTCGTGAAATGAGGTCGGATTAGGATCATAATCAAATGAATTCCTCGAACCACAAAACAAACAACTCCCGTTCCGAATATCATTACCACACTGTACACACGTACACCAGCGACATGGTGAACCAAAAAGAGGCTCACCACAACCGACACAAGGAATAAACGATTCCATTTGAGAGTTAAGAGAAGGAATCGGTTCATTCAAAGAATCAACAAAACCAACATGGTGATCCGAATGACTATCAAGTCTCGAAGAACATTTTGAAAAATCTGGAGGTGGGACAAGTGGTGTGCTATGAGAGCTAGCAATTTCCACCACTTCCGTTTTAGTCCCCGGTTCTTGTTCTTGAGAAACGCATAGAATAGGCAAGTCATTCTTTTTATGCCGGGCAAAGTCCCGGCTATTATGCCGAATCCTTGAACGTAAAAAGATAACATTTCTAAGCCAAGTGGGGTAAACACAACAATTATTCTATTTTTTTGTATATACAATTTTCATTTGGTTTTCAGATCTATATACAAAATGTGGGGCATCTCCCCCACACTTAGGTGGTAGAAAGGGGTAAGAAAAGTGAAACACGGGTGAAAACCCATGTTATGGCTACTGTTTATTGATTACCGAGTCGCTAGCTTGATTCGACCTCGAATTAAGTTGTTGATGATAACGTTAGAGCATTCATAAAAGAAACTTACGATAATTGGGAAGGAAACCTGTGGGATCCAACATATTTTCAAGATAGAGCTATTCTTGCACCAACACATCAAGAGTTTGACAAAATAAATGAAAGGATGATGTCAATGCTTCCTGGCACAGAGAAGGTGTGTTATAGTTCCGATACGGTTACAGATGTAGATACAGATTTCAACTACAATGAGTCGCTATACACAACAGAATTTTTGAATTCAATAAAAATGTCAGGTATTCCTCATCATAAGTTAGTATTGAAGGTTGGTGCGCCGGTAATGTGTTTGCGCAACATTGATCAAAGAGGAGGACTTTGTAATGGCACGAGGTTACAAGTTGTCAGAATGGGAATAAATAACATTGAGACAAAGATTATATCGGGAGGTCAAATAGGGACTGTTGTCGCAATACCTCGAATGGTAATTAGTCCATCAGATAAGAAGATGCCATTTCAACTAAACAGGAGACAATTTCCCGTATTTGTTTGTTTTGCCATGACAATTAACAAAAATCAAGGGCAAACGTTATCTAAAGTAGGTCTCTATTTAAAACGACATGTTTTTTCACACGGACAATTTTATGTAGCCGTATCAAGGGTAAAGAGCAAGAAGGGTTTGAAGGTGCTATGCTGCGACAATGAGGGAAAGTGTTGCAATTATACAACAAACGTTGTATATAATTAAAGAAGTCCTTCAATGTCTATAAAATTAGTTATTATTTTAGTACTATTTGGTTTTTGTCAAAGTATGACTGTATTTTTGTTTTAGTCGCATAACATATGCGTTGTTTTACCCATTTACTTTTTATATGCATATTCTTTATAGTTGTTATTCATCAATAATTTGCTTCTCAAATGAATTTTATTGAAACATAATGGTTTTCACCTAAAAACAAAATGTTTTTACACTACATTATGAACATTATCCAAAAACATTTTATTTTGAAATAAACTACATTAATTCAGTTTCAATTTTAAATTTTAAATAATCAAATCTTTTTTGATATTCTTATCATTTCAATATATACACTATATAACCTCCTAAAATATATGAATCATTGATATACATCCAAGACCTTATATACATGATTGTCGACACATTTAAAAACCCTAAAATTTTCAATACAATCGCAGCCAAAAAATGTCGACACCTGCAAAACCCTACGAAACCATCACATCCATATCTTTGAACTCAGAAACAAACAAGAAAGACGGCAAAAACATTGTTTTGGAACAACCAACAACAAAAAATGCTATACATCTTGATAACGAGGCTAACAAAAAAGAAAGAAAGAAGGTTGAAACTAAAGAACTGCCTGAAGGCATTATAACATATATAACCAAATCTGTAATATATTCCTTTATATACTTACTTTACGAATCTTAATTTTGTTTAAGATAAGTATCTTTTCTATAACGGAACTTGGCATAATGTTAAGAAGAAGTATAATAGCAATTGTTATTACATGATGGCGGAGGCTGATGAAATAGTCAATGAATTTTGTGCAAAAGGACACAACGTAACATATGATTTTATGTTTCTTCACAACCGTTAGTCACGATGAAGAATAAGTTTCCTTATGTTTCATGTGGCTGGAAATTTTATTATCAAAACTTTGTTATTTTTCCTACGTTTTAACAATTGTCTTTCATAAATGTCTTTAAATAATTTGTCTGTTTGCATTTTTTGCGAGCTATGGTTGTTTTTTTTTAAACATTACTATTATGTAATGGGAAACGATAGTACAATATACCATCAATATACTATCCAAGTATGCTTTCTGTTTCTTTTCCAGTATGCAATATGCTGCACGAATTTTATATTATATGCAATTTTATTAAATGGTTTATAATCAAAAAATTTGTTGCAATTTACATTCTTAATCTATTATCAAACGATTTGTAATATTTTTTTTAACAAAACAAACTCTTAAATCTAGCCGGCCTTCAAGCTACTTATATATAGATAAAGAAATACGAGTAATATAATTTCTACCCTACCCAACCAAACACAATCTTAAATTAACCTAAACCTAGGAGGATAAAGATCTCACAAGCTTAAAGTGAAAAACGTTAGGGTTTGTCCATTCTTCCGAGGGAGTGATATGGCCAAAAGAAAGCGCGAAGAACAAGTAAAAGGGTGTGATATGGGGGGTGATTCACCCTGTAACTTGATCGGATTTCCCACCGCTGGCGCTAAGCATGTTTGGGATGATTCCCCCTGTGAATTGATCGGATTTCCCACCCCTGGCAAAAAGCATGTTTGGGATGATTCCCCCAGTGAATTGATCGGATTTCCACTTGGCAAAAAGCATGTTTGGGATGATTCCCCCAGTGAATTGATCGGATTTCCCTTTGGCAAAAAGCATGTTTGGGATGATTCCCCCAGTGAATTGATCGGATTTCCCTTTGGCAAAAAGCATGTTTGGGATGATTCCCCCAGTGAATTGATCGGATTTCCCTTTGGCAAAAAGCATGTTTGGGATGATTCCCCCAGTGAATTGATCGGATTTCCCTTTGGCAAAAAGCATGTTTGGGATGATTCCCCCAGTGAATTGATCGGATTTCCCTTTGGCAAAAAGCATGTTTGGGATGATTCCGGAATTGATCGATTTCCCTTTGGCAAAGATGTTGGGAATTCCCGTGAATTGATCGGATTTCCCACCCCTGGCAAAAAGCATGTTTGGGATGATTCACCCCCTAGGAAACGAGATAAATCGATCGGATGTTCCGTTAATGATGGTGAACCAGGTACGAAATTTAGATTTCAATGGTTAATTTCCTCTCTTTTATATTTCTCTCATTAAAGCTATTATTGTAGACTTTGTAGTGTGTCTTGACCTCTAAGAAAACAATCAAGCTTTACTTGTTTGCTCTTAATTTTGACTACTTTACTGCCCTCCCACATGTGCAGAGGATTGCTTTGCGAGTTTTAATTGACAAGTGTTTATTTGGTTTGACAAGTATACTAGATGGAGGAAGGGTTAGTAGAATAGTGTACGCGATAAATTTGAGAGACCATGGCCTTTTTTCAGGATGAGATCAATAATAAAAAGATTTCACCTTTTTAAATGTTCCTTACCCTTATTTTGACCATTATGAAGGTTCATTCCTTTAAGTGAACACTTGCTTATAGTTCATTACCTTTCATGCATGCGTTAATGAGGATCTTGAAACACGAATGGACTACATACTTCAGAATTGTATATAGACTTTTTGTTTGATGGTCTTAAAGTCGTAGAGTGTAGTTATGTGATTTATTCTTGTGAATGTCTTGATTGTCTTGTTTTGGATTGTAACTAAAGTTTTTGGTTCCCCAAAGTTCTCGCTCTTTGCTTGTTCATATTCATAGTCAAATCTTTTTCCTGAGTTCTTATCTTCTGATTTATCTTATGGGAAAAGTCTAAAAATGCATTAATGTTAGTTTTTCTGTATCGAAATGCATAGTGTACTAATTTTATTATCGATATGCATAAGCACATTTCAGGCTGGGAGAACCACCAACAACAACAACAACAAAACCCAATCCCGCCGGGGCAGGGTATGGGGGAGGTAGAATGTAGACACATCGTACCCCTACCCCAGGTTAAAACCGCTTCCAATGAGACCTCCGGCTAGTGCAGGTGTGAGGGTGAGAGAGCAAAGAAAGGAGAGCAAAAGCAAGAGAACAATATGCAAAAAGCAGGCAAAAGAAAGAAGGGAAAGCATGCAAACATGCAAACATAGCAGAAACAAAACAGGCTGGGAGAACCGATTTTTTCTATTTTTTTATAATTTTTTTCGGCAGCGAAAAGTCCAAAAATTCATACGCGTCTCAATATCACTAATTTTTTTATATTATTTCTTTCTTTATTTTTAGTTGCTTATGTGGCATTTCACTACCTTTTCGGCTAGTCCCATCTTCTCCTGCTAACTAAACCCATATAAAATCGTGACCAAACATTCGAAGAAAACCATAAAAGGCCGTTTTCGTAACCCGCACCAAACTAAACCTATACCTTAGATCTGGAGCAATATTATAGCTAGGTTTTTTCATATATTTTTTTGGGTTTTAATCCACCACCGCACATACAGTGTTTGTTTAAGCTTATATAGCGGGCTTGTGGCTTATTTTTTTTCAGCCTATGTTTCATAAGGTCACCTTGTGGCTTATTTTGAAACTTTTCGGCTTAAATAAGCTTCTAAGGAGGTTGGTGTGGCCACTTTGGGTAGTTCTTGCAAGTCTTTTGACACTAGACCACCCCTGAGGCCGGTTTTTAAAAACCCGACCGGACCGGCCGGTTCAACCCGGAACCAGGACCGAGGCCGGTTTATGAACGGGAGTGGAACCCCTTGTCATCGAACTGCTCCAATCCGGAGAAAACGGGTAAAAAACCGGTCACCGATTGTGACTTTGGGATGGAAGAGACGAATCGGCCGTTTTGATGTGTGATGATGAGGTCGTTGATGAAGGAGGCGTTTGCTAGTCATGGAGGAAGTGGTGTTGTTGATGTCGTTGTGGAAGAATATTGACTTTTCGATTTTGGCATATCACCTCGATGTAGTGTTGTAGTCCATGGAAACACGAAATTATATTTTTTAAGCAACTTGTTGGATACAAAAATATTTAGTATACAAACATTGTTAGGTGGCTAATTAAAATTGTGATTGGCTGGATTTTTCTCCAAAACGGTTTGATCAATGGTTGTACCAGTTGAACCGGGAACCGATTGGTAAAATGGTTCACTTAAGAATGTAGTTAACCGGGACCCGATTGGTAAAATGGTTCACTTAAGAATGTAGTTAGTTGAGGGGAGTTTAAAGGTAATTTTTTTGTTTTGTAGTGAAAGGAGGTTTTTTTAATATGATTTATTGCTTTGTGTAATGTGATCAGGTAAGGTTTGTTTACTTGTATTGTTATTATCATGTTAAATTTAGGATGTTGCGGATGTACAAGTTCTTAGATATACATTGAATATGTTGGTCCTTTACTTTGGAAAGTCTTGGTCCGTAAAAGTTTTAAAAGTAAACACAATCTATAAAAAATAGAGGATTCTCGATTTCTCGTTAGTAGGACACTTTGCCACATTCCCACAGTGACACAAACACTAAAAGCGTTATTATGATTGGAATTCGTAAGAAACTAAGCAAAATTGAAGGGTGTGTTTGTTTCATTAAGATGTTTTAGGTCTGAATACTACATCTTACCTATAAGACGTAGCTAGAAAGTCTAAATCTGAATGAAATAATGTTGTTTGTTTTTTTATAATTGTCCGAATGATTTTAAGTGCTTGTTTCTGCAATTTATTTAAGTAACTTATGTAAAATATGAAACAAGATTTTTTATCATAAATATAACATAGTTAATAAACCATCAAATATATTATATATTAACACGAGTCTTCAATCTCTTATCGAGTAAGAGGCAGTAAGACAAGTCCCCTACCTCTTACTGAGTAAGATGTTATATGTCTAACTGGGTCTGACTCGAAAGAAAAAACAAACAGGCAAAACGTCTGACCACCTCTTACTGGTAAGAGGGCTACGAGGGCTAGGAAGCTTTTTTTTTTTTTTTTTTTTTTTTTTTTTTTAAACAAACCACCGAACTTCTTGGTCAGCTTTTCGGTGCCTTGACAAGGTTCAGTACTTAGAGACTACAGCTATGGAGTGATGAACTGAAAGAGTTCAAGTTCTATTTACGATGCTTTAAGTATGATACAATTTTTTTATTTATTTATTTATTTTTTATTTTATTATTTATTTATTTATTTATTTATTTTTGTCAATTGTCATGTTGTTACCAGGATGAAGTTCTGTATCTCTTAAAGTGTGTTTGCAGTGATGTGAATCCTCGTCCTTGACTAGTGATTATGTTTGCCCCATATATAAAATTTTTGTATCTAGTTCTGATATCTTTGTTTTGTGGCAACTATATTTGTAAGAATTGTCCATTAGTATTGTAAGGCCTAAGACTATGAAACCCATGTTATTTAGCAAATAAGGTTTCAGAACCCCTTCAAAAGTCAATAAATAAGTTAAAGTTACAATGTTGTGTGGCTGCTAATGAAATTTATAATGCCTGGTGAGTATAATACCACAGTAGGAAAAGTTATCAGGCTCCAGTTCCGCAAAAAAGAAAAAATGATTTTGTGGCTCTCTTGAGAATTCCAATGTTGTCTTTATCGGTGACAGTTTAGTGTATATATAGAATGGGTCTTAACGATTGGAAAAATAAAACTCATACTAGTCTTGAAGCTGGAACATGTCTTTTCATGTTTGAAGTTTAAAGATGGTCTCACACTCTTACTCTTTTAGTCTTTTGGAGTTGAATGATATTATTAGTGTGACAGTGTATCAATTTTCTCCAAAAAGGTCATTTTCGGAAGAAAAGAAAAGAACATGATATCAAGATGATCTGTTCAGTCATATCAAACCCTGAAATTGCATTGTTCATTATGAAATTGTTTGTCACAATTGTTCAGAATTACATCCGATGTTCAACATTTTAGGTATCATGAGCCGGGTATTAAGAAATTGAACATATTTTGATGAGACTTGTCACTGAAAATATCAACTGTTTCAACATATTTTGCTATAATTATATTTATTTATTTTTTTTTTCCCCATAATATGCTTCTGACAATGGGCATACTTTCATTCAAGTTTATAGAAGAAACTGACTGCAACAAAATTGATGTTGGATATATGGCTGAGATCTTCGAGCAACAAGGTAATTTTTTGTCAAACCTTATGAACTTGTGATTATCTCTTACCATTTGCAGCATCTTCATATATCATATGTCTCAACATGGAACTCACTTTTTTGTATACCATTGAAAACTTGCAGGACAATATAATTTTATAACCCTCATGACATCATTTACAACAGAAGTAAAATCTAGAAAAGATATTAACTGCATGTATTCATGTACATTGTTTTCATGTAGGCAATATGGCTATGATATCAACGTTGTATCATGCGGCAATTTTGTCTTGCAGTGTTGCTATAGCACTTCGTCAGGTGACTTATCTACTCAAATAATTGGAGTTCACTTTTTATATTTAATATGTTTGTTACATATTATGGTGAATGGGTACTTTTTCATGGCAGCTGCTTATGCCCGGACCTGCCAGTATGGAAAAGCAATCCTTGACTGCCAGAAATCAATTGCAATCGACCGAAATCACATCATGGCCTACAATTATTTAATGTTTATTTATTTTCTTCAAGGCATAGACGCCCTTGAGAAAGTTAATCAAATGGGTTCGTACATATTACATTGAAACATCAGAATCCGTTTAATTGATTATTGTTTTGTGTTACTCCCTTAATGGATTAACCTTTTTTAGTAGGCCAAAATAAACCTCAGAAAGGTGTTCGCTATGGGATCAACCATATGATCTTGCTAAAATATCTTTATCTATATTAAAATAATTATTTCATTTTGGTTTTCATGCAGCCGTTGATTTGGACCCAACGAATGAACATGTAAGAGAAAATATTCGGGTCAGTTCATCTTTGTGTACACTTTCATCATCATTTTATGCTATCATTTTTGTGGTTACGTAAATCTTCTTGTATGTTACATGTCACGGTTCTCATTGAGCTTTATTTCCCTGTTGATATATGTAGGCAGCTGAGCACAAACTATGGCAAAAAGTAGAGGAAAGTGGCCAGGTAATGGAACCATACGAGTTAAAAATCATTCGAAGTTTATCTCCTGTTTGTTTATGCCATACATTTAGCAAAATTGTGATCATTGCATATTAAAAGGTAGCAACTCAAGAACACACTTGCTCTTTGGGGTAGTGTTCTCATGCACTATATATATGCTTCAGCTTGGTTCCTGAATCGAGTAATAGAAAGTCATTAACAAATCAAAATCTTGTCAAAGTGGCCTCTTATAAATCACGTCTTTATCTCATACATGTTTATGCTTCTTTTGTAATTATAATTAGAGTAAATTGCAAAAACCGTCCCTGTGGTATGTCCAAATTGCAGGCGCACAGTCCTTACCTTTTCGAAAGTGCAGATATTGTCCCTGTGAGAAACCTTTTTTGCGGATATCGTCCTTGCCCCCAATGTGAAATGACTGAAATGCCCTTGCCTTCAGTGTTTTAATTTGGGGCATTTTAGTCATTTCACATTCGGTCAGGTACAATATCCGCACCAAAGGTTTCCCACAGGGACTTTATCTGCACTTTAGAAAAGGTAGTAATGACAAAGTCTGCAATTTGGCCATACCACAGGGACGGTTTTTGCAATTTACTCTTATAATTATAATTGTTGTTACTCTACCACATGCTGTGGAGGTCACTAAACTTAAGTTGGCCGGTTAAATAAGTCACGTCATACATATTAAGTAACTTTTAGTCACCAAAAATGCCTGTTTAGCTACCTGATATTTTAAAATATTTAGTTGATTTCTTTTCTGTGATTGGCGATTACTAATTTGTATCAGAATTCACATGGGGCTATGAGTGTCAGAGACCAAGTTCCACCACCTCTCTTTGGTAACAACTCTGGCGCTTGGCTACGAATAAGTGCAATGGATCCTGAACATACTAATCCAGGGGAGCTTTATGCGGCTATAATAAGAGCTGCTAATCAGCTTGTTGGGTGCTTTGCACCATAAGACAACAACTCTAATGGAAACTGAAGTACTAAACGCTTGACACTTCCTTTTGAAACTAGTTCAAAACTTGTTTATCGGTAGGTTCTGCTAGCTATTGGTTAATGTATGCATGGGCTTTATGTACTCGGAGTAATGGATGGTTTCTTACCTATGCTTAGATTTGGTATGTTTTATATTAGCGTTAAAGCCCAGGGGCACAACACATTGACAATCAACCCATTTAGTCATACATCTATTTTCACATGTCTGAAGTAAAACTCCACCCTACAAACAACCCATTGTTATCAGTGGGTGTAAAATATATAATTTCAGATAAGTATATGGGTCCAGGATGATATAGCAATTTCCCCAATCTACCCGTAACTACACACAATCCAAAATTGCACTGCAATGATACATTCACAAGTGCTAGCATTTTGTAAGGATCAATATGGCATGTAAACAGCGTAATTCAAAATCGTGTGTTCTTTTTATCTTCGATGATGCTTATGTTGGTTATGCGTACCCAGCTCTTTTAAGTAGATTCATTTACTTAATAACTAATTTCGTTGATTTTCAAATGCAACTTTTTAGACATCTAAATTGATTTTTTGGACAGGTTCGCCCAAAGCAAGTTCCTACGTGCAAAGCTCATTTTCTACGAAATTAATGCATTGATTTCAAACCAATTTTACTCGACTAAACAAATGAATCTTATTTTTTGGAGTCTTGATTCTATGGGATTAATCGATCTTATCAACTTGACTACAAGAATAGTACACCTTGTATTTTTTTTATCTCAAAATTACTTTTTTTCTTTTTCTTTTTCTTTTTTTTTTTAATATTTTTTAAATTTTTTTTGGGTGTTGTTTTAGTGATAAATAAATATAAACATCTATCAAGCGAGACATATTATGTATTGTGTCAAATGTTGGTGACCTGAAAGGGCTTAAGCTGGGCAAGAAGGGAAACTTCAATAGTTCAATGTAGCTAATCTAAATTGCTCTTTAGTGTGAATGCATGCATGCATATGTATGATAAATCAGTATATTTATATGTGTGATAGGTAAAAAACTACTACTGAATTATAAGTTTACCTTGAGGATATTATTTTTGGCTTCTCTGATTAATTGACAAATTGTGTCCCTTATTTCCCAATAATGACGACATGATACCTACCATATAATTGGTTGTCGCAAAGAAGACACATCAAGACACGTACACTAACAATTTGAGGTTTTTTAGCTGAGCATGGCATTATAAAAAAAAGATGGGTTATTAGAGTTGCTTTATTTTAGAAACCCAAAAAGCGCTGCTTACCAATGGACAATATCTGACCGTCGGATCAAAGTGACAAATTTTAAGAAGCTGCTGCGAAAGAAGTAGCAAAGAAAAAAACAAGAAAAAGAGGCTGAAAAGAAAGCAAAACAAAAAGAAGCTGCAAAACAAAAAGAAGCTTTAAAGCTAAAAGCTGAGTAAGAAAAAGAGGCTGCAAAACAAAAAGAAGCTTTAAAGCTAAAAGCTGAGCAAGAAAAAGAGGCTGAAAAGAAAGCAGCTGAGAAAAGAAAAGCAGCTGCAAAGGAACAGGGAAGGATGTTGCTGATGGAAGCATCAAAGATAAACAAATAAAAGAAGGGAAAAGGATACCGAAACCATCAATATACTTGAAATCACCATATAATAACAAGATGGCAAGTACGATGGAACCCTTAACAGAACATGAAACCCTGTTGGCAAACAGCTTATTTTCAATGGAAGGAGACATCATGTAAGATTAAATATTTGATGTTTCTCTTAAAGTTATGAAATTTATCACCAATGATATACTATGCATACTTAAGAAACTGATATTTATCACCTGTGATACTAAACACAGAGGAGGTATTCAATGATGGGAAGGGGACAATAGTACCAAGAATAACAATGAAGTCACTTACGATAGGGTTGCTAATAGAAACTCTGATAATTGACGCATTTGTATCAGTATTGAATCAAGAAATAGACGTATATCTAAATATCAAAAATAGACGTATATATTTAAATTTCAAAAATAGACGTATATCTAGAGTATCTAAGTGTTTCAAAAAAAATGATTTTAAATTATCTTGTATCTCTTGTGATAAAACAGCAGAAATTATGAAGCAGACAAACGACATAAATGCGCAGTATAACAAGTTTGAAAAAAATGATCAAAAAGGATGAAGCAAATAAGAAATTGAGAAATGTAAACCTTGCATTCTTCCCCATAATTGCTCAAGATCATTACTATGTCATAGTTTTCAACCTTGAGAAAGGTAATGATGCAATACTGGACAACAATAATTCTGATGATGCAGATTACGAAGGCAAATACAAAGCCGTCTTCGATTTTGTGGTAAGCAATGCTTGAACCGAAGTCTATTTGAATACTTATATTTTATATGCATAGTAATATCACTAGAGATAGATTGTAGTAAGTAATATCTCTTCAATGTTCTGTCAATTTGTAGAAAGGAGTGTTTCTCCAATACTTGAAGAGTGTTGACCCCTCATGCGTTAACCAACTAATAAAATAGGCTCCAGCAAAACTTCCAAGGATGAAATGGAGAACAAAAGATAACAAGATCGACTGTGGCTTATACATGATGATGCATATGGAGATGTTTCAAGGTGAATTAGGACTGAAATGGAAGACTAACATCTTGGATGGAAAAAACAGAAGATATAATGAACAGATAAGAAAAATGAGGATGAGGTATGCTGCCAAGATCCTTTTGCATGAAGTGAATGAGAAAAGTGAATTGATGTCAGAGAAAGCAATGGAGTTTGGTGAGGAATACCAAGACGAAGAAAAGATGAAAATCGTGGTTGAAGAAGCTATCGAGAGAAAGATAGCAGAAGAAAACAAGTAGCATTAGTTGAATTTAATGCTTCTCCAAGACAATTTATGTTTATGTTTAAGTATTTTATATTTCTGAAACAGTGTAGATGGTTAAACTAGGTTTAAGAATTAGATATTGCAAAAGTCGTTGGGTAGTACTGCCAGGCCACGAAATGTGACGGACAGTGTCCAAGTTTGGGATAACCTAAGAATGACGGTGCTCTATTAGGTACCCAAACCACTTTCCCGGGTGCCGGAGATTGTACTCTATGTTGTTATGGACTTTGCGTAATCTTTTGCATCTTCCAATTAGACAGATGAAGGTAATCTGAAGTTGTAAATGCTTTTGCGTAATCTTTTGCATCTTCCAATTAGACAGATGAAGGTAATATGAAGTTGTAAATGCTTTTGCGTAATCTGAATATAACCTTCTTTTATGTATTACCCGTGTGTGATTTTATATGTTATCACAGGTGATAACTGATGTTCTTTTCTAGACAAGCTTATAAATCTACAAAAGGAAGTAGGTAACTACAGTCTACAAAACATCTTTGGGCCAGTCACTAAACCCAAATTATATTTATTTATTGGGCTAGTGTAGTAATAAGTAATTAGCCCAAAAAATAAGGTTAAAGTCCACACAAAAATAAGCTTATCACCAGTGATAATTTGTTTTATCAAGTAAATAACCATAAATATATTAAACTTAGCCAAACACAAACAACCCCTTTAATAAACTCTCATATAACCTCTTTTCGGGCGTATTATCTTCTAAATATATTAAACTTAGCCAAACACAAACAACCCCTTAATAAACTCTCATATCACCAGTATACCATTGATTTTGAGTTGTATAACATTTGGCCAAAAAAAAAACAAAAAAAAAAAAAACAAAAAAAATAAAAAAAAAAAACAAAACATATAACTATTAAAAAATAATATCACCAGTGATATAAAAATATATACATAAATTTGAATAAAAAAGAAATAGAAGGACTGAAACTGTAAAATTGCATAAACAAAAACCAATCGTTGTCCAGCGTTATCACTTAGATCTGCGACATACCCTACCAAACAAAACACACACACACACCCCATCTATCCTGTAAAAATCAAAACCTAATTGATGAATCGAAGTCTGAAAAACATAAATATGAATGAATCGCAAGCTAAAAAACCGGATAAGGGAAAGAACATTGTTGAAAATGTGGATAATGGTATGACATTTATTTCAATCTTATTTAACTATTTCTTGTTTGGGTGGTGGTTGTTTCCGTATTTTATAAGTGTTTTGGATACAATTTATGAAGATTTTTTAAGTTTTTGTGAAACAATGAAATATTACATATTATATTAAAAAAAAAAAAAAAAAAGAAAAAAAAGAAGGAAAAAAAACACCCCAACCCCATCCCCCACCTCCACCATTACTATTCTCTTGTTTGGGCGGTGGTTGTTGTTCTAGGGATGGTTTGTCTTCTTCTACCACTGGTTGTATCTCATCATTCTTCTTCTGGTTGCTATATTGAAAATTAGAGGTCATGTTGTATATCAAAGGTTTGTTGAAGAAGCGACTGTTTGGGATCTTAGATTTTGTGATATAAGACCTTATATTGTACATTTTGTGATATACCCGGTCATTAGTATTGATTACCAAATATATGTTCTGTTACATAAGAGGTTATGTTGTGCCGTTGTAAGCAAAAACAGAAGCATTGAAGGGGTTTAAGAAAAAAAGTTTATGTGTGTAAATTGATATAGCTTTTGTATGTGTATTTAATTTTATATCCTAATTTAGAAAGTTAAGTTATCAAGTTCCTCCCAGTAAAATATTGTCTAATAAAAATGTAGAGAATGATAACTTATGTGTCATTTGTTATGTGATAAAAATGCAGAGAATGAGCGTAAAACTGAGGAAACAAAACCAAAAAGGAGAAAACAGTTACCAAGATTAGGATGTAAGAAAAAACCATATGGAGCTTTGCATCCACTATTACAAGCGCAACAAAAAAAGTTAGAGGAAAAAAAGAAAATGAAAATACTGATGAAGGAACAATAGTTAAAGGCGGCAAAATTAGAGACTGAGCAAGAAAAGGAAGCAGCAAACATGAAAGAAGCAAAGGAAAAACCTAAAGAACAGGTTAGTTAAATGTAAATTAAATTATATAAATGGTGATACTATAAATATAAATAGTGATAAACAAATTATATATAGTATCGCTAGTGATATAACAAGTATCACTAGTGATATAACAATTGCTACTGACCTATAACATTGTTTACATAAAATAACAGGCTGAAAAAGATGATGCGGCAAAAGAAACTGAGAAAGAAGCTTCTGCAAAAAGAGAAGAAGCTGAAAAAGAAGCTGCTGAAAAGAGAGAAGAAGCTGAAAAAGCTAAAAAGAAAGAAGTTGAAGACAAGAAGCGTGAAAAAGCAAAAGGAAAAAGAAAAATAGATGAAACTGAGAATGATGAAATGGATGAAAAAGATGTAAAAAATAAAGGGATTGATAAAAATGTAAAAAAGAAACGAAAGGTGTATACAACGTTGAGGGCAAGGGCAACAGTTAAGCCCCTTTTTGAAGCAATGCATGGGTTAAGCGTAGAAAGAAAGAAAGTTATAAGACGAATGGGGTTCGGAGAGTTGATTGATTTTCCAATAAATGAAGTACCAACAAAGCTGACATTCTTTGTAGTAGACAGCCTGGACATAGAAACAATGAACATTAGGCTTCCAACAGGAAATTTACAAATTTCTCTACAAACAGTGAAGGAAGTTCTTGGGTTACCAAAGGGATCAAGGAGATTAGAAAGAAATGAAAGACAAAGAGAAAACAATGATAGATTTGAGGAAGAATGGAAAGATCAATTCAAAGATGAAAACAAATTGACAATAAATGCAATATCAAAGCAGATAACAAAAACAAGAAACACAGATTTCATGTTCAGAATGAACTTTCTGATGCTAGTTGCAAAAATCTTGGGAGCATGTGATAACATCTCTGTTGTAAAAACCATGGTATTGAAAAACGTTCTTGAAGAAGATGATGTGAGAGAAATAGCCTGGTGAAGATACGTATATGAATGTGCAAGATTATCAAAAAATGATTGGGCACCAGAAAGAGGGATAGGGCAGAGGTTGTCTATTACGGCCTAGTAACATTCTTGATGGTAACTCCTGATTATTATTATTTTTTTTTTATTATTTCTTTTAAGATAACAAGTTATGATTGAAAAAATATACATACATTTATTTTTTCTTTTTATATGATTTTTGCTTTAAGTATCACAAGTGATACTATTCATTACTTTCATTTGTTAAAAAGACCATATGAGCCTGTGATATATACAAGTAAAGTTCAAAAATACTTGATAATGTTTTTTAATATCATCTTTGATACTATGTGTTTAATGTTTTTTATTTATGCTTTATCTGATAAATGGTTGATGAAACAGCTTGCATATTTACAATATACAAAGTTTGATGGAATGAATGTACCGAGAAGAGTACCAGCTTTCAAAAGCTAGAATGTAAACTTGTTGAAAAGTAGAGAGACTCTAGATGGATTACATAAAATACTTTGGGATGGTGGACATTATAGGAGGTCTAAATGAACAAGAAGAAACTGCTCAAAAGGAGGTGAGTGTATGAAATCTCTTTTGATATTAGATTATGATATGCAGGATAGTAGTTTTGTGTTTAATGTATAACTGATGATTTCTTCAAATTTAAATTCAATTATAGGAATTTTATCAGATGTTAGAAGATAAAATAGAAAGTATTTTGAGTGAGAAAGAATTGTTTGAAGAAACAATCGAAGAAAATCTAGTCAAGTTTGAAAATGATCAAAGGCTTATTCAACATAGAGAAAGATTGAAGCATATTTTCAGAAACCAAAATGATAATTTCCAAGGAAAAAGTCCGTTCTTATCATCAACGGAATCAAGCTTTATCAAATTTGGAACAAGTGATGATGAAGATGAAAAGGCAGAATGTGGAGGTGAAAATAGAGAACGTGGAGATGAAAATGGAGAATCTATGATAGTTGATGATGATGAAGCTGACAAACATGATGCCACAAATGATGAAAATGCAGAATCAAACTTTGATGAAGATGAAGGTGCGCAAGGGATTTGAAAGGATGAAGCTGCGGCAAACAACTAGGGGAGCAGTAGTAAAAAGCATGAGGCTTCAGGGAACAGTGAGGGGAGTAGTAATATAAGGGATGAAGCTACAGGAAACAGCAAGGTACGCAGTAGCAAAAAGGATGTAGCTGCGGAAAACAACGAGGTCAGCAGTAGAAAGAAGGATAAAGCTGCAGGAAACGATGAAGGAAAAAAAGAGGAAACAAACAAGGTAACTAGTCAAAAAAATGAGGATGAAAAAGTGAATGAAGACAAAAAAATTCCAGATAAAATAAAACCTGATGACGATGTATCTATTTTTGACGAATTACTGCAGAAAAGTGATGATGAATTTAGAAAAGAATTGAGAGAATTACAAAAGAAAAAAGACAAAACGACAGCAAAACCAATTGAAGAATTAACTGATGAAGAATTTTATGAACTTTGCCAATAGGCTGAAAGTAAGAAACTTGGGAATCAGAAAAACGTAGAAGAAAAACAAAAGGAACAAGCAGGTGCATCTTCACAAAAAGAAAAACAAAAGGAACAAGCAGGTCCATCTTGTTGTAAAAGTAGGGAGCACAATTTTGAGTTCACACCACGATCTCAGGCGACCTTTGATCTAGGATTTGATAGCCCAGTAGTAGAGTCAAAACCATTCAACAAAACAGAATCAAATGATGAAGAAAAGCAATCTCGGTGCTTACAATCACCCTATATGAACGAAAAGGTCAGCACGACAGAAGAGCTAACAGAGGATGAAATACTCTTGGCAAGAAGCATCTTCTGTATGCAAGGAAACGAACCGTAAGATTAACTTTAAATTTTAATGAACCTTACTTGAATTTATCACAGGTGATAAATAATATGTTCTATTTAACAAATGAAAGAAATGAGTAATATCACCTGTGATACATAAAAAGAAATGAGTAATATCTAGTTTCTTATAGTTATCACCTGTGATACTGTCAAAACAGAGAGAAAGCTTTCAACGACCAATGTGTAGGATTGATGAGAATGAATGTCCAATCACTAGCACCAGGATTGAAAATTGAAACTCTTGTAATCGACACCTTTGCTTCAATCCTAAATTACGAGGAATGGGAATCAGAGAAAGAGATCAAAAGGCATTACTTTTATACATCAATGATGGTAAGATAAATTTAATTTAAAATTAATGTATTATAGATGAATGTATTTATGTATTAACTTAATTTAACATGTTTTTAATTATCAAGCAGCTGCCGGGAATAATACAGGATAAGCCAGAATGCATGTTTACCAAGATAGATAAACAATACGATGAGTTTGCAAAGATGATTGCAATTCAGTTGGAAGACGATATAAGCAAGCTACAATTTGAAGACTTTAACTTGGTATATCATATGACTTTTATAAATTAATCAATGAACTTAGTCTATTATTTTAAAACTTACATCATTTTTATAATTTTATGATAACAGGTTTTCTTCCCAATCATAGCACATGACCATTACTACCTAATAGTTTTCAACACCATTAAAGGAACATCTGTGATAATAGATAACAGTGATTCAGATGGAACATACGAAGGAAAGTACAAAGAGAACTATGATTTTGTGGTAAGAAACGCTACACTGAATGCTTCATATATAAATATATACATTTTTTAATTTTTTAAAAGCAGTATAATATCACAAAGGATACTAGTCTATAATTGACACTTTGTATTTTAATTTTCCGATGGCTGTTTTTGCAAAACATTTTCCAACATATCTACATCCGAAAGCATAAGAATATATGAATAAAAAAATAGAAAAGAAAAAAACCAACAATCTTAAACATGAGATGGAGGACAAAGAATGAAAAAATAGATTGCGGTTTGTACATGATGATGCATATGGAACATTATGAAGGAAAGACCGGAACAAAATGGGAAACAGGCATGCTAGAAGAAACAAACAAAAATCATCGAATTCAGATAAACAACTTGAGAGCAAAGTATGCAACAAAGATGATGCTTCATGAAGTAAATGAAAACCAAAAAATGACGTCAGACTACGCATTAAGGTTTGCAGCCGAGAACCCAGATGAAGAAGAAGTAATGACGATTGTCGAGGAAGCAATAAAGAGAAAGATTGCAGAAGAAGATGAACAGAAGCCTGGACCAAGTGGTTACTGATTAGAGATTTAGTTTTTGTATAGAATATTGTAATTGGAAAACTAAAGATGTAAAACAATAGTTTTAGGTAATCTGAAGGTGTAAGATAGTGCTTTTGTTATGGCTTATCACAAGTGATACAAAAGCGATAACAAAATGTTTATGTTATGGTGGTTTTGGTAATTTCAATGCTTTATCACATGTTCAGCTAGATAAACTCATACTTTAATTTACCAAGAACCCCAGTTATGCTTTTGGTAATTTCAATGTTTTATCACAAGTGATATAACTAATAACAATTCAAGAACTCTAAAGCTGTAAAAAAAATGCTTTTGTTATGCTTTTGGTAATTTCAATGCTTTATCAAAGGTGATATAACTCAAATAACAATTCAGGTGATATAAACAAATTCATTAAAAAAAAGGAAAAAAAGAAAAAGAAAAAAAGAATAGTATCATAAGTGATACACAAAATGATACAAGGAACGACACCGTTTCAATTGCCAATATTTTTTCATCCTATTTTGCTGAAGTTGATCTCCGAGCTGTTGAGGGGCCAAAAATGGTGTTTTTATAATTTTCGAGTTTTGTTTAGCACTTTTTTTATTTGTTTCCTTTTCCATATTTGTTAAGGATTTTATTTCCATTTGTTTTGCTGATCTTAAAAGGTTGGTGTTTTAGGTTTTTTTTTCAGACTTTTGGTTATTTGATTACAAGTTATAAAGATTTGCCCAAGAGGCAATTCAATTAGTTCTTGTTTAATTCATTGTTGTGTGTTTGGCCATCGATCCGGCATTATTTGGTATCGGAGCTGCTAGGTACTAATGGCCGAATGTGTTCATCGTGGAAGACCCCCGGGGGGGTGGTAATCGTAGAAACGCTGAACAAGGAAACGATCCTGATCCGCGCGACGTAGAGATTGATCGCCTCAGACAAAGGATTCAAGAACTGGAATTACTCCAAGCATGAAAAGACTACTGAATCAGATCACACATGGGAACCCTACGAGGATGAAAATCCCTTTGGAAGGTATCGTCCAGAAGTTCATGGTGGTTATCGCGATGATCCATTACGAGGTATTGGAATGAAGGTAGAAATTCCAGAATTCTCAAGTAACGTACATCCTGATGATTTTATTGATTGGTTAAGTACTGTTGAACGTGTCTTTGAATTGAAAGACATACCTAAACATCTTAAAGTGAAACTAGTCGCTATTAGGCTTCGAAAACATGCTTCATTGTGGTGGGATCATGTAAAGAAGAAATGGGCTTTAGCCGGGAAATCCAAAGTTGTGACATGGGAAAAGATGAAAAAGTTGTTAAAAGCAAAGTTCTTGCCTGATAATCATAGACAGGAAGCTTTTCTAGATTATCATAACTTGTCTCAACACACCTTAACAGTTGAAGAACTCATTAATGAGTTTAATAGGCTGCGAATGCGTTGTGATAAGAATGAGGAGGATGAACAGGTTGTTGCAAGGTTTCTAGGGTGTCTTCGACCCGAGATTTCTGATATTGTGAGCCTGCAACAATATTTGACATACTCTGATGTTTTTCGGTTAGCATTAAAAGTCGAGAAACAACAGAATAAAAGTAAAGGGAAGACGAATGTGGGTCGGTTTACCCCTGTTTCACAATCCATACCTACTATAGCGGCTAAAGGTAAAATTGAACCCGCCACTAGTAGTTCCGTAACTGGAAATAATATTCGAGCACCTCATTTTTTTAAATGTCAAGGATTGGGTCACTATGCAAGAGATTGTCCGAATCAAAAAATAGTTACATTCCTAGACGAGGAAATAGAACCCGTTTATGACACCGACGGGGAAGGTGATGAGTTGATTAATAATAAGAAGGTGGTGTATGCCGATCATGGAGAAGCGTTAGTAATTCAGAGAGTTTTGAATGTTGCGGCCTCTCAATCCATTGATAATAATTCTTGGCTTCGTAACAGCATTTTTCGCACCAAGTGTACGCTAAAGGTAAAGTTTGTAACATGATTATTGATGGGGAAAGTTGTGAAAACGTGGTCTCAACTGAGATGGTTGAAAAGTTAGGTCTGAAGGCAGAAAATCATCCTAAGCCGTATCAGTTGACGTGGTTGAAGAAGGGGAATGGTGTTAAAGTTAGTAAGCGGTGTTTGGTGCAATTTTCAATAGGAAAAAAATATAATGATGAGGTTTGGTTCAAGGTTATCCCGATGGATGCGTGTCACATCCTCTTAGGTAGACCATGGCAGTTTGATCGGAAGACTAAACACGATGGCTTTCATAATACGTACAGTTTCCGAAAGGACGGCGTGCATATCACATTGGTTCCACTTGATACAAGGGGATCCAAGGAAGATGAGCCTGCTCTTTTCCTTAAATGAGCTAAATTTGAAGATGTGGTAAAGATCAGTCCATTTGTGTTCGTATTGGTGGTTGAAGAGGAAAACGAGTTAGCAGATTTAGTTCCAATTAAAGTTCAGCCCTTACTAAGTGAGTTTGCTGATGTAATGCCTGAGGAAATTCCACCTGGATTGCTCATGATGCAGGATATACAACATTCTATTGACTTTATTCCAGGTTCTTCGATTCCTAACAAACCTGCATATCGAATGAACCCTAAGGAGTATGAGGAGTTACATAGATAGGTGACGAAATTACTTAAGAAAGGATTAGTAAGAGAAAGTATGAGTCCATGTGCAGTACCCGCTTTATTTGTTCCTAAACATGGTGGGGCTTTTCGGATGTGCATTGATAGTCAAGCCGTTAATAAGATAACAATCAAGTATAGATTCCCTATTCCGCGTTTTGATGATTTACTTGATCAATTACATGGTGCAACAGTTTTCTCAAAGATCGATCTTAGGAGTGGTTATCATCAGATTCAGATGCGGCCCGGGGATGACTGGAAGACAACGTTCAAGACACGAGACGGGTTATATGAATGGATGGTCATGCCCTTTGGTTTATCTAATGCACCGAGTACGTTCATGCGACTAATGAATCAGGTGTTTAAACCTTTTATTGGTCATTTTGTCATTGTTTATTTTGACGACATTCTAATCTTTAGCGAAACTCTGGACCAACATTTTTCTCACCTTCGTCAAGTATTTTCTATGTTGGGGGAGCAAAAATTATATGCTAACAGAAAAAAGTGTCATTTTCTCGTTCATGAGGTGACTTTCTTAGGATTTGTTGTTTCTGGTAACGGGATCAAGATGGATGATTCTAAGATTGAGGCAATTATTAACTGGCCAACTCCGACTACGATACACGACATTCAAAGTTTTCATGGGTTGGCCTCCTTTTATCGTCGTTTTATTAAGAGTTTTAGCACCGTTATAGCACCTGTTACCGAGTGTATGAAAGGAGGGTGTTTTTCATGGACTGATGAAGCTGCCAAGGCATTTGAACTTCTGAAAATTAAGGTAACACAAGCTCCTATATTAGCTTTACCAGATTTAAATGACATTTTTTAGGTTGAGTGTGATGCATCGTGTGTTGGCATTGGTGGTGTTCTAAGTCAAAACCAACGGCCTATAGCATTCTTTAGTGAGAAGTTAAGTGATGCTCGTCGCAAGTATTCGACATATGATAAAGAGTTTTATGCAATTGTTCGTAGCCTGGATAATTGGCGGCATTATTTGTTACCCACTAAATTTGTTTTGTTTTCTGATCATGAGTCGCTGAAATATATTCACGGGCAACACAAGCTTAAACCCCGACATGCTAAATGGGTAGAGTTCCTCTAGGCCTTTTCTTTTGTCATCAAGCACAAGGCCGGATCACAAAATCAAGTCGTTGATGCGCTTAGTCGTCGACATTCTTTGGTTTCTACTATGCATGTACGTGTTACAGTGTGGTTTCTTTCATTCACAACGGTATCCACCATCATTTGGTATAAGAGTAAACAGGTTTTCTGCAAGGAAGGTGATGTGGTGTAGATCCACCATCATTTGATACATTTCGAGATCTTTATCGAGATGATCCCGATTTTAAGGATGTTTGGAGTAAGTGCGCAACGGGACCATACCAACAATTTTCCAAGCACGATGGTTATTTGTTTAAAGGTGTACGGTTGTGTGTTCCTTTAAGTTCTTTACACGAGGCGATTATATTGGAGAGTCATTCAGGAGGTCTTGCTGGCCACTTTGGGCGAGATAAGACGTTGGCTCTTATTCGAGATCAATTTTATTGGCCTTGATGGAGAGAGATGTTAATCGTATTCTGGAGAGGTATCGGATTTGTCATATTGCTAAGACTCACGGGAGTAATGCTGGTTTATACACTCCTTTATCAGTACCCACGGCTCCCTGGGAAGATGTTAGTCTTGATTTCGTGTTAGGTTTACCTCGTACACACTGCAGTAAAGATTCAGTGATGGTAGCAGTCGATCGGTTTTCAAAAATGGCTCATTTTGTTCCTTGTTCGAAGACTTTTGATGCGAGTCAAGTGGCTAAACTTTATTTTTTTGAGATTGTTAAGCTTCACGGTGTTCATAAGACTCTAACTTCTGATCGTGATGTGAAATTTGTTAGTCACTTTTGGTGTACTTTGTGGACGAGAATGGGTTCTAAGCTGCAATTTGGTAGCTCTCATCATCTACAAACTGACGGCCAAACCGAGGTAACTAATAGGAGTTTGGGTAATCTTCTAAGAAGCTTGATTGGTAAAAGTCCTAAGCAGTGGGATCTCACTCTTCCACATGATGAGTTTGCGTTTAACAGGTCACGTAACCGTACTACTGGCAAAAGTCCGTTCGAGATTGTGTATGGTCGCAACCCCATCACACCTCTTGATTTAGCACCTATTCCTATGATTGAACCAGTAAATGTAGATGCAAATGAGCAGTCTACGCAAATTAAAGAGTTACATCATAAAGCTAGAGAGCAGATTATTCACCATAATAATCAATACAAAGATCGGGCAAATAAACACCGCAAACAGGTTTTGTACAAGGAAGGTGATCTGGTGTGGATCCATTTGCGTAAGGAGAGGTTTTCGGCTGGTCGTATTGGGAAACTCAAGGCCCGAGCTGATGGTCCATTTCCAATACTTAAGAAGATTAATGAAAATGCTTACAAAATTGAGCTTCCAGATCATTATAATGTTTCTGCTACGTTCAACGTTGCTGATTTATCACCTTACAAGGGAGATAGTGAAGATGAGATAGACTCGAGGTCGAGTCTTTCCAAAGAAGGGGAGGATGATGCAGGGAACGACACCGTTTCAATTGCCAATATGTTTTCATCCTATTTTGCTGAAGTTGATCTCGGAGCTGTTGAGGGACCAAAAATGGCGTTTTTATAATTTTCAAGTTTTGTTTAGCACTTTTTTATTTGTTTCCTTTTCCATATTTGTTAAAGATTTTATTTCCTTTTCCTTTGTTGGACTTAAAAGGTTGGTGTTTTAGGGTTTTTGTCAGACTTTTGGTTATTTGATTACAAGTTACAAAGATTTGCCCAAGAGACAATTCGGTTAGTTCTTGTTTAATTCATTGTTGTGTGTTTGGCCATCGATCCGGCATTACAAAAGTTTAATCATTCTAACCACAAAAAACTCATAAAAATGATGTAAACTATTTAAAAATTGTAATGCTTTATCACAAGTGATAAATGTCAAAATATTCCATAAAGTCACAAAAATAAAAAATAAAAAATAAAAAAAATACAAAAATCAATAAAACTCATAGATCAATCAGTAAATTCATACTTCAATAAGTGCTTTGTCACCTCCACTTCTACCTGCTCCATCATCTCTGTTTCCGCCTACTCTGCCACCTTCACTTCCGCCTGCTCCATCATCTTCGCTTCCGCCTGCCTTCTTGGGACAACTACGCCTATTGTGATCAGTCAACCCAGAAATACCGCATCCCTTCTTTTGCTTCTTACTTTGCTCAAATGCCACCTCACACCCACCCTTAAAACGACCCCTTATAAATCCCTTATTACTTTCTTTTGATGGATTATTAACATAAATTTTACGAGGCTTCTTAACACCCATAAACTCATGAACCATTTCAGAAACTGTGCGGGGAGGAACACATGGCAAATCAGACTCAACTTCTGACTTTAGATTTCTGAGCTTATCTACAAAAGAAGTCAGCTTTGGTTGATTATTGATCATCATATTCATACACGACTCAACTAAACTAGATGCCTCAATAGCAATCCTTTCTATTTCTTTATTCTTCTGACCATAACGGGCCTTTTGCCTCCTCAAATCAGGTGGAATCAAATCCCTTGTCCAACGCCTAAGTATATACTGATCCGGAATCTTAACCACATTACAATTCTTGAATACACAAAAAATGTGACGACATAAAATCCCACATCGGACAAAAAGCTGATAACAACAAACAACTGAACCATCTAGTTTGTTATAGACCACCTTCATAAAAAAAAGACAAAAAAACATTAAAAACACATAATATCACAGGTGATACCTAATATAACCATTGATACTCAATATTGTAACAATTCGCATTTTCAGGTTACTATTCATCCTCATATTTTTACTATTCATCTCGTAAATATTTTACGAGTTACATTTTTGTTTTTCCATTTCTATGGAAACATTGAACAATTAATATTCCACGTAATCCTGAACCTACAAAGTTTAGGTTTTGGCAACGTCTACGAGTTCAAATAAACATATCTATCATTTAATATACTAAGTTATAGTATATTGACGAGTTTCGACATTTTCAAGAATTCTATATTTTTACCTCGACCGGTCTTCAATTTTATAATTTAATTACTTAACGACAATAATACCCGGAATAAAAAACTACACTTAAAATACTAGACAAGAAAATATTTAGTTTTCTTGTTTCCATCTCATCACTTTCCCCTTCCTCATCCATTTTTGGCGTCGCCATGGAAAACCACCAAGACATAATGTCTTGGTGATATATTTACTACACACTTGTCCATCATAACACTTGTCCTAATTCTAAAATATCCTTAATCCCTAAGTTACTAACTTAACTAATTAGAAGTAATCGACTTGAGTTTCTCTTACACTATTATGAGTCACTAGGACACATGGAAGGTCTTGGGTTCAATCTTGCCTAAGATTACTACACATGGTTTTACTTAGCTAAGAAGAATGATGATTCATGCATTATGTAACCTCCTCATGTTACTATATGTACCTCCCCTTAGCTTCTCATCTTAACACCAAACACTCACACAAATACAACATCTTCTTTGATTTCTACTTCAAGTATTACTTCAAATATTCAAGCTACAAGTAAACTACATCAAATCCTTTGCAAGATTACGCGATTATCTTGAGTTTAAATCTACTCAAGACACCTAAGGTCTCATCACAAGCCCTTCAAGAATACAAGAAGTGTAGAAGGTTGCTAAGGTGTGAGAGATTGCTCAAAGTCCTAGTTCTAGCCCTTATTCCTTTCTTTTGAAAGCCAAAAGTTGCAGAAAACCTAGCTCACCTTCTTGATCAAATACCATTTACATGTTTAATCTATGCTATATATCTCAAGTTATGTTGATCACAAATCCTTAAAAATCAAGCTTACACTTATATGTTAACTTATGTATGTAAACAAGTGAAATTAGTGATTTTATGCTATGATAAACGACAAAACTAAATACCCATGACCTTGGGAAATTACTTACTATTAAAGAGGATTTTAAAAGAAAAACGTAGCAATTTGAATCACCCAAAACGAGTACACGAGTCAAAAGTTATGATCAAAAGAAGTTAACGAAACCGGAAAACTGAAAACTGTCAACAAACCTATTGCATGAATTTCGAAATTTTTCGAGGCACTTCTGGTCCGATTCATCAAAAAGTTAAAACACAAAAGTTGTCCAGAATGATGTTTTACATCCACGTCATTGAAACTCGGCCTAAAAACACCAAACAAAGGCAGTTTTCTGCCTCAAAATGTAAAACAGTTTTAGGGATCAAAATTTGGTTTTCACAAAACAAGTAATTAGAAACCATGTTTTCGAGACTAGTTACGTACTAAAATAACAAACTTCATTCAAATAAACTTTCCTAAGTTTATTCGACCTTCATAATAGTTTTTTTCACATGTGAAACAATAATCCTAACTTATAAGTTTGTCACAAGTGAAATAATAAATCATAACTTATAAGTTTTCACATATGAAACTATACTCATAAACTTGTAATAACCATTATGATTTCTTAATCATAACCAAACAACCTTATAACTAATGTTTAAAAACCATATGATCATTTTGACACTTAAATCACGGAATCAAACAAGAAAAACATGATTTTCCATATCGAACACTACAAAACTAGAGAGCTTTATGTAAGGGGTTTTATTTGGGTAAACGGATCGACGAGTTACTGGATTGATGATTTAAAGTGTCTTAGCTCCTCGAACGTTTACTGCATGACCTCTGAATTATGATGGCCTGAACGGTAGTACGGGATATATAAACTAAAAATATTGCATAACCCGTTTCTATAAAACGACATACACAAAACTACCAAGTACTACATCATGATCAATATAAGGACATATATAGGCTCGTTTATGTTTTCTTAGACATTATTCCAAGCCTAAGTCGCAAAATTCTATTTTAGGTTGCACTTAGAGGTTTCCCTGGCTTATCCATCAAATTCGTTAAGCACTAAACATCATCCAACTCACGGTGAGTTTATGGCCCCTACTTTTACTTGTTTAATTATTTTATAAACTCTTTGGGGGAGATACATGCTCAACTATTTTATGACAATCACGATTATTTGCAAACTGTATATCTTATCTGAACTCAATGTTTATTTATGCTAAATGACATTATTGCCATACTTAGAGTTTCTATATCATGGACCATTAAGCACTATGAGTAGTGAGTACGAATACTATGGTTAGATCTTTTGGGATTAATGTAACCATTAAGTTGACTCAGTTAGAGCAAGAAAACCCAACAAACATTTGAGAATACTAGGTATAACAACAGAATACCTACTAGTTATTGATTACAACAATTATTCCAATTTATATTAGTACGAGATTTACATTTTGGTTTTCATAATGATAGTGTAATAACAAACAATGTTCGATATATCAAATAATGTTCAACGCTTTGGGTGTATAACAACGTAACCTAGACACAGAACGATTGGTGGCCCTCTATCGGGATAAATGGGATGATTTCATGTAATTGGTACAAACTATGTGATCTAATGGACTTAGTGTAATCTCGAAACTAATAGAATTGGTATAATAACAAACCAACAGACTTACAATTGTGAACCGGTCAGAAACAAAAAACTTAGGGTTTCGATGTTAAGAACTAAGAGCAATAGAAACACTACCTACATTTGATATTGTATTTAGTACAATAGTCATACACTTGGAATCCTAGAAATCTACATTTAGTATTTACATATACTTGTCACAATGATTTTTATATGGTTTTCACATTATTTCAACAAACTCTATAAACTCACCAACCTTTGTGTAGACACTTTAGCATGTTTATCTCAGTTCCATAATGATCGAGGCTGGCACGGAGGAGCACGGATACTCAAGAAGGCTATAAATTTTATTATCATTCGAAAACTCATTTAATGTAATTTGTAAACCGTGAAACTATTGCGACCTCATTTTGTAAACACTGATATTTATATAATTCAAAATTTGTGAGACCAATTTGAATTCCGTTGCGTATCACGAAATTGAGGATGTTACAGATTGGTATCAGAGCTATAGTTATAGAGAAACGGATCTAAACGAGACCTAAACTATAACCACTTTTACACAAAAACGTTTTATAGCCTTTCGCTCTCCGTGCCTTCCATCCTCCAGACGATTATGTTACTTTTAGACATTTTATGCTACACGAACATACTAGTATATTAATATATAACACACATTGAATTCCCAGAATTCCCTTTAAGGGGTAGGTACTGTAACAATTTGCATTTTCAGGTTACTATTATCCTCATATTTTTACTATTCATCTCGTAAATATTTTACGAGTTACATTTTTGTTTTTCCATTTCTATGGAAACATTGTACAATTAATATTCCACGTAATCCCGAACCTACAAAGTTTAGGTTTTAGCAACGTCTACGAGTTCAAATAAACGTATCTATCATTTAATATACTAGTTACTTTTAGTCTCATCTCAAAAGAATTAGTTACTTTTTGTACAAAACAATGAAATTCTTAGTCAATTTACTATGTTATTCACTTGAATAATTACAATATTTGTGAGACCAACTGCAAATACAAAACACACATCCCAAGTTAAAAGCACCATTTCAGATGACCTATTTTAACATATAAAGCTAATTATCTGCAAAACATGACAATTAAGATATATTCATGTATTACAGGTTTTCCCAAAAGGATCACCGTTGGTGCCCGATATATCAAGGGAAATTTCAAAACTAAGAGAGGACGGTGAGATATTGAAATTGGAAAAGAAATGGTTCAGGAAAGATTCATCTTTTATGCCCGAAGACTCTCAAGAAGCGAACCTAACAATTCTAACCCTTTATAATTTTCGTGGTTTATTTATGATTGGTGGGATTTTCTTGGCTTTGGTACCTCTCATATTCTTGATTTTCTGTGTGTATGAACATTCATTTCTCGTCTACTACATCTTGATGATCAACCCCCGGTTTGTACTTGAATTGTTGCATTCAGTTTTGATGAGGACGAGATTAATGAATCAGCTGAAGCATTCACGTCAAGTCATCGCTAAAGGCGGAGATGTTGTCGCTGAAGGGAAACATGTGAAGAAGTGTTCAAAATTCAAGCTGGATGTAAGCTACAAAATGATGATGTCATCACTAGTAGGAATGAAAGTTTGAGGATACCATCATCCAAAAATGCCGAATTGACTTTTGTGTCTCAGAATCGATGAAATTTGCATGGTCAATGGAATACGGCTTAACTAGCAAGCATCCTCACTTTACCATGAGGTTTGGGTCTATTTGGCCATTCGGAATCATCAGAGGGTTCAAAATAGTTTTTTTCTTTTCTTTTCTATGTTTGCGCTATAAATTCAATTGTTTTAATTATGGATTGATTAGGTATTTGTTCATAATCAAATTATGACTCTAGGTAATTCTGTAACTTCCTCTTCAAGAAGTATATATATTTACTTGGGCTAATTGCACGAAAATGTATTATACTTGAGTCTTGACACCTTTTGTTGTGTAGCATCGTTTTTTATCCTCCCGAATATCTGCCATGATAAAAATGGTAATTTGCAAGTACTCTTTTGTTTCGTCCTCATCAGTTGATGCAATGAAATCATACTCTACTTCTAGTTCCCCACCTTCTCTTTCTTTCTAAGTCAACAGCTTCATAATCGTATAATACCTAGTCATTATTGCATCTTGTAGTTGATCCATTGTTAACGTGTGAGTGAAACTTGATAATGGATATGTTTAATGATAATGGTGAAGTGATTTCGGTTATCTGTGAAAGATCTTGGTTGTTATAGAGAGTTTTAGGTGAAAGATGAAAGTTCTCGGTTCACTTCCTTGAAGGTTCTAGGTTCTTGTTCTTGTCAAGTACCAATGAAAGTTTTCGGTTCCCTGTTCAATGAAATTTTCCTGTTCCTTTGAAATGAAAGTTCTCGGTTCTGTTATCCAAAGTTCTCGGTTTATGGTTCTTGAAAGTTCTCGGTGAAATTGTAAAATTCTTGGTTTGAAAGTTCTGAGTGCCACGTAGGACGTTAGTGGAGATGCCAAAGTTCTCGGTTTGATGACGTGTGATTGTACCGAAAAACTCTCTATCCTACCGAAAAATTCAATCTACTAAGTACTTTTGTCTTACCAAAGAAAATATCTACCGAATACTTTTTCCCGAAAAATAATTACCGAATACTTTCAACTACCGAAGACTATACTTTCTAATACCAAGTAAAATTACTACTGAATACTTTCCTTAACCGAATACTAATATATTTTATCCTAAATTCTAGGAATGTACCTAGAAATATCAACTGTACCGAATAAATTTGAAATTTGAATCTACCGAGAAATATTACTATTTCGTACCTTTCTACCAAATATTACCATAACTTCAAATTTTGTGTTTCTAATCTGTTTTTATTGCAATAGATCTTTAGTATATGTTAGGTCTCAAGTTTATCACACAAGGTTACTAGATTGTAGAGGGAATATTAGAGAGAGAAAGAAAGGTAGGTTAAGAATAATAGTAATGTGAAAATGAATAATATTAACCAACAACCCTTCCTTTCAATGGGAGGGGTATTTATAGTGTAACATATGAAATGGGGCGTTGCCCAAATTAACTAAAGAATAAAAGCCCACGGCCCATGGGCCTTCTACACAGGTCAGACATTACTAACAAACATAAAGGCCTAAGCAACCTATTACACAATATGATTAATACTTGATAATCTAAAACGTGTTCTCAACAATCTCCCCCTAAGTATTGATCATAGAGGTTGCTTGACGTCATCTTTGCTTCTTTGGCTTTGAGGTCATTTGGATCTTTGTTCTTTGTTCTTGATTATGTGATATGGTAAGGTAAGGATATGCCTTCCACCGACATTTTGTAAATCTGGTGTCTTTGCATCTATTCCACCATGCTCATATGTCTTCTGACTTTTGTTCTTCATGTATCAAGTAAGTCTTACTTCATAAACTTCGATCTTTGACTTGTGAAATGTTGTTCGGCTTGATCTTTGACTTCTCATCGGGATATGAGCATGATGAAGTGGTGGTAGTGGAACTTCCGGTCTCCATGATTTCCTACAGGTAAACAGTTAGCAATAAATCATCTGGTACTTACAGATTTGGACTTCGAGATCGTCAACAGCATAGTGTGAAGACTTTATCTAATCCTACCCAAGGCCGTTCCTGAATCAGAAGATACACCGAAGTGTATTAATGATTCAGATGAGTCGCTGAAGTATACCGAAGTATCACTCCACGACTATAGACCGTTTGGAACTACTAAGCGTAATGCACAGGGGATTACCGAAGTGACCTGCTGTCAGGGCTGTTTGATGTTAAACCTGGTAGGATTTCCATTCAATCACTAAGAATCACAATTTGTGAATTCTCTCATGAATGTTCTCGGCAATTACTAAGACCTGCGTAGGACACTCTTATAATTCACAACTGGTGTTCCTTTTTATTGAACAACCAGTGTAACAATGCTAAGTGTACCCAAGAGATCTTTGGTGTATCTCATGGCTCTATACTCAATCAAGTGTGTATATTTGGGTCGTCGGAGGCAGGGAGCAGAGTGCCTCCTTTTCAATATCAACACATCTCGGAGTGAGAGGTCGATAGATAATGAAGGGTTCTCCGTGTAAAATGAAACAAGTGTCTTTTGAGAGACACCTGAGTGGCTAGAAGGTTTAATGCAGTGCGTCACTGGGTCCATGACGGCTTAATCTTCAATACCGGTGTTACCGTAGTAACAACCAGTAGCATATGTATTGAACCCGGTGTTTGCCCTAAGGTTGATCAAATGGAGGGCTATTTCTTTTCACCCATTTCTTTACTTTTCTTTTTCATTCTTAAACCCCTTCTTTCTCCTTTTATTTCTTTTCTCCTTTTTTTCATCATACCTAGGACTTTCTAGTTCTAAACTATTGGTATTGTCCTTGGGTAGATCCCTCCGGCTCTGGCGGATCATAGGACGGTTTTTCCTAACCTTAGTCACCTTATATCTCCATGGTTATCCTATTGTTGCCATAAACCAATCATTTTGAAAATCTCTCAAAATGCTTATGATTGTAAAAACGTATTTTGTTAACACTTTGAGAGTTTTGTGATTTTCAAAAATACTCCCCCTTAACATGTGCTCATAAGTATTTAAGGTAAATTTGCACATGTCGGGTAGAGTCAGCACTTTTGGAATTGATCAATTTTCAATGAACATGATCGTTGCGAGACACGTTTACATCACTAGTAGAACTAGCTTGAAAATATTACCCGTCCAGATCATATTCAAGGAAAATCTCTCGAAATCAGTACATTCTACTCAGACATGCCCTTTGCGATACACGTTTACATCACCGGATAAACTAGCTTGAAATTATTTGTAATAACCCGTAATTTTTCAAGTTATTAATTTCCTGTAAACTCGAAGTAATCAATTATGAAGTTTTATTCTAGTCATTTTATTCATCTTCGCATTTAAAGTTTTGCTCTATTTAAACTGAGAAACAACAAATGATATTGCCTAACGAACAATGTGGAAAAACTCACGTGCCATTTTTACTGGAACCACACTCGTACCGACACTACCTTAGTAAAGGTTTAATCTCCTAAGTCATTATTGGAGTCAATAAATTTTATATTATGACAATTTTATAAAAACGTCTCCAAAATTTTAGTTGTCACGTTTTTACCGAACCTAGGTACCATAATTACACCGGAACTCAACGGGACACGGGGTACACCAACTACACCCTATTATAATAAAGCAATTGTATTATTAAACTTATCCTTAGTTCCCTCTCTCTCCTTAACCGCTCCCCATCTGCTCCTTCTGATAACCAAATCGTCATCTTCCTGACTAAATCTCAGACCGAAAACCACCAATAATGGTGACGCCATTAATAAAACAAGTCCAGGTTTTGTCCCCTTCCTTCCATCCAAAAGGAGATCACTAACACCCCTCTTGTTGGGTCCGAGAGTCAACACGTCGAGCCAAAATGTGACGAAATGGCTTCCTTATTTGGCCATAGGGGCGTCTGATCTTCAGGAAAGGAGAATCAAACAACCCTTGTCTAAGTGCTATAAATCCTACTCGATTCCCAAGCAACCCTCCACGCATCCAAATCACCATCACTCATAAAATCACAAGGACAATAGCTTGGTGAAGAAAAAGGAAGCGGGTTTGCTTGGAATCGGTTTTGATTGTTGTGTTCCTCTCCTCAATCTTCTGTAACCATCATCTATTCCTTAGCAAGGTTTAATCTTGTCCTTGTATTCTTTTCTCTTTTTGAATGGTTCGAATGATGTAAGATATTGGTAATTTTGTTCCTGTGAAATTGATAGTCAAATGTTGTGATTAACTTTGTTTCTTTGAATTATGTCACTTGAAATTATATTGCTACTATGATTCTATGGCGTTTAAATTCGTAAATGTGTATGTCGAATTTTGTTGGTATGGTGTGACTTGAAAATGATTTTCTTAAAACTAATATTGGCTCAAAAAACTTAAGGTTGTCGTTATTGTGGTTGTGTCAACTGTCCAGATTCATTTTGTTGATCGAGTCAAAATGGTTTTGGTTAATTCAATTCATGTGTACTCAAATCTAGGCAGTGAATGTACTTGAAATTAGGCTACTGTGGTAAAAATGGTGTTGTTTGGATATGGTGAGTTTTGGTTTAGAAATTATGCTAACCAAAAATCTTCGGTCATAGTTGCTCGCGATGTGTTTGTGTTATTGTCTAAGAAAGGTCTAAATTTTAAATACAGTGGTAAAGGCCCATAAGTCCTTTGTTCTCGAGTCTTGCTAAAATTCGAATGCATCACTTGAGTTGTATTGAGGTGGTGTTATAGACGAATTGAGTAGTACTCAATTCGATACTTAGCAAGGCCATCCGAATCCTTGAGTGAATTCCAAAATTTTACTTCATGATTGTGTCCTTAAGGTTCTAAGTTAAATCGTCTTGAACTAGTGGTTTTAGTTGTTGCCTGCACTCGTATTGTGTATGATCATCGGCTGTGTTATGCTGGTATTTATACTCGAGTGTGTGCTCGAGTTGTACTCGAGGGTGTGTGGGACTTTGTTCTAGAACTCGCATGAAAAAGGGTCTTAGTCTAGATGTTATTATGCTAAACCGAGAGGCCATATGTTATGGTCACGGAGTCATCTCGAAGCTCGGTTGGCTCACCTTTTCCTTTGTTTTGGGTCGACGAGTTGGTCATAAATGACACCCATTGGGTGCTCGTTCACCAGCCTTACAACGGGTACACTATGACCAATTCCCTTATGAATCATGCCATAGTCAAACTCAAGGTTCAAACTTTTGTCACTCGCCAAAAGTCTTCTCGAAATTCCAAAGGCAGTGGTGTATATGTGCATATAAGCCTAGGCACCAACACCATGTTCTAATACCAAATCTGTTTCCCAGAAAAAGAAATGAAAGGCATGAAGCAAATTTTTTTTCACACCTGTGTGGGCCGAAGCCCACTTGTATACCGTGGGCCACTACTCTTATTGGTTTCTTCTATCCCTAACAGGCCATTGGCCATTCACACCAAAAGCCTAACTATTGGGGCCTGGTTCACTGTTTGAGTGGGCCGCAGCCCATTCACCCTCCTCGACACATGTTTTTATTATTGCAACCCGACAAAAATTTATAAAACTTTTGACCATTTAAATATACGTGATGTCGACATATAATAAAACTTGACAATAATTAAATATCGCAACATAAAATTTGATTATTATTACATTTTTTTTTTGCGGATAAAGATATAAGTTCAACATACATTTTAAAATAGGACATTGCGAGACATATAATTTCAACACTTAATTTATAATCGATATGTAAAAATGTATACATATAACATGGGAATAATTGCAACGGAAGGGTCTCAATTTTAATATTGACACTTAATTATACGATTAAATTTAGAAATCGTAAACTAGCTAAAGGATTTTCATAACTTACTAATTGAAACGGTTATGTCAGAACTTATATAAGTCAAGCAAATGAGAGCGATTATTATTTTTTCTTTTAAACTTCAAATTTATTAAAACATCATTTTCTCGCAAACGCAAATTATAACACCTCATATATTAGTGAAACATTTTTCTAACTTCCATTATTTTTCCACATGTATATATGTAAGAAAATATAAATACATACACACGTACAATTATTTAAACGCTAACCATCCTACATATCGTTCACATTAACATTCCATAGTCGTTATCCTTCGTGCGTAATCTTTCCAATCATTGTTAATTCAAAGAGTCACTATTCCTATTCTTTGGTACGTTCGTACACCTCGATGAGCCAACAATAACTTCAAATGTTAAAAACATGGTTTTAACTTAAATGCCGCCACACCAGCAAAACCAACATGAACTTTTGAAATAATTAAAATCTTTGAACTTGGATCGTGAGCTAAAACGTACTTTACTAATCTAGGTCACGCATCGGAACTACCCCCTACCATTTGACTCTATTGCATTTCAGACTACTACTACACTGAGGTGAGTTCATAGTCCCACTTTTTACTATGTTTTCAAATCCCATGGGGAGATACATGCTATAAATCTGAACACAAGTATTGTTTTTGTATGGTATCCTGATTGATATTGCTTAGTTAATATTGCCTAAGTTACCACCTTTGCCAAAAGTCCCTCATATCATGAACCATTAATCACTTGCGAGTGAACGCGAATTTAGTGAATAGATCTATTGGAAGTTGACGCCCCATTTGAAGTTAGCCTGGGATGGTAACCAAATGCACTTTATTCGAATTAACTAAGAGTTTGGCAAACTCCTACGACGAGGGCACTATCACCTACATCATTTTATGATGTGGGCTATTTATATCATTTATGATTTCACCCGATGTTAAGGTTTGCGTGTCATGAGGCTTAGGGCAATATATATTACACTACGATATCATTGATTTTACTACTATCTGACTTGTGTTCAAACTATTACAAATAAAACACTATGGATTCACTCAACCTTTGTGTTGACCCTTTTAGCATGTTTTATCTCAGGTATCTAAGAAGCATAAGGAGTGGATTAGGGCCCCTTTTGAACGACGTCCAAAATAATGTTTTCATTCATTCTAACTTAAACATTTTCATTATGTACTATTAAATGTTATGGAACCGTGGTTGCAAACTCTGATTTTATTTGATGAATGATAACTAAATTTTCTCAAAACATCTCTTTCGATTCGTTTTCTATAATTGTGACTATGATCTGAGATGTAATACCCCAATTAGACTTTCGCTGCTTCATTTCAATTTTCGGGGTGTTACATTATTACCCGTCCCGGACATGTCTTTTCGACTACTGACTTTTGATATCGTCAATTCTAGGGTTCAATTCTGAGTCGAACTCATATGAGATTTCAACCTTTTTATCATCATATTTTTAATCACTTTTTTATTCTCCCCCTCAAAAATAGAATACTCATGTTATTTTTGTGAAACGTTTGATTAAAATATGCCTTTTGAGGTTTATGGGAAGAATTTGAAGAACAGTTTGTAGTTTAGAACAAAGATTATGTTTTACAAGTACTCCCCCTTAACAAGGGAATACTTGTTCTTTTGAGCAGAATTTTGAAAAACTTTGAAAATTTTTGGTTAACTCTACTCAAAAGTAATAAGCTTTCGCTCCTTATTTTAGGATTGAGGCACTGAAGTGTACCTCAAGGTCCTTTCTTTACAAGTACAGGTTGTGCACTGTGATGTGTACACAAACCATAGTCAAAGATAACAAAAAAATGATGAATGATGATGAAATATGACAATGATACCAGAGATTACTGCTCAGGACGACGGAAAGTGAGAATGTTAGGAATTCTTGCTCGTCCACCCATGTAGCTTTCTAATCTCCGCATCTGGACCCAAAACTGAAGTCGTCGATCAATGCGGTCCATGAACTTTACGGCTTGCTTCACATCGTTCTTCTTCCACGTCATATGCCTCAACCACCCCTGCTTCCTCCCATCTTTATGGTTATCCAGAATAGTAGCAAGTTCAGACTTGACTTCGATCAAAGTTTCATTGCTAAAATTGGGGATATCCTGATATCCCATGAACTGCGAAGTGCTTCTTCTGACATACACTACCCCAAATGGTCTGTCACTGAAGGTGTATGGGCACTTTTCTGTTATCCTTAGAGGTCTGATATCTGGCCGGATTAAGTTCAACTTCGTCTGATAGCTCTCTACTCCATGATGAATGTCTTCTACTCTTGTGCGGATCACAATGTTGCGAATGTAGATTAGAACAGAGTTGATGATGTCGTATTGGAGACGACCGGGAAGGTGCTCGAGTTTCCCTTGTACTTTGAGGAGATACATGTCCTCAATATCATTGATGTTCAGGTAGGGATAATCAGCTTCATTGAACATGTATTCTTGGTTATCATGCCTCCTCACAGTGATCTTCATCAGAAAATTGTACCCATACTTTGATTCTGTTTCAGCACTCGTGATGGAAAGAATCCTACTCTTCTGATAAACCTTAGTCTTTGAAGTGAAAGTAAGCTTCCATTTGTAGAACCATTTCCTCATATCAGGCCAGTGATAAATCCCAAGGACAGCTTCATCGTTGTATGTCTTAATGGACTTGACAAACAAGTCACTGATCTGCTCTTCAAATCCTTCTAGTGCATACGAGGCCGCCGGGAATTTGGTGAGGGATGTAGCATAGCGTTTCTCTGGATTTGTGTCGCCATAAATCAGATACTCCAAGTCTTTGTTGAAGAAGTATGCCTTGGGTATCTTCGGATTATGGGAGTGTCCAACGAGGGGTAAAGGTTGAGAATAGTCGTGAAGTTGAAAATTGTCAGTCGGATGAGAAGCTCGTGCATCATTCCAGTCAACATTCTCTGACATTGCCTTTGCAACTTGTTCCAAATTATACTCGAACTCCAAATGTGATGTTGTTGCTGTCTTAAACTCTTACGAACTTTGATGATGTCAGATAGTTGCAAGTGCTGAACCTTCATTACTTTCTTTAGTCGTTTTGTAAAGTCCACAATAGAACCTTCAGCAGGTGCTGCATTTTCTGGTGCATTAGGGTATGCATCCACCATCTTTTCAAACCATGTGTATTGTGCAGCATCTGGGTTGACCCATTCATGAGCAGGCCTCAGAGGTGCATCAACTGGTGGTACAGGGACAGTTGCAGTCTTCGGGGGAGCAGTATCAGTGTCAGCTTGTTCCATGGTGATGTCGTCATGTGGTTCGATCTCATCAAAAGCGCCCGTTTCTTGAGGTACGAATTCCTCATTACCAGTTTACTGAATAGTGGGGGTAGGTTGTGTAATAGAAGGACCCTCCTTTCTTGTTCGTTTTTCTCTTTTCTTAGCTTGATCGTCTTTGTCAGAATCATTGCGACGACGTTTTCTGGGCTTTTCCTTCTTGCATGTTTCACCCCTCTTTTCAGCTTTCCTGATTGAGTTACGCAATGCTTGACGAAGCTCTTTCTCTTCATGATCATCAATGACAGCCTCGAGCAACTTTTCTTTGAGATCACCAACAGAAGGCTTGGATGGTAATGTCTGAAGTGTAATTGATGTAGTTTGAAGCTAGTTAGCCACAACCCGATCCACCTTTCTTTTGACGTATTCTTTCACAAGACCTGGGATTGTCTCATACAGATGCTTGCTGATCTCCTGTGGTAGCGTATTGCTGATGTAATGATTTATTTCTCGCTCAATATCGTAAGTTTTGAACTCATCAATATCACCCTGTTGTGCTGTCACTTGTTTTTGTAAAGCTGCGATCTGCTCTTTTAGGTATTTAAGCTCATTACTGTCAAATTGTTGAACTGTAGGTACTGGTAATGATGGTATGGTCTTCGAGGTTTCAGCCAATGGTGATGGAATGACTGGTGGAGTGGAAATCCTTTCGTTACCTTGGTTTTCATCTTGTTGGTCCTCATTATCTTGATCACTTTCATTTACGTCATCCTTCTCTTCACCACTTTCATCATCTGTTGCTTTCTCATCATCTCCACCACTTTCATCATTCTCGTCTTTCTCAGTATCTTCTGCATCTTCATCATCCTTTTCCGTTTCTTCATCTGATTCGGAGTCTGATGATTTGTGAACAACTTGGTCTAATCCTGACTTATTCTCAGATTTAGCTGGTGACCTACTTGCAGACTGATTGTGTGTCGCTTCAGAATCTTCTTCAGATTGTGACAGTGGTTCTTCATCCCTAGGTCGTGAAGCTGATCCTTCACCTGTTGTCATTCTTTTCAGTTTCTTCTGATCAGGTTTGAATTTCGCCCTGCTTTCTTCTGTGGCCCTTTTGAGTTGTTCAATTTCTTCTTCTTTGGTCATGGGTGGTTCAAGGGGTTCAAATGATGCATCCGTCATTTTGATGGATTTTCCCTTGCCCTTGCCCAATCCTTTATCAACTTTAGCCAGTTCTGTCTTGATTAATATAAGCTTCTTCCTTCGTTCTTCCCTCAGATCTATATGATCTTCTTCTTCTTCCTCTTCAGAAGACTCGTCTCTAAGTGTAAGTTTTCTCTTTGAGGCTTGGGTTATCTTCTTAGTCCTTGTGGAGGCTGTAATGACTGTTTTACCGCTACCTCTTCCTCTGCCTCTGGTTGCCCTAGTACCCTTTACTGTAATTCCTACTTTTCCCGCTTTTTCCGCTTCATCATACCATACATAGGCCTCAGATGCCTTCACTGGTTCAGACAACAACCTTGGTGGAATTCTTAAGCCTTGTTTGGTTGTGTTTTTTGCATGAATCCTTACTCTGGTAAGCATGTGATCCATGTTTACTGTATGAGCTTTCTCGTTTGGACGTCTGTCTATCTCTGGATGTCTTGCCATGAAGTGAGAGATGATCAGTTTGGTGAAGCGAGGGAAAGGTACCTTGTAGGCTTTCTACTGGGCAAATTTTCAGGCTTGGTAAATCATATCTGTCCAGATGTATTATGCAAAGTCCACGTGGTAAAGGTTTATAACACCGTGAAAGAACTTGAGGTGTTCAAGTCCCATTTCCTTGCCTGTTATGTAGTGGCTAAGGATGGTGAATAAGGTCAACCATGGTTGTGGAATGTGTTTTCTATCAACCTTAGAGTGAGAGGTGAGTTCTTCGCCTGAGTCGTCCTAGCCAATGGTCTTTAAATTTTTGACTATTTGCTCAAAAGTGAGATCTTTACAAAATGAGCCTTTAGGACCGGACTCTGGTGGAGGAAGATCAAGAATAGAACAAAGAGTGTTGACATCGAACTTGATTCTCTTGTCATCAATGGTTATTGCCATCGTCTTAGTATCACTGCTGATAAATAACTTGTGCTAGAACTGGTTAATGTAAACTTCTAGTACACTTGCTGACTTAGTCATGACAGGACTGACGAAATGTCTCTTGAGAATCTTTACCATTATCTGGAACGATTGATGACATGGTAGTATATCAAAATCTACTCTTGAATTGGAGTTACTAATCTTGCGTTCATCTCCTTCTGGGATCATTTCCTCTCTGGCAACGGATGTATGAGACATGATTATCCTGTACAGCACAAACACAAACAACAACACACAATAGAGAGTGTATATATATATATATATATATATATATATATATATATATATATATATATATATATATATATATATATATATATATATATATATATATATATATATATATAACTAATCTTGCGTTCATCTCCTTCTGGGATCATTTCCTCTCTGGCAACGGATGTATGAGACATGATTATCCTGTACAGCACAAACACAAACAACAACACACAATAGAGAGTGTATATATATATATATATATATATATATATATATATATATATATATATATATACACACATTATATATAACAGGAGGCATTACACGTAGATAATGCCACATAAATGCCACCTCAATGCCACATAATCATAAACTATGCCACTTGGCATTCGGGATTAATTAGTACAAAAAATTCACTAGATCGAACCTTGAGAGGTTTGCAACATTAACATAGTTGATAATCACTAGACCAACATCTTTTTTGTTTTATATTTTGCAACACCATATCTATAACTCTCTGGAATTAATGATTTTTGTTAATCGACATATATCTAATTAATCATTATCCATACGTTTTCTCAAAACCCTAAAATATCATAATTTCCTCAGTCATCTCCTCATTTTTTTGAAAAGTTCAGTAATCACCTCTAATGATACGGTCCTCATCTTTTTTTAACTCATCATCAAGGTTTCTCACTTAACTATTAGCAATAGTGCACTCTTGGATTGCAACCACTGCCCAGTATGCATATGCTCCTCGCATATGCATTACTTAATTGTGTAACTATCATGTAAAGGCATGGATTGCAACCACTGCCCAGTATTCTATTTACATTATATAATTAATGTTTAGGGCTGCATACGATTTGAAGGTTTTGGTGGACTGCCATTATACCATTCATCACTGACTAAGGTTAGTTTTTTTTAATTCTAATTGGTTTATTCTAACCTGCTTTTATTCTAATCTGCTTTTAATTATTCTATAAAAAAATGCTTGACCGATAATATTGGTTAAATCATGGATCTGGGAGATATGATGTTGCAGCTGTTTAGTTAGGATTGTGTGCAAATCCTAGATTCATACTGCTGTTCCTAATGACTTAGTACTGTTCGGCTATTTTTAGTACTGCCAGTTGAGAGTTAAAGATCATTTGTACTTCTGCGTTTATGTTTGTACTGCTAATTGTTAATGATCAATATTTTTGTTAAACTAATGATATGATAGATTATATTTTTATTAATAAAACATATTTCTTTCAGATATGGGATGTGGTTTTACCTATGTAATAATCATACACATTTGATTGGTTGGGGTTTTAATTATGTAATAATCAAAATCAATGGATCCCAATTTGATTTTAATTGCTAAGATTGTGAATTGCAGAATAAAAAAAAATATGTAGCAGACAAAAGGGTCACCGATACTAGCAACTGCATTCTTGGACGTACAGAGCAAGAGCCAATAGAGTTGCGGACACGAAAGCCACAAGGTAAGACATTTCAGATATTCGGGTTTAACCCCAAACGTTGTGAAATATTAGTATGAAGCTTGAGCGACCGTGTTGCTGCCTTTGTTTATCATTTGCGTTGCTGAAAAACTGAACTTTTGAGCTTTTCCAAATTCGGATAAGCTGTCCATAAGCAGACAAAGTAAGCTAATCGAAAGACCCCGTAAATGTGTTTGGCAAAAGGATCTTTAGTCATGACCGTAAAGTGTAGAGAAAAACTTGAGAAACCCAAATGATAAAGGTAATTAGTTTAAGTATACAAGGCTAATTTGCGATTTTGTTTTCTGCATTGGGTTGTTTATATTTGTTCCTGAGATCTTACCAAAATAAGATTAATATTCATGTTTACTTGCATAATTGTTTTTTTTATATAATTTCAAAGATATTACGAGTTACCTTAAATGTATGTGTGTGTTTACTTTTTGGTTATTGCTAAAGTTTTCTGAACGACATTATGATTGCAGGGGTTGATGTTGGGCACCAGTTCTTCACTTCTTCTCACGGTGCGAGATGGTTACTGTTGGTTTCCATAATCATTGGCTATGTGGAATTGATTATATTGGAGTTAGTCGACAGAAGGTAACATATTTTACAAGGAATTACCAATATTGCTGTTCTTTGTTGTTGTTAATAGTGATATTGATTTTGTGGACTACAACTCAACGGGTAGAAATAATCACTCTCTTATGTGTTCAGATTGCTAAGTGCTTATATGGCTTTTTTGCTTATTTGCGAGTAAAAAATCACTTTAAAAAATACTTGTGTATGAATTGAACCAAAGTCTTTCAACAAACCACATTAAAAACTATACTTAATTGAAGGAATAGAAGATCGATCACAGAATCAAAAGTGTGATATCCATGTTTAAACTATTAGTAATTATATTTTTTAAAAGCATGCCAACAACATAATTATTTACAGTAGCCAATTGTATAAAACGAGCTACCAATGAAATGGGTAAAACTGGGTAAATAGGTAAAATGTTGTTTTTTTATATAATTTCAAAGATTTTACAAGTTACCTTAAATGTATGTGTGTGTTTACTTTTTGGTTATTGCTAAAGTTTTCTGCACGACATTATGATTGCAGGGGTTGATATTGGGTGCCAGTTCTTCACTTTTTCTCACGGTGCGAGATGGTTACTGTTGGGCACCAGTTCTTCACTTCTTCTCACGGTGCGAGATGGTTACTGTTGGTTTCCATAATCATCTGCAGAACTGTATACCGTTAGTTATAACATTGGGCATGTTTGAGATGACCTTATGGTATTTTGATTATACAGAGTTTAATAAGAGTGGGGTACGGCCAACTGGGATTACTGTATGGGCAGTCACCTTTGGCACAGTGAAGCGTACTGTATCACGCCTGATCATTCTTACAGTTTCTATGGGATATGGTGTAGTAAGACCAACCCTTGGCGGTCTTACCTCAAAGGTTATCATGCTTGGAGCAACCTTTTTTATTGCATCCGAAGTGCTTGAGCTTGCTGAACATGTTGGTTCCATCAGTGATCTTTCAGGAAATGCGATGTTATTTCTATCTTTGCCTGTGGCAATCTTGGATGCTTTCTTTATTGTTTGGATCTTCACCTCCCTTTCTGCAACTTTAAATAAGCTTCAGGTACTTGCTATTTCTTAACATTCATACTTTTTCAATGTACTAGCTCTCTAATTTTATATGTGCAGCACTATCTCATATGCCATACATCTTGCTAATGGAGTAGGCATTCAGATTTTCTCGAGCTAAATGCATGTAAACATAATTTGCATGTTTCGCTTCATTTTCATATATGGGAAGCTATATGTTTCGCTCATACTGTTGGGAAGGTTCTTGAACCAAACATCATGTATAGCAGAAGTTAAAATTGTTGCATCATGATCCACTGTGCCTTGAAAATATTCCACATTATGCATTATCATCTAGCACCGCATTTGATAATTTCAGGCTCTGTGTAACCTGACTGACTTATATGATGATATGCCAGGCTAAACGAATGATGGCCATGCTAGATGTATACAGGAAGATCACAAATGCTTTGGCTGTTGCTGTCATTGTGTCTGTTGGCTGGATATGCCATGAGGTAATAGTCCTTGTGGTACAGTACGGAAAATGATTTTGCTTTGCATAAATCTGTTCGTGAAAGCTAATTCATACATAATCTTTATTGCAGCTTTATTTCAAGTCAAGTGATATATACAACGAGCAGTGGCAAAATGCTTGGATCATCCCTGCATTCTGGCATGTTTTATCATTTTCTCTCCTCTGTATAATCAATGCTCTATGGGCGCCATCTCAGAACTCGATGCGGTAAAACACTGTGGCTCAAATATTTAATACTCAACTATATCATTTCACCATCTTTTAGCACTTGGTAGCTATTGTATTATTTTGTCATACATCTTACTCTAGCTAAATTGAATTTATTTCATCTGACAGATATGCCTATTGTGATGACGGAAGTGAAGACTTTGACGAGGATGAACTATTTATGTTCATGAAGCCGTCCCTTCTTCCCAAAAAATATGTTGGCAGTCTGACTGAAGTATGATCAGCACATAGTGATGATGGAGCGTTTGGTGGTGATATGGAAGAAGGTAAAACAGAGTTACTAGAAACGCAGGTATATTTGATTTTTCACGTGAAGACTTTTGATACCCTAGAATGATATTATCAATAGAATCAGCTGTCACTCTGAAGCCCCTTCAGTCCCTTCAGGGGAAAATAGCGTTAAGTCAATTTATTTGATAGATAGAATATATTAGCTTAATTTGTTTGAATACTTTTAAAAGTGACAGTTCTATTCGCATTGACAATTGCGTTCAATTTGTTCTTTGAATTTCTTTAATGGCAAGCTTAGAAGATTGACAGAAAATAAAAAAGTAGTCGTTTTCTGTAACTCACCTGTTCCTATTTTTATGTTTCTTTTATGGGGTGTTTGGTTTGCTAAGTAAGAATGAGGTAATGATAATGATGGTAGACCGATTCGTGGAGCATTTTTTGTGGAAGCTTGGTTTTGAGTACCTACCTCAGTTTAGTCACGGAAGAACACCAACAAGGATCAACTGCATGCTTACTACACTGGATGATGTTTATCAGCAACTCATTTGCATACAAAGAGCTTATATATATATATTTTTTTGATAGGTGGTGGAAGAATATAAGATGGGGACCGATTCGTGGAGCATTTTTTGCGGGCGCTTGGTTTTGAGTACCTACCTCAGTTTAGTCACGGAAGAAGAACACTAACAAGGATCAACTGCATGCTTACTACAGTGGATGATGTTTATGATTTGTATGGTACATTGAATGAAATTGAACGATTTACTAATGCCGTTGAAAGGTTAATGCTAATGTACACTCCTACTATCATTATAATTACATCTTTCGTAACTCTTAACAGAAGGAATTATTTCAATTGCATAGGTGGGACATCAATGTGATCGATGACCTGTGTACATAATTAACATCTGATCTAACATATCAGTTGCACATGCACGTGGAAAGTATCTTAATGGAAGGGATCGTGGGTTCATGAATAATTATCATGTAAAATGATATGGCACCACAAGTTCGAGGTGGATGAGGAGCTGTTAAAGGTGGTAAATATCTTTGTGTCTATTTCTGCTAAAGCACATTTTTCATAAATTTGATTTTTTGGAAATTCATGGTATATATCTTTGTTATTTAGTAATCACATGTTTCGACATGTAAAATGAATAATTATATTACTATAGTGTTGCCTTAAAGTCCATGTTTTTGTTTTAACATATCTTTGAACGTTCAAGGCTAAACCACCGCCAATTTTTTATCAGACACAAGGGTCATACAAAACAACATCAGAAAAGGTAACAAAATTAATCCCTCACATTTGTTTCTTGGATAATGCCGGTTATTACATTAACTTCGTTCTCTCCAACCATCTCAAACGAAGCAAACTGAAATCTTTCTATGCTGAACATCATTTAAATAACTGGGCAACAATTTTACTGAAAATGAGCCATGTTGACCAAATTACAGATTCTATTTGAACAAATTACAGATGCTATCGTTGTAAGTTCCTATTTAAATGTCAAAGTACCTTATATTTTTATATATCAGATAGGTTATATCTATGTGTATTTTGATATTCTAATGCTTTTCATTTTTGATTTCGTTGACCAGACAGCAAAGAGGGATTTAATTAAGAGGATTGACAATTTGGATGGGAGAATGGATAAGCAATTTGAGATATCGAAGTTAAATCTAGAGCAGGTACATATTTTAGCTACAAATAGAGGTTTAAACTTTAAAGAAATGAGAAATTTTAGTTCAAAACCTTTTTTTATGTATGTTTATGTATTGACTATTGATTGGTTGTTTTGGGTGTACAGTCTTGAAATTTTTGTTTATTTACCTATGCATACCACGATCAGTTCCAAAATTATTGGCTTCTGATAACATCTGTGACATTTATGGTTGATCACTGTAGGGGAAGGTAACTTGGGTCATTCTGGAAATGGGATCATGAGCTCATCAGCAACAGAAGCCCCTGGTCCTGCCAATGAACCATCCGGTGCACTTGTGTTGGCGGGGTCGAGGATTAAGAGGCCTGATATTCTCAACCGATTCAAAAAGTATCGTGGCGGGTGGGACATCACTAATAAGCATTATTGGGCAGTAAGTTTTCTTTCTTATTAGTACTTGATAACACAGGATAATGTTTGGATGTGCGTTTGGAGTGATTATAACCACCACATAATAAGATAGTCCGTTGCTTAAATATCTGCTTATGTAATGAACAAGGTTGATTGTATTTTTTACTCTAAATAGTCAGTAAGTTATAAGATGTAAATTTTCTCGTGAAGTCCAATTATGTAATGACATTGTCGACAGCCATTGATGTGGTTGTATATTATAGTGGGTCAAATCGGCCATGTTTATATTTCGGCTATCACTATTTTAGTATTGATTTTAGGCTATTGCAACAATGGAAATGAGAGGAGAATATCCATAAGAAAGACCAGGACAACATGAATGTGAGGTATGTGTCTATTGTCAATATTTTGTTACATAGAGCTTCAGATTTTTACCCCCAACCGACACATTTTCAACCATAAAGCTCAAGCGCCTGTTAATGTCTATGTGTTGCACCTAAAATCAATTAAATACTGAAGATCATGTATGATATTAAGCTACTTTTCAGTTTGATCTCATCCTGAAAAATGGTTTGCTATAGTTAAGGTTTGGAAAATGGTTCATAACTCCAGCCAAGGTGTCCAAAACCAAATCCAACCACCCAGTGGCAAGGCATCTACAAACAAGACTTGTGGGTTAGGGTTAATATTAAGTTACTAAATATGTTTCATACCTTCAACAGATCCTGTATTATGCTCATCCATTTTTTCCTTCTTTCCCCCACATTCGTCACAAAATCATCATCTGACTCGCCTATTTCACTACATTTTTACCTCTTAACACAAACAAAAAATAGTCTCATTATGCTAGCGCTCATTTTTTCTTCAATCACTTAATATCTAATAATTTATTTACAGAAATCTAAAAGTTTTTATGTACAACCATTTCTTTCAACATGTACAATTTTCAACCATTTTTACCACCCTTCTTTCGCTATAGTAAAATATGCCAACGATAATTATAAGTCATACCCGCCCTTCAGGGCGGGCTTATATGCCCGACAGGGCTTATAAGTCATGCCCAACGGGCTTACAAAGCATGCCCGCCCATCGGGCGGGCTTCGACAACTAGTATATATATATATATTATATATATATATATATATATATATATATATATATATATATATATATATACATATATATATATATATATATATATATATATATATAGAACATGCACATATTAAATAGGCAACCATGTTTTGCATACAATCACATTAAAGCAAACCTCATTTTTCCTTCTCCTGAACTTTTAAAAAATTATCTAAGTCTGGAAAAAAGTGGTTACTCGGAAAAATTGAGTTACTCGGTGGAATATATGTAAAATTGATCCTTACTCGGAGGATTTTAAGTACAACTAGAAATATCTAGTCAAACTCGGAGACTCCATGTTTCCTTACTCGGAAACTTTCAAACATCCTTCTAAATCGGAGATAATGAACTTGCTCGAAAAAACTGATGAACTTTGGTTACTCAGAAATGTTTATTTTGCTTACTCGGAAAACTTAAGATCCTGAGTTACTCGGAGAAATTAAAGTTTTTAATATTCGGAAAATCTGATTTTCTAAAATTGCTTGGAGACAAAATTACTTACTCGGAAACTTTTATACAAAATTCTAAGTAACTAATTTTGATACTCCTTGCTCGGAAAAAATCAAGCTTACTCGGAAAACTTCATCCTAACTCGGAAACATTCAAACTCGCCAAATCATCAGTTACACCTTTGCAGACTACAAGATAGGATCTAATAGCATCCTAACTATGCCCTAATCAAGTCTACATACCCAAAAATCCATAAATAACAACATATAGTACACCACAAACGATTCTACTACATGTAATCTATCGACTTAAACCATGTGTTTGATTCATGTTTTATAACTTTAAGCACATAATCACAGTACATAGACAAGCATATCCCACCACTTAAATCACAAAAAACCTAACCATTTGTTGCCAACTAAACATTCGAACCTATGAACCCTAATTATTACAACATACATCAACTGATGTTATACAGAATGTTGGGAATTAAATATTCAAGAAGTTTAATATCGGGTTCTACTCAAAGAAATACTCTAAGTATGATTCTGCTGCTAGAGCATTTGGTTTCTGCTGCTAGTGTTTGATTCTGCTGCTAGCGTTAAATATTCTGCTGCTAGCATTAACATTCTACTGCTGAATGATTCTGCTGCTAGCGTTAACATTGCTGCTGGTGATTAACTTTATGCTGCTGAGTGGATAAGTATGAAAAGATATTATGTGTATTAAAGTCAACAATATACGGTAGATAATATCTTACCCCATGTGATCAGTCATAATGTTATATTCACAGAACAAGTTGTAAACATAGATACAAGTTGTATCTTAATGACTGACACTCTCAAAGCAAGCGTTCGATAAGACTTGACAATATTGTAAAGATCTTTCTTGTGTTATAAAAGAAAGATCTTAGTCTTGTGACATAAGTGAGTGTGAATTTTTAAGTGTTTAGATAATAACTCTCAAGAACATAGAACAAATATCACAAGATATAGAAACATAAGATTCAAGGTTGTAACCCTAGTGATAACACAAGATCACTCATATTATTATCTTAATAATATTGAATCGTTTGGTGATAAGCTTTCATTGTTCATTATCATATAACGAACACAACTGTTCCATTTCCATAACCATAATAACTATCTAAGTGTGATTAAGTAGATTCTGCATACTTAATTATATTCATTCAATATATCATATACACAAAGTACAAAAGGTTTAACCACCTTATAGTGTCTCGAATCCTAACAAGTGGTATCAATAAAAGGTTATTTGCATTTCAGGGGAATTAATATCTCAGGGGAGGAAATAAAGCCCAAAGAAGGAAGATTAACCAATGAAAGGGAGGAAAAGAAAAGAGCATACAAGATGATGACATGAAGGTTGAAAATGACAAGAACATTACAAAGGAGAAAGTTCTATCTAGGTCAAACGTAGAAAAGTTTCAATTTCAATTCACCACGTTTGTTCATCACTTGCAAAGGCATGCTGATAGATGATTTTACTTGTTGAAACAAGCATCCAAGATACACAGCATCATTGCCTGATGAAGCGAAAAGTGTACCGCTTTTAAGGGTCATTTAAGCCCTAAATCGTATTTATTTGATCAAATATTGCCCTAAATCGTTCCTTTTGTCATTTTAGGTACTTTTGAGAAGAAATCTGGAAAAGGAAGCATTTTGGACATTTTTGGAGCATTAAAGTGAAGAAAACGACAAAGTCTCAAAATCGGCTAAAAGTTACCTTTGACGGCGTCAGGATCCTCTCCAGACGGCGTCACGGCTTGGCAATAAAATGGTGGATGTGAAAATTACTCATGATAAGCCAGTGAAATTAGCATGAAATTCTGACGGCGTCACGCTTTAATATGATCAAGGTCGTCACGGCTTAATTTAGAGAGGGACGGCGTCACGCATAATCCTGACGGCGTCAAGCCTTGATAGGCCAGAACGGATTTTGGAGAGCTAAAGAGGGACGGCGTCAAGAAGGTCATCCGGGAACCCTAAAAGCGGCGAGGTGACGGTGTCACACTCCATAACGTGACGCCGTCAGATCTAAAAATCTATATATAGTTTTGCAATTCTTTGTCATTAGTGTGGAACTTATTGTGGAACTTATTGAGGAACTTTGTGTGTGAAAACCCTAAGACGAATTTGGCAGCTTTCTCAAGGCTTTTTGCCTTGAGATCTTCCATGTTACATTGAAGATAAGTTATCAATTAATCATTCAATATGTCTATGTGTTGTTTGATTCTATCTTGTTCTTGTCTTTTGTTTAACATGCTAGGCTAGATTTATCTTGTGTTTGCTTAGATCTAATGAAACCTAGCTATTGATTATTGGTTATAAGTGTGTTATTAGTTGTATTGGATGATTGTTCATCTATGTTAGGCTTAAGAAAACTGGCTAACTTCCTATTTGGTAACTTGCTTGAACGTCTTAAGAAACATGAACCAATGCGTACTAAAGGTTTTTATGGTTGTATTTAATGCACAAGTGAATTCTAGTGATCCCATGTTAGGAGCTTCCTAGCCGGCTCGACATAGGAGTGAAGTAGGAGCTTGTAGAGTTGGGGAAGTACGTACGCCACCCCACGAATGGTATTAAGGAATACACCCGTCATCCACACAACTAATACACACTAATCAACCGGTAAAAGATAGTTAAGGAGTAAGGAAATCTAAGTAAACACATTTCCCTCCACATAAGTTTTCACCAACATTTTCATTTTCTGTTATTTTATTTTATTTGCATTTGTAGTAACTTGGGTTAGTTGACTAGCAACTAATTCCGCCCACTCTTTCAAACCCGAGATTTTACTTGCTTTCATAAAATTATAAAAAAATAAAAAGAATCTTCTCTTACCCTTAGACCTATTAGAGTAGTTTTTCATACCTAACGAACACTATTCCCTGTGGAGAACGATCAATCCCCCGTACTTACCACTACACTATACTACATCGGTCAGGTACACTGCCTGGTGGGGTTGTAAGCCTCTTGAGATCCCTCGAGAGGTAAAACCTGTTGTAAGGTTGCAAAACCACGCATCAAGTTTTTGGCGCCGTTGCCGGGGAATAGTTATTGTTTAGGTTGAATTTTTATTTTATAGGTCTACTCACTAGATTCCTTTCTAGTGAGATTTTTATTTTCTTTTTCTAGGATTTTCTTTAGTCTATCTTTTTCTTTGTGTCTTTGTTCGTAAAAGAAATTTCCATTGACTCTTCCGTTCGCCATTATGGAGAACGTGAATCCACTACATAATCTACCCTTTCCACTCCAAAATGACATCTTTATGTTCCGTCGACATAATGGTGAATCTTTTTCCGATACATGGACTGGTTTCAAATACTTATTAAAAAAGGTCTTTCATCATGGTCTTGACTTATTGTTTCCACTTCAAATCTTTTACCCTCGTATCGACCGCCAAACCCAGCAGGAGATTGAAAATATGGAAGATGGGAAAATGTGGGATTATGGTGATGAAGAGGCATGGGAAATCTTTGAGATTCTCGCCCAAAAAAGAAGTGGAACATGTGACCCAAAAAATGCAAGCTTAGACCCATTTGGTATTTGGATAAATCAATCGGAAGGTTTGTTTAGGAATGAGGTGGGTAGAGTTGAGGTACCTAAGTGCATGTCATGGTTAGGCACTACCATAATACAAGATGAACACATAGGTGACCTTGATGTGATGGAGGATCTAGCCGAGCATGATCACATTGATCAAAAAGACCTAGGTTTTATGATCGATGACGATGAATCTCAAGAAACACATGATGAATCTTTTGGGCAATTTGAATATAGCAGTCAGAATATTGAGGATGATCCTTATGATTCGGATATAGAAGTTGAGATGCCTAGAGAAGCACTTGAGATACTAGGGAAAATGTTAGGGTTAGATTCTACTAAAACACATGATGAGGATATAGGTGATCTTGACACAAGGAATGATGAGGTAAGTAACATAAGCCCACCAAGTACCCCACAAGTCCTACCATCATTTGAGGCACACACACCGCCCGTGACTTACCCGGAAGAAGTTGAGGAGACTATAGGAACCCCAATAGAGGTAGAGCCCTTGGACCAAACACAACTAGAAGAAATAGGTTTGAATGTTTTTAGTGATCACAACCTTTCTTTTAGTCCTATGGAAGTTCCTAGTTTTGATGAGCCGGAGCCTCAACCAAAACCGTTACCTAATCTTCCATCCTTGGATGAAAATTTAGGAATTAAATTAGGTCCCGATCCACCCATCAAAACATATAGTCCGGGTAGTCTTAAGTTTAAGGTAGTGGACATTAAGCCTTGTAGTGAGGAAGACAATATAGGAGTGAAAAATGACCTTACATGTCTACATCACCCATTCATGATTGATCACAAGAAACATTATGGGTTTAAACCGGGTCTATTGGGTCAAGATGGATTCCCAATTAGGAGTCTCTCGAAGTTGTTAGAAAATGATCCCTTTTTAGGAGAACACTTTAACTCACCCATTGACCAAAGTGAACTAGGTAAGGTTATGATGAAAGGAGCACACCCCTTTGAGCATATAATTCATCCACCAATCTTTCCTCACGCGGCATACTTCCACCGAGCTGGTGTGTATCGCTACTATCACCCGCACTTAATCCTAAGTGTAGGGAAAACCTCTCCTTTATCCATTAAATAAGGGTAGAGTCAGGCTCATGACTCGAACAAAAACAAGCGCTTCTTGGGAGGCAACCAAAGTTTTATTTTCTTTGTGTGTTTATTTATTTGTTTGTTTGTTTTTATTTATTTCCGTATGTGTGTTTAAGTTTTATTATTATTGATTCATGTTCAAAACTAATTTGTGAAAATGCTTTATTTTGTTTTTAACTTCGTCTTAACTACATATAAAGGTATTTTGCAAAAGTTAAGTGTAAGGGAAATCCAAATCGGTTTATTAGAACAAATGAACATGAATCGTAATAATATTAAATTGACATACATATTAGTATTTGTTGAGTCAAATGCTTGTATCGAGTCATAATGATGTTTTGCAGGAATTCCAGGAAGTAAGGTATAGGTTTTTCCAAAATTTTTTCCGGAAACGTAACATGAGAATTCTGTCAGATCATTTCTGACGGCGTCAGGCGTTACAACCTGACGGCGTCAGGTTTAATTTTCTGAAAATTTTTGAAAGTTTTGTTTTCATAAAAAGTTTTTATTAAATCTATAACTTATAATCTCCAGGAATCTGCAAAATTATCATTCCACAAGCATTATATCCTTATATATAGATTTTATCCCGCCGATGTTATGCAGGTTTTCATGTTTGTTTTCTCAGGTTTAACAGGTTATTTTGGACAAGGAAATGTTTTGGATCAAGCTTTTGGCGATGCATTAGTCATGGAGCTTTTACATTCTCTTTGGAAGAAGATCTAACCGTGTTACTTCATTATCCACCGAGCGAATCAGGGGAGTATTTGATTTCATTCTTTTACTTTATGCTTTTACATCTTGTTATTTGAACATTGGGGACAATGTTCATCTTAAGTGCAAGGGGGGGGTAAAAGTACGATTAGAGAATGCTATTACGCTTGATTTTTGTTTGTTTAATAGTAGATGTGTAATAAAACTGAGATAAATACCTATTAGGGCAATTTTAGTGCAAAATTTAAAATTTTTTACAACATATAGGAGTGAAACTTTGATCTTAATGAGCGTCTCACGGATAGGAGTTATATGACTAGCACAAAAACCGTACCACTAAAAAATTTTCCACCCCCAAATATGTGAGGTTCGCCCCTAGAATTGGTAGGAAAAGCATTTTGCTATGATGTGTGTACCGGTAGCACTTAGATTCTAGAACTTGCGTTAGGACCATTCCAAGGCCACAAGTGAGACTACATTCGTGTAGTTAGATTTACTACATGATAAGAGGCATTAGGATTAACCCATTGTTTTACACCTGTGTTTTTGTTATAATTACATTGGCTACATTGGTCAAGTAATTCTCCACACACCTTTGCGTTGTACTCATTTTTAGTACACGATACCCCTAGTACACCCCTCAGAGCCTATCTTTTCGTTTCGACCTTTAAGCATTTTACTTAAAGGAAGAATTTGTTACACCCCACTTAAATGTACACCCAAATCGCCTTAGCCTACCTTGTATGCACTCATTTTTAGTGCATTATTTTTACAACATTTGTTTAAACCCAAGTTAATTATCTAATTGGTTATATGGTTGCTAAGTCGAGTCATATCCTTGTACATATTGTTTTGGGACGATTGGGACTCATGGGTAAAGTACTAGTGTAATGGAGTAATGGGGAAGAACATCATTTATTACCCCCATATGTGCTAAATATTTTAAAAGTACTCCAAGTTTTTCGATCATCTTAATTCGAGTCATTAGAATAGTTATTTGTAAAGTTATGTAAAAATTCAAGTGTAAAGGGAATGCAACGCCCCTATGATGTATTATTTTGGATGGTAGGGCAAAAGTGTATGCAAAAAAAAAAAAAAAAAAAAAAAAAAAAAAAAAAAAAAAATCGAAAAAATCAAGAAAAATACAAAAAAATGAGAAAAAGAAAAGTAGAAAAAACATACGGACTACCATCCCGTTTTATTTTATGTTTATTTTATGTTTTTGTTATTTTGTTTTTAGCTTAAGATCGAGTCGAGTCTTGGCTTAGCAACATTGTATAGTACATGTAATTGATCAAGATCTTTAACTCGCCACCAGTAAAATATCCCTTATCCAACAAAACCGTGTTTTCCTTTTCCCTACACCTAACGTTATAACCCATTTAAAAGCCCTCTTTGATAGTTTATCTTAGGTGCTTACGCCTAGTGGAGGAGGTTTTCGATCCTTTCCCAAGCCTATGGTAATCTATTTGCTATGACAGGTAGTGAGAGATATTATCCGTTTTCATTTATGAGATTTATTTTGATGACACTTGAGAGATGTGAGTATCTAAACACTACTTGTGAGGTGCTAGTTTGTAATCTCCGTGCTTATTATGATTAAAGTGGAACGAATATTTGTTGTAATTACTTTTATGTTAGCATTAAATGACCCTTAACTTGTATTTTGATTAGAATAAAAGCACATTCGCTTGAGGACAAGCAAATCTCAAGTGTAAGGGTATTTGATGAAGCGAAAAGTGTACCGCTTTTAAGGGGTCATTTAAGCCCTAAATCGTATTTATTTGATCAAATATTGCCCTAAATCGTTCCTTTTGTCATTTTAGGTACTTTTGAGAAGAAATCTGGAAAAGGAAGCATTTTGGACGTTTTTGGAGCATTAAAGTGAAGAAAGCGACAAAGTCTCAAAATCGGCTAAAAGTTACCTTTGACGGCGTCAGGATCCTCTCCAGACGGCGTCACGGCTTGGCAATAAAATGGTGGATGTGAAAATTACTCATGATAAGCCAGTGAAATTTGCATGAAATTCTGATGGCGTCACGCTTTAATATGATCAAGGTCGTCACGGCTTAATTTAGAGAGGGACGGCGTCACGCATAATCCTGACGGCGTCAAGCCTTGATAGGCCAGAACGGATTTTGGAGAGCTAAAGAGGGACGGCGTCAAGAAGGTCATCCGGGAACCCTAAAAGCGGCGAGGTGACGGCGTCACACTCCATAACGTGACGCCGTCAGATCTAAAAATCTATATATAGTTTTGCAATTCTTTGTCATTAGTGTGGAACTTATTGTGGAACTTATTGAGGAACTTTGTGTGTGAAAACCCTAAGACGAATTTGGCAGCTTTCTCAAGGCTTTTTGCCTTGAGATCTTCCATGTTACATTGAAGATAAGTTATCAATTAATCATTCAATATGTCTATGTGTTGTTTGATTCTATCTTGTTCTTGTCTTTTGTTTAACATGCTAGGCTAGATTTATCTTGTGTTTGCTTAGATCTAATGAAACCTAGCTATTGATTATTGGTTATTAGTGTGTTATTAGTTGTATTGGATGATTGTTCATCTATGTTAGGCTTAAGGAAACTGGCTAACTTCCTATTCGGTAACTTGCTTGAACGTCTTAAGAAACATGAACCAATGCGTACTAAAGGTTTTTATGGTTGTATTTAATGCACAAGTGAATTCTAGTGATCCCATGTTAGGAGCTTCCTAGCCGGCTCGACATAGGAGTGAAGTAAGAGCTTGTAGAGTTGGGGAAGTACGTACGCCACCCCACGAATGGTATTAAGGAATACACCCGTCATCCACGCAACTAATACACACTAATCAACCGGTAAAAGATAGTTAGGTAGTAAGGAAATCTAAGTAAACACATTTCCCTCCACATAAGTTTTCACCAACATTTTCATTTTCTGTTATTTTATTTTATTTGCATTTGTAGTAACTTGGGTTAGTTGACTAGCAACTAATTCCGCCCACTCTTTCAAACCCGAGATTTTACTTGCTTTCATAAAATTATAAAAACATAAAAAGAATCTTCTCTCACCCTTAGACCTATTAGAGTAGTTTTTCATACCTAACGAACACTATTCCCTGTGGAGAACGATCAATCCCCCGTACTTACCACTACACTATACTACATCGGTCAGGTACACTGCCTGGTGGGGTTGTAAGCCTCTTGAGATCCCTCGAGAGGTAAAACCTGTTGTAAGGTTGCAAAACCACGCATCCAAGATAAACAGCATCATTGCCTCTTATATTTCCTCCATCCAAGGAAATTGCACCATCTTTTAGGTCAATGTTTGAAGCCTGAAGATGTGTATTGATATTGTTAAAGTCAAAGAACAGAAAGCAGATGAATTACTGAGAAAGATATTTAATCTTGAAGAACAGAAGTGTTTGAAAGATCTTCACAATCCATAATTTAATTTAGAAACATGTTGAAAAGGATTCACATGTTTAGGGGAGGATTGTTGGGAATTAAATATTCAAGAAGTTTAATATCGGGTTCTACTCAAAGAAATACTCTAAGTATGATTCTGCTGCTAGAGCATTTGGTTTCTGCTGCTAGTGTTTGATTCTGCCGCTAGCGTTAAACATTCTGCTGCTAGCATTAACATTCTACTGCTGAATGATTCTGCTGCTAGCGTTAACATTGCTGCTGGTGATTAACTTTCTGCTGCTGAGTGGATAAGTATGAAAAGATATTATGTGTATTAAAGTCAACAATATACGGTAGATAATATCTTACCCCATGTGATCAGTCATAATGTTATATTCACAGAACAAGTTGTAAACATAGATACAAGTTGTATCTTAATGACTGACACTCTCAAAGCAAGCGTTCGATAAGACTTGACAATATTGTAAAGATCTTTCTTGTGTTATAAAAGAAAGATCTTAGTCTTGTGACATAAGTGTGTGTGTGAATTTTTAAGTGTTTAGATAATAACTCTCAAGAACATAGAACAAATATCACAAGATATAGAAACATAAGATTCAAGGTTGTAACCCTAGTGATAACTCAAGATCACTCGTATTATTATCTTAATAATATTGAATCGTTTGGTGATAAGCTTTCATTGTTCATTATCATATAACAAACACAACTGTTCCATTTCCATAACCATAATAACCTTCTAAGTGTGATTAAGTAGATTCCGCATACTTAATCATATTCATTCAATATATCATATACACAAAGTACAAAAGGTTTAACCACCTTATAGTGTATCGAATCCTAACAAGTGGTATCAAAGCAAGGCTGATATAGTTGATTTAGAAGAAGAAGCTTTAGAAATGGATGCACAAGATACTGCTACAAATGTTGCTGCAAAGTTGCCCATGATCAAACAGAATGAGTTTGAGTTATGGAGGTTGAGAATTGAGCAATATTTCATGGTTCAAGATTATGCTCTTTGGGATATCATTATGTATGGTGATTCATTTACACTAGGTTATACAGATATTATTCTTGAAGGTAAAACTGAAAGAAAAAGGAATACTGGACCAGCTAACAATGATGAAAAGATTCAGAAGAGGAATGATCAAAAGGCAAGAAATTTGTTGCTTATGACCATTCCTGGTGAACAAATGCTATCTTTTAGCAAGTATCCAGATGCAAAAACTCTTTTTGAAGAGATTTGTGCATGGTTTGGTGGTAATGAAACTACCAAGAAAACACAGAAGACATTGCTAAAACAACAATTTGAAAACTTTAGTTCAAATAGCAATGAATCACTTGATAAGCTGTTCTCAAGATTACATAAGCTTGTCAATCAGTTAGCTGTGTTGGGTGTTGAGATAGCCAAGGAAGATCTCAACATGAAGTTTTTGAGAAGCCTACATGATGAGTTCCATACTCATGTGGTTGTCTGGATGAACAAACCAGACATTGAAACCATGAAACTCAATGATTTGTTCAACAACTTCAAAATTGTTGAACAAAGTCTAAAAAAGTCTGGAATCTATAGTACTAGTTCTGGGAATGTGGCACTTTTGTCATCTCCTAGTATTAGTAAATCAGAAGAGGTAGATGAAGATGAAGGCATTTCTACTGCTATCTATGGTGGTCCTTCTACTAGTTCACAAAAGAATGCTGCAGGACTTGGAGATCCGACATTCTATGTATTCATGTCTAGTCAAACTAGTGGTTCTCCTCTAACTCATAAAGATCTTGATCAGTTGGATGATAATGATTTGGAAGAGATGGACATCAAATGGCAGGTTGCTTTACTTAGCATGAGGGCTAAGAAGTTCTGGCAAAGAACTGGTAAGCAGATTACCATTGATGGTAATGAAACTGCTGGGTTTGATAAGAAGAAAGTAGAGTGTTTCAACTGTCACAGGTTAGGACACTTTGCTAAAGAATGTAGAAACCCAAGGAAGCAGGACAATAGAAGCACATGGTATAGGCAAGAGAAGAAGAAAGAAGTCACAGTTGAAGAGCCAAGGGCTATGCTAGCCATAGATGGTGTTAATTATGATTGGAGCTTCATGGCTGATGAAGTGGAAGCACCAACAAATGTTGCACTGGTAACCACTGAGACTGCTCTAATGGCCTTTTCTGATTCAGAGGTAAATTCCATAATTAAATGTACTGAATCATGCTCTGCTCTTAAAGCTTATGAAGATCTTAAGAAGAGATTTGATGATCAACTAGAACAGTTATATGATGCATTAGCCAACTTAGGTAATCATAAAAGAGGTATATCTGTTGTTGAAAAACAACTTGTACATTTTCAAGAAAATGAGTCTAAGTTTGCTGATGACATGAATGCTCTCCAAAGAAAAATAGATTTTCAAGCTGAAATAATTTGTTCAGAAAGAGCATCATTAGCTAAAGCCCTAAATAACAACGAAAATGTTAAGATAACAATAGATGCTTTAGCTCATGCCTCAGATGGAGTTAATAAAATTTGGAAGCTCAAGTAATCAATAAAGCTAAGTCTGGTTTAGGATACAAATCTGTTCCTCCACCATACAGAGGTGTTCCTTCACCTCCAGGTATTGACCTAGCACACACAGGTTTTGCTGAGTTTCAAGAACCAATTATGGAATATGGTTCTAAGTTTACTGAGGGTCCTAAGATAGAAAAAGTAAGTGAGAGTTTAAATAAAACTTCACTTCTTCAGGACAAGGTGTCCTTTGTTAAGAAAGGAGATGCTATAGTTGTTGAGGATTGTACAACTGATAGTGATGAAGATGAACAGGTTATGTCTAAACCTGAAGTAGTTAAGAAAGCAGGACCAAGGGTTCCTAAAGTGATCAAAAAGGATACTGTTAAGCCTAGTTCAAACATTAAACATGTTAGGAAACCAGTTAAATATTGTGAACAATATAGATCCACTAGTAAGCCCAGAGGTAACCAAAGAAATTGGAATAACCTCAAGTCTAACCAATTAGGTGATGACTTTTCCTTTTATAATAAAGCTTGTTACACATGTGGTAGTTTTGATCATCTTGCAGCTTTCTGTAACAAATGGGTATCTGGGTATGAAAACAATAGGGTGAACTTCAAAAGGCAAACTCCTCAAACTCACTTTCACTCTAAGTCTAAGAGAACAAAACCCAGAGCAGTTGCAAAAGCAGTTTCTGCTGCTAGACCATTCATAACTGTTTACCCAAAATCAACAGCTAAGGGTGCAAAACATCTTACAAACATGCACCAAAGACTGTTCAAAGGCCCATTCAAACAAAAGCAGTGGTCCCAAAACAAGTTTGGAAAATTAAGCGAACAATTACAAAGCTAGCAGTTTCTGCTGCTAAGCATGTAATCCATTCTACTGCTAGAGAAAACATGGCAAATGCTGTTAAGGCCTCAGCATGTTGGGTTTGGAATTCAACTAAATCCAATGTTGCATCAACTGTTCTAAAAAGATTAAATTACATTGATGCAAGAGGCAGATCCAAGTCAGTAATGGCTTGGGTCCCCAAAAGAAACTAATACTTCTCATTTATGTGCAGGAACATTCAATTGATCAACAAGAGGATCCAGGATACTCAGATAGTGGATGTTCAAGGCACACGACAGGCAACAAGTCCTATCTTTCTGATTTTCAAACATTAGATGGTGGCTATGTTACCTTTGGAGGAGGTGTTGGTGGAAAAATTTCCGGTAAAGGTACCATTAAAACTGGAAATTTAGATTTTGAAGATGTGTACTATGTACAAGAGCTAAATTATAATCTTTTTAGTGTCTCACAAATGTGTGACAAAAAGAACAAAGTTCTTTTCTGTGACACTGAATGTCTTGTACTTTCTCCTAATTTTAAGATGCCTGATGAAAGTCAAGTGCTTTTTAAAATTCCTAGAAAGGGCAATATGTACAGTGTTGACATGAAGAACATTATTCCTAAAAAGAATTTAACTTGTCTTGTTGTAAAGGCCACATTGGATGAATCAATGAAATGGCATAGGAGGCTTGGTCATATTAATTTCAAAACCATAAATAAAATTGTTAAGAATGGTTTGGTAAGAGGTTTACCTGAAAAACGATTTGAAAATGATCAAACATGCATTGCTTGTCTTAAAGGCAAACAACACAAAGCCACTTGTAAGCCCAAGATTTTTAACTCTATCAATCAATCATTGTTTATGCTTCATATGGACTTGTTTGGTCCTATAAATGTTAGAAGTATGCAACATAAGAGATATTGTCTAGTTATTACTGATGACTATAGTAGATTTTCATGGGTTTCCTTTTTAGCTACTAAGGATGAGACACCTAGCATCCTTAAGACTTTCATTACTGAGATAGAAAACCTAGTAGACAAAAGAGTAAAAGTCATTAGATGTAATAATGGGACAGAGTTCAAAAATAGAGTTATGGATGAATTCTGCAAAGAAAATGGTATTAGGAGAGAATTTAGTGTTGCTAGAACTCCACAACAGAATGGAGTTGCTGAAAGGAAAAATAGAACACTAATAGAAGCTGCTAGAACTATGTTAGCTGATTCTAAGCTACCTATAACTTTTTGGGCTGAAGCAGTCAACACTGCTTGCTATGTTCAGAATAGAGTTTTAGTTGTTAAACCTCACAATAAGACATCATATGAACTTTTTAGAGGTAGAACTCCTGCAATAGGATTTCTTAGACCTTTTGGATGTCATGTGATAATTCTCAATACCTTAGACCATTTAGGAAAATTCGATGGTAAAGCAGATGAAGGTTTCTTTGTTGGATATTCTCTTAATAGCAAAGCATTTAGAGTATACAACACAAGAACTAGGATTGTAGAGGAAAACCTACATGTGGAGTTTTTGGAAGATAAATCCAATGTAGAAGGTCAAGGACCGAAATGGCTATTTGATCTTGAAACACTAACCAAATCAATGAATTATGTGCCTATTGTTGCAGAAATTAATAATTTTTCAGGTTCACAAACAACAAATGAGGCAGGGTTAGACAAGGAGACAAATCAAGATCATATTTGGATGCCAATAAGTACCAGTGTGGCTTCAACTTCAACAAATGATGAATCTTCTTCTGATAAAGCTAAAGAAGATGTTGAAAGTGAACACAAGGAAGATGGAACAAAGGAACAACAAAATGTTTCTGCTGATGATAGTGCTGCTGAGACAGATCATTCTACTGCTAGGCTTAATTTTTCTGCTGCTAGGCCAAATGATTCTACTGCTGGCCCTTCAGACTCAAATGAAGCAGATTTCTCAGATAATGAGGTGGATTTAAGCAATATCACACCTACCTATCAAGTTCCTTCAACCCCACACACAAGGATTCATAAAGTCCACTCCCTAGAAAATGTGATTGGTGATGTACAATCAGGTGTGAAGACAAAATAACAACTGATGTATTCAGACCAACAAGGGCTTCTTGATGCCCTTTATGCTTCAAAGCAGAATGAGTTTTCAAACTCTTGCTTGTTTGTATGTTTTCTCTCACAAGATGAACCAAAGAACATTCTGAAAGCCTTAGATGATTCAAGCTGGGTAGAAGCTATGCAAGAGGAGCTTCTTCAGTTCAAGATTCAGAAGGTTTGGGTGCTAGTTGATTTACCTAAGAATGCAAAGGTAATTGGCACTAGATGGGTTTTCAAGAATAAAAGGGATGAAAGGGGAATAGTGATTAGGAATAAGGCTAGATTAGTAGCCCAAGGGTACACACAACAAGAAGGGATAGACTATGATGAGGTTTTTGCTCCAGTAGAAAGACTTGAGGTAATTAGGCTTTTCTTAGCTTATGCTTCATTTTTAGGCTTCACAGTTTATCAAATAGATGTCAAGCGTGCATTTTTATATGGCACAATTGAAGAAGAGGTGTATGTCTCACAACCTCCAGGGTTCATTGATCCTGACCATCCAGACAAAGTGTACAGAGTAGTAAAGGCTCTTTATGGCCTTCATCAGGCACCTAGAGCATGGTATGAAACACTAGCTTCCTATTTAAAAGAAAATGGATTTCAAAGAGGAAAGATTGATCAGACACTTTTCATCAAACAGCACAAGAAGGATCTTCTGTTAGTGCAGGTGTATGTGGATGACATTATCTTTGGGTCTACAAGGAAGGAGATGTGTTTGGAGTTTGAGAAGCTTATGCATGATAAGTTTCAGATGAGTTCCATGGGGGAACTTACATTCTTTTTGGGTTTGCAAGATAAATATGTTGCTGAGATACTAAGGAAGTTCAACTTTGCTGATTCAAAAATGGCAAGCACACCAATGGACTCTGAGAAGCCTCTTCCAAAAGACTTAGATGGAGAAAATGTGGATGTACACACTTACAGATCTATGATAGGATCTTTGATGTATCTTACATCATCAAGACCTGACATCATGTTCTCTGTTTGTGTTTGTGCAAGATTTCAAGTAACTCCAAAGGTTTCTCATTTAACAGCAGTCAAGAGAATTTTTAGATATCTCAAGGGTCAACCTAGGTTGGGACTATGGTATTCTAGAGAGTCACCTTTTGACTTGGTAGCATTTTCGGATAGTGATTATGCTGGTGCTAGCTTGGACAGAAAGTCAACAACTGGAGGATGTCAATTCCTTGTGTGTAGACTTATCTCATGGCAGTGTAAGAAGCAAACAACTGTGGCTACTTCAACAACTAAAGTTGAATATGTAGCTGCTGCAAGTTGTTGTGCTCAAGTCTTATGGCTTCAAAACCAACTTCTTGACTATGGGTACAATTTCATGAACACTGTTATTCATATTGATAATAGTAGTACTATTTGCATAATTAAAAATCCAGTGCAACATTCTAAAACAAAACACATTGAAATTAGACATCACTTTATAAGAGACTGCAATGAGAAAAGATTAATTCAAGTTCTTAAAATTGCTTCAGAATTCAACTTTGCAGATCTGCTAACAAAAGCTTTTGATGTTGGAAGGTTTCAGTACTTGGTAGCAAGTATTGGAATGCTTAATCCTCAATGATTTTAAACTTTGTGTTTTTGTAAATAAATTTTTGTTTGTGCTGCTGGCTTTAAAAGATACTACTGCTATTACAAAAGTTTGTGCTGCTAGTACAAATTTAAATTGTGTTATTCATACAGTTAGTCCTATGATTATTCTAATACAAGACAAGTACTTTGTACATTGTTCTTTTGGTTTTAGACTAACAATTTCAGGTATGAACATGTGAACACAAAGGATGTTTCAAGTGAAATGGAAGCAGCAGAATGAAAATATCAGTTGCTGTCATAATAGGTTCATGATAGAAAAAGTTTAGGAATTTCTAACCTCCTTAAAACTTCTTTCTTGAAGCTTGATTATGATGTTTCACATTGAATTGATGACTTAGTTGATCAGAAAGTAACTGATGCAACTCACTTTCTATCATTTTATACTTTTAAGTATAATGAGCAAGTCTAAGGACATCTGATAGAAAGAACAGCTAGTAAAAGTGAATCTAACACTTGTGTTAGAGGCAACAATTACTATGAGCTGGAAACCCTATCAAGAAAGCCTTTTGAATAGGTTTATCTTTACACAGGCAGTTATTTATAACTGAAAAACATTGGTTCTCACACAACCAGAGGTTGCTTTAAACCGAAATTTTGATTAAGTGTCTGTTATACACTTAATCCCTTCAAAATAGTTGAAAGCAGTATGGTTTTTCATAATAAAATCAAGTACATACTGCTAAGGCAAAAGTTTCTTAAAAGGATTTTCAAAGAGACTCATAAAAACCATCAAATGATGGACCATGAGTCAAATGCCCCATGAATTACCTCTCATAGGAGTTAACACACCTAGAAGTGATGAGGGCAGTAACTTAAACTCTTAAGGAATTGATGGCTACATGTACAACATTGTCTGATAACATGTTCTGATGGATAGCTCAGATGATGGAGAGAAATATTTTGGTACATAGTGAGAGATCTTCCAAACAGGGGAGGATAAAATGTTATTTGCATCTCAGGGGAGGTAATATCTCAGGAGAGGAAATAAAGCCCAAAGAAGGAAGATTAACCAATGAAAGGGAGGAAAAGACAAGAGCATACAAGATGATGACATGAAGGTTGAAAATGACAAGAACATTCCAAAGGAGAAAGTTCTATCTAGGTCAAACGAAGAAAAGTTTCAATTTCAGTTCACCACGTTTATTCATCACTTGCAAAGGCATGCTGATAGATGATTTCACTTGTTGAAACAAGCATCCAAGATACACAGCATCATTGCCTCTTATAATTCCTCCATCCAAGGAAATTGCACCATCTTTTAGGTCAATGTTTGAAGCCTGAAGATGTGTATTGATATTGTTAAAGTCAAAGAACAGAAAGCAGATGAATTACTGAGAAAGATATTTAATCTTGAAGAACAGAAGTGTTTGAAAGATCTTCACAATCCATAATTTAATTCAGAAACATGTTGAAAAGGATTTACATGTTTAGGGGAGGATTGTTGGGAATTAAATATTCAAGAAGTTTAATATCGGGTTCTACTCAAAGAAATACTCTAAGTATGATTCTGCTGCTAGAGCATTTGGTTTCTGCTGCTAGTGTTTGATTCTGCTGCTAGCGTTAAACATTCTGCTGCTAGCATTAACATTCTACTGCTGAATGATTCTGCTGCTAGCATTAACATTGCTGCTGGTGATTAACTTTCTGCTGCTGAGTGGATAAGTATGAAAAGATATTATGTGTATTAAAGTCAACAATATACGGTAGATAATATCTTACCCCATGTGATCAGTCATAATGTTATATTCACAGAACAAGTTGTAAACATAGATACAAGTTGTATCTTAATGACTGACACTCTCAAAGCAAGCGTTCGATAAGACTTGACAATATTGTAAAGATCTTTCTTGTGTTATAAAAGAAAGATCTTAGTCTTGTGACATAAGTGTGTGTGAATTTTTAAGTGTTTAGATAATAACTCTCAAGAACATAGAACAAATATCACAAGATATAGAAACATAAGATTCAAGGCTGTAACCCTAGTGATAACTCAAGATCACTCGTATTATTATCTTAATAATATTGAATCGTTTGGTGATAAGCTTTCATTGTTCATTATCATATAACAAACACAACTGTTCCATTTCCATAACCATAATAACCTTCTAAGTGTGATTAAGTAGATTCCGCATACTTAATCATATTCATTCAATATATCATATACACAAAGTACAAAAGGTTTAACCACCTTATAGTGTATCGAATCCTAACACAGAACAATTAAGCAGCATTAAAACACTCCTAAGCACGTTGTTATGCTCAAGAACTAACACAATTAGATTACATATCAACACACAGGAAATTCCCAAATCAATTGTTAAAACCCTAACTCGCGTATGGACAGTTTGAGCCACAGAAACATTTTAAGATTTCAATTGAATGATTAGAGTGCATAAATTAACATGTACTCCGTATAACACTTACAATGTAGTATGCGAGAAAAATTAGAATTCTTGAGTTAGTGAGATGTTTTGGTGGGTTTTTTGCAAAAGATACTGTGAATATGTGATATAAAAAATTGAGTTTGAGCTTATATAGTTAACAGTTTGCACTTTTGTCACTTTCAGCCCCTTAACCCGTTTTTCTATTCACATATGGTCCTAAAGTGGTAAACTTATGATATTTTGACACAAACAGCCCTTGAAGTTTAACAAGGTTAAAATCTTGATCCATTTTGATGAAAACTTGAATTATTTGCATTCCTCCCCCTTGAACTAAGACATAATTTTGAAATTTTGACAAAATTTTGGTTCAAGAGATCATGGAAATGTGGTTGGATGAAGATTTTGATGAGAAATGTGCAAGAGTTCAACAAAATTCTCCCCCTCAAAAGATGTTCAGGATTTGAAATTGAGTAAATTTGAAATGACGAGTTGGTTGGACTCTTGCACGATTTAAAGAAGTGTTTTTTTTTTTTTTATTTTTTTTTTTTTTTTTTTTTTTTTTTTTTTTTTTTTTTTTTGAGAAAAATTAATATAGTAAAAAACTCTTGATGTTTTACAAAAATAGCATTGATGTTTGACTCTTTTAACTTTGTTTAAGAAAATTGTCTAAATCTTCTGGTGTCAAACATCGCATACCAATCTGGTGAACTAATCCCACAAATCTTGCATGAGGCAAGGCTTTGGTGAATAAGTCTGCCATTTGGTATTTTGTACTCACAAAGTAAAGCTCAATTGTACTCTGTTCCACGTGCTCTTTGATGAAGTGGTAACGTAGAGCAATATGCTTGGACTTTGAATGCTGAACAGTGTTGCACGAGATAGCAATGGCACTCTTGGAGTCGCAATACATCGGAATCTTGTTGAAGACATATCCGTAATCCATTAGCTGTGACCTCATCCAGATGACTTGAGCACAACATACAAACATGGCTACGTATTCTGATTCAGTTGATGACAGTGATGTACAATCCTGTTTCTTTGACTGCCAAGATACAAGCTTGTCACCTAAGAATTGCACTCCCCCAGATGTACTTTTTCTTGTGTCTAAGCACCCTGCATGATCAGCGTCTGAAAAAGCAATTAGCTCAAATCCAGAATCCTTCAGATACCAGATCCCCAAGTGAATGGTTCCCTTTATGTATCGAAGGATTCTTTTAACCTCAGAGAGGTGTCTTTCAGTTGGTTTAGACTGATAGCGGGAGCAAAGATATGTGGCAAATACTATGTCTGGTCTACTGGCTGTTAGATACATGAGTGACTCAATCATACTACGGTATTTGGTAGGGTCAGTTAAGGTCCCATGTAAATCAACATCTAGCTTAAGGGATGATGCAGACATCAGTGTATTATAGGTGTCACTACTTGTCATGCCATGGGGTGATTGATGAACTTGCAGTCCTAAAAAGAACTTCAGTTCACCCATCATGGACATCTCAAAGTTTTGTTTCATCAATTTAGCAAAAGTGTTTGAGTATTTCTTATGGGTTGAACCAAAAATGATATCATCCACATAGATTTGTACAATTAAGATGTTCGTCCTGTGTTTTTGTATAAACAATGTTGGATCAACAGAACCTTTTGTGAAATGATTAGCAATTAGGAATGCAGACAGTTTATCATACCATGCCCTCGGGGCTTGTTTAAGGCCATAAAGGGCTTTCTTGAGCCGGTATACGTGATTCGGACGATCTGGGTCGATGAAGCCGTCTAGTTGTGTGACGTACACCTCTTCACGGGGTTGTCCATTTAGAAATGCCGTCTTCACATCCATTTGATATACAGTGATATTCTTGTGAGCTGCATATGCCAGAAACATACGAACGGCTTCAAGTCTTGCCACTGGTGCGAAAGATTCCTCAAAGTCGATACCCTCTTCTTGACTGAATCCTTTAGCAACCAAACGAGATTTATTACAAATAACTGTCCCATCAGCATCCAACTTGTTCTTCCAGATCCATTTCAGGCCGACAACGTAAACTCCAGCTGGTCTTTCTACCAATTCCCAAACTTCTAGACGCTTGAATTGATCGAGTTCTTCTTGCATTGACTCAATCCAATTGTCGTAAGTGAAAGCTTCTTTAATGTTTTTCGGTTCAGTTTGACAAACGGTGAGTGCATAAATGCAAGTTTCACCGTCCATTTGGATTCTCTTGCGTGTCATGACCGGATTATCTGGATTACCAATCACGTTCACTAAAGGGTGATCCTTAGTTCACTTGTGGGTTGAAGGGTAGTGTTGAAAATTTTGGTGCATGTTTGACGGATCCAAATTACTCGTTGAGGACTCGGCAGAATCTGGAATGGTAGGAGCCAAAGAAAATGGATTGAAAAGTGCATTTCCGTCATAATCTGCGGGTGTGGGTACTTCAGAAGGTGTTAGAGGATCTTTAGCTACAGTCTCGGTGTTAGAAGCTGTTTGACCGACTGATGATGATGGTTCCGTTGGAGGTGCATCTGTAGCAACTGTGGTAGATGTCGTTGCTGTTGTATCAGGTACCTGTATATGAACAGGGTTTGCAGCGGAACTGGTGGATACCTCAGGAGCACATCGAATGAACGAATCATCGAACATTGGAGCAAACAAATCTTCCAAATCCTTGTGGTTGAGTGATAGTGGTACAGCTGAATGATCAGGAAAGTTCAGACGGTTAGAATTGGGTCCTAAGCTGTTTTGCTCAGAAGCCATTTTCGTAAGTTCATCAAAATGAGTGTGTATCATCTCTTGAATTTGTCGGGTTCGACGGTTCCAAATGCGAAATCCTTTAGAATTCTCACAGTATCCAACAAAGATTCCAATATCAGCTTTGGCTTTCAACTTTCCAAGGTCATCACGATCATTATTTGGGTAACAAAGGGCCCCAAATACATGAGAGTAGTTTATGTTCGATTTTCGTCTGTGGACAAGTTCATATGGGGTTTTGTTGTGCCTTTTGGTGATCATACAAGGGTTTTGAGTGTAGCACGCGGTTGATAGAGCTTCAGACCAGAGGTAATCAGGTAATTGAGCATTAATCAACATCGTCCTTGCAGCTTCGACTAATGTTCTGTTGCGTCTTTCAACCACTCCATTCTGTTCTGGGCTGCGTGGAATGGATGTTTGTTGTTCAATCCCTACTTTCTCAAAATACTCATGAAGAGTGTGGTTCTTGAATTCGGTTCCGTTGTCTGTCCTTACTTTTCGAACGATGTTGCGAAGCTGAACCTGAATTTTGGTGAGAAAGGTGATGATCATCGAAGGAGCTTAATCTTTGGTGCAAAGAAAGTAGACCCAAGTCCATCGTGAGAAGTCATCAACGATTACCAGAATGTAACGCTTCCCGTTGATTGTTTGCACTCGCATCGGACCACACAAATCCATATGAAGTAGTTGCAGAACATGATCCGTACTGTGCTCGGTTTTTGGAGGAAAGCGAGCACGAGTACTCTTCCCTTGTTCACATGCTGGACAAAGGTGATCTTTGGCATACCGGAATCTAGGAAGACCGTCGACTAACTTATGACGTGCAAGATCAGTCATTGTTTTGAAATTCAAGTGAGACAAACGTTTATGCCATAACCATGCTTTTGTAGGTTGTGCCTTAGAGAGTAAGCAAATCGGAGAAGAGGCGGTCATATCTGATAAGGAAATGGTGTACAGATTCGTTCCGCGTTTTCCTGTCATAAGATCGTTTCCGTGTAGATCTCGAACAAAGCAGGTTTTCTCCCTAAATGCAACTTCCAAGTCACCATCACAAAACTGTCCAACGAAGAAGAGGTTATGTCCAAGGCCTTCAACGTAGTATACACGGCTTATTTCGATGTTTCCGTTGACATAGTCCCCATAGCCTATGATAGCGGCAAAATGATCATTCCCGAACCTGACAGTTCCTATGAACTTTGCAACAAAGTTTACTAGAAGATTTAGGATGCCTGTCATATGTCGGGAACACCCGCTATCAACAATCCATAGTACGATTTGAATCACCTGCATCACAAGAAGACAATGCAGATGGAGAGATGGTAATGGAGGAACCCGTTCGGTTAGTAGCACTGTTATTAGGCATCTTTGGTAACCAAGTAAAACTAGGTTTATGCTGAAGCCATCATTGCCAAGTCCAACTAGATTCCGCTTTTCTCTTAGTAAATGTACTAGGTGAGTGGATTGTTCTAGTAGCAGCTATGGTCTTGTCTACGGTAGGCTTAGAAACAACTTTTGGCGATTTTCCTAAGATTGACTTAGCAGCGGTAGTGAGCCTAGAGGAAGTGCCAGTTGTATGTTTCTTCTTACGAGACAAAAGGGTTTTAGCAACACAATTTTGGTGATTACCAGACAAAACACTTGTACAACAAAACACACAATAAGCATCAAGAAATAACATCATTCAAAACATCCAAAGTTTTAGCATTCGTTACATCACAATTAGAACTACACGTTTTAAGCCTTGATTCTACTTTAGACATAACATGCTTGTTATTCAGATTCCTAGTGTGAACTTCTACTTCTTGATCTTTAGGGGAGCTGCTCTTAGGTTTCCAGGTACCAGTCTTCTTGTTAGTCTTGGATCTGCTAACCTTAGGAGAGGTGCCAAGTCCTGTAGAAGTTGAAGTATGCACATTAGTGGTCTGGGAAGATGTGTGCTTAGGTATCTTGTCTACTTTATACATGCCTGGTTTAATCACATTCTTGTTTAAGCAAACAATGTCATTTTTGTTTTTGATTTTCTCTCTCAACTCAATGATGATGTGTTTTTGCTGTTGAATTTTTTAGTCTAATTCCCGGTTTAAGTGAACAATGTCATTTCTGTTTTTGGAAACTTTATCAATGTCCTTTTCATATCCAGCAATCTGATTTTTTAAAACATCATTTTCTTTTTCAATTAGATTTTCAGAATCATGACTGTTTTGGAAGGACATAGATGCGTTTTGGTTTTGTAGTTTTAACTCAAAGTCAAAACTTTGAGTTTGACACCATTGCAACTTTTGGTTGAGTTGGCAAATTTCTTTCGAAAAAGTGTTTTTCACATCATCATTGACTTTTCGAAGTCTCTCGTTTTCTGTTTTCAAAGTATCTATCTCAAATCTCAACATTTTATTATCAACAGAATGAGCATCGACAATCACTGCATTACAAGTCACAAAAATGGAATTCATAATCACAGATATAACATCAGAACATAGAACATTTTCCAAGAGTCGATCTGCCTCTTTTTCTAAAGCTTTGTTTTTACATTTTTGTTCTGAAATATTGTTTTTAGTTGCTTCGAAAATGTTCATCATGGATGCAACTTCTTATTGAAGTTCATATTCCCAATGTGTAGCACAAAGTCGCAGGTGTTGAACGTGTGGCAAAAATTGCTTTTGAAAAACTTCTCTCTTTTCTTTTTCATAGGGAGAAAGGAAAGTAGAGACTTTTATTTCTGAATTTCGTTGAATTGCATCTTCCAAAATTTTGATGTCTTCCAGAAAGGTATTGAAATATCTAAGGACACGACATTGTTTTGGAAATGAGGCAATTACACCTGGATTTGGTAAAGGGTCATTAATTTTTTCTACTTTGGTTACAGGGCCTTCCTCAGAAGATTCATTCAGTTCAATTAAAGACACTGTTTGTTCTGATTTATCCTGTTGTTGGATGAAGGTGTCGTTAATATGAGGTACTCTAGAGTAGTCATATGGTTTATTAAAGTGGACATTACTCATTTTAGATCGACTCTCATCCTCTTGTTCCATTTTCTCTTCACGATTATAAACAACAACACGCATGAAAGAATCATCAAGCAAATGTTCAACACTATATAACTTTGGATTTTCCTTGAGTGCTTTATGTAAAAAAACTTGGTTTGTCACTTCCAATAGCAAAGCCATATCCTTCGGGATTTGGTTTTACCATTAATTTTTGAATGGTTGTTAATTTGTTATTGATTCACCAGTTTTATACACAACGTTTTAAAATTCTTTAAGTTTGGAGTCCAATGCAAGTATTTCCTCAAGATATGAATCAACTCGTTTCCTTGAACTTTGTCGGTGTTCAGAAAAATTATTTTGACAAGTGGAAAACTCTATTTTTGTTTGAATAAGTTCAGAGTGTAGAATGTCAACTTGTTTTTGAAAATCTAATTTTTCTTGTTCCTTTTGTAAAATTAATTCATTTTTGGAAATGGTTAATTCACGTACTTGATGTTCTAAATCTTGTGCTTTCACATAAGATTGTTGGAATGCAGCCTCAAAGCTTTTCTCCCGATTTTCTTTAGTTTCATAGTTTGAAAGTTGAAGCTCGTAGCACTCAAGATCCTTAGTTAACAATGCAACTGTTGCTTTTAGATTTCTATTTATTGCATTACACTTATCAATTTGGGATTTTTGTGCATCTAACTGTGTTTGGGTAGTCAAAAGCAAGGTCATGAGTTCTGGATCTGGACCAAGCGAAAGATCATTTTGTTCAATTTAATCATGAGTATCATCATCAAGAGGATCATCAAAGGAAACAACGGGGTTAATTTGATCTTAATCAAATATAACAACGGTGTTTATTTGATCATCGACTTGAGAGGATAAGAATGAATCATTGTAACCAAGATTTTCTTCAGCTGATGCAGATATAGAGGGTGATACAATTTCATGAATAAGACGTTGTGAATTAGGTACCTGAGATAAGCCATCGGTATCATAAACCGGGCCTGTTTCACCCATGTTCATTTCCTGCATGTTAGCTATCAACATCACGGCTGCATTGGCTTCAAGATCCTCCATATCATCATCCGAATAAGCATTAGCCATGAAGTTGTGCTCCTTCTCTGTAAGAGTGCCTCCAGCTTCATCTTTGAGGGAAAGAAGAAGAGCTTCCTTGTGATATGCACTTCCTCTGGTCCTTGGCTTGGGGCATGCGTTGGCTAAGTGACCTTTCCCTCCACAGTTGTAGCATTTAACCATTGTGTTACCAATCCCAGTGTTCCCTGTCTCAACAATTTCTGCCCTCCTCTGTGTGTTACCAATGTTGTTCCTACTACTGCCAGCTGCATTAAACCTCTGTCCACTTGAATTTCCCATATAGCTACCCGAACCATATCTCCCAGAAGCTTTGTTTTGTATTTCAACTCTGCCATCATTAACAACTGCCTGGTTACGGGTGTTGGAGGAAGACCTAAGACGGTTGTTGGCTTGTTTGAGAATTTGCTGAAAGCTTTTACAATCAAAGCAAATCCCTCGTTCAATGAGTTGAACGCGTCGTCTTCGTCACTATTAACATTGGAGTACATCATTGAATCAGTGTTGTCATATGAAACCAGTTGATTATCAGCTTGTTGTGGTGATGCTTCATATGGGACGAGTTGGCTTGACGATGTTTGTGAGGGATAAATTGAAGGATGTAGTGGCTGTACAAAGCACTGATCTGGTTGTGGTGCAAAGTGAGACTGAGCCATCAAAGCAAGTGAATTTGGAGTTGATGTTGGTGTGTAACCTCCACGAGCAGCTCTGTCTTTGTCAACCTCTAATTGGTGATGCTTCAAATAATCATACAACAACCCATAAGAAGCGTTGTGCAGATTCTTGGCTTGGCGAACAAAAGTAACATACCGCTGCCAATCAGGTCCGAGACAACTTAGGAACTTAGTGTTTACTGTACTCCTGGATAGTTTGATATTGTGACGGTCTAAGTCATTAATGATATTAGTGAACCTATGGTAGTAGGACTCTAAAGATTCCCCAGCTTCAATCATAAACATCGTTTATTCCAGGTAAAGCTTAGATTCCATATCCTCTTGGTTCAACTCTGTTCCTTCCATAAGAAGATGTACATGTTCTCACATGTCTTTTGCAATCTTATGTGCATCGATACTTCGAAAGATAGGAATTGGAATTCCTTGAAGTATGTAAGACATTCCAATTCATTTGCTTCTTGCTGATATACTTGTTCAGTAGTGAGCTGAGCAGCAGGAATAGGAGTTGTAGTTGCTGCTCTTGGAGGAATGACATTGGGACCGCCAGGAACCGTGGTTGTAGGTGCTGGATATGGTCCTTCGATAATTACCTTTTTCAGGTACTTACCATGGGGTTTCTTGAGCTCGATAAACCGAAGAAAGCGACTCGACCACTGCACGTAATTACCCGGAGTAAGCATTGGTGGTGTATCTAAAGATCATGCCTCTTGTCTGGATTGTTAACTGCTAATCGCTTCGCACATTTGGTCAAACCAGTGAGGTTGTTTTGGAGGTAGTTGGTAACTCTGCATCGGTTGTGGTTGAAGGAATTGTTGTTGAGGAACAATTTGGTGTTGCTGCATGAGAATGTGTGGTTGCTGATATTATGGTTGAGGATACTATTTTTGAAACGGTTGCTATTGTCGATAATGTTGTTGTTGATTGTGAAAGTAGTTGAAGTTTGGAGGTTGAGACATCGTGTAGTAACTTGTGTATGTCGGATCATTAAGGATAACGAAGGTTGTTGATGAAGATTATGTTTGTAAGTAGACGAACCGGAAGAAATAATACTTACTCGAAAGTTACCCTTGTTCGGAGAAAAAGTAGAACCAATCCTAACTCGGAAGACATTGCTCGAAGAAAACAGTTTAAGTTAAAACTTCCTTACTCGGAGAATTCTTACTCGAAAGATAAGAATTCACAAGTTTTATAACCCCTTAGTAGAAGGATTATAAGAGAAGTTCTGATTTCCTAACTCGGAATTTAAACACAGAACTTAGGTTTAATCTTCTAACTCTAAGATTATCTTGCTCGAAGGATGGTTGCTCGGAAAATTCTTTTTTCTGGAAGGATTTAACCTTGCTCGGAACAATTCTTCTAACTCGAAGAATTATTTCTTGAAGGATCTGATAGAAATATTAACTCTAAACTTGGCGTATTCAGGTAACTCGAAAGCTTACTTGAAGAATATATCCTAACTCGGAGATCTTCAAGTAACTCAAAAGCTTGCTCGGAAAAACTGTCTCCTAACTCGGAGAATACACCCTAACTCAGATGCTAGCTCGGAAAAATAATCTCCTAACTCGGAGAATAGCGATGAACAGTAGCCCGAATCTTCCAATTTCTTCCTGAATATAATCTTAAACAACCTAAATTACCCCTTGGCGATTGATACCACTTGTTAGGTCTCAAGTTTATCACACAAGGTTACTAGATTGTAGAGAGAATATTAGAGAGAGAAAAAAAGATAGATTAAGAATAATAGTAATGTGAAAATGAATAATATTAACCAACAACCCTTCCCTTCAATGGGAGGGGTATTTATAGTGTAACATATGAAATGGGGCGTTGCCCAAATTAACTAAAGAATAAAAGCCCACGGCCCATAGGCCTTCTACACAGGCCGTACATTACTAACAAACATAAAGGCCTAAGCAACCTATTACATAATATGATTAATACTTGATAATCTAAAACGTGTTCCCAAAAGTATAAGTCCTAATACTTCATAAAAAACACAAGCTTTAAACTTTAACCATTATATCTTGATTTTGATCTTAAACGTTTCTACTTTTTATCAAAAATCGTCTAAAATTTCAAATTTAGTGTTTTTGATTCTCTTTTGTCCTACTAAACCTTAACCAAATAACCTAAGACTTCATAAAAATAACAAATTGTAGGTTCTTAACCACAAATCTAAGGTTTTGATCAAGATAGTTCTTGGTTCAATTTTTAGATGCTACAATATAAATAAAAACACTATTTTGATCTTGTTTTGACACAAAAATCACTCTAATATCATGTGCAAGCTTTGATAGCAATTGTAGGATCCCGATACGATATTAAGAATCATGCACACACACAATCAAGTGGAAGTTTTAGAAAGAGAGAGCTAGAGAGAAAAAATGGTGTAACTTTTTATTTCACCTTAAGTAACACCTACAAGATTTTACAAGTCCACCCCCCTACCCCGAAGGGGGTATTTATACTTAGACGAAACGGATAATGGGCCTCATGGGCCGGCCTTCATAGGCTTACAAATAGTGTATTCTAATACATCCTAAACAAGTTCAAATACACAATAAGATCACCACTTCTAAAGTTAACATTGTACAGATGGCAAACCAAGATAACGTGAGTGTCGTCCCATTAAATTAACACCAAGACGATCACAAAATTGTTTTTGCACATCAAGTGGAATCTTAGGAGAAAACATCAATTGAGACTTGGTAAAGTTTAAACGCTAACCACATGCAACACAATAGCGATTAATAAGCTCGATAAAAAAATCACGCTCAGTAGTCTTTGCTTTTAGCTAGGAAGAATAAAGAGTCATTAGCGAAAGAAATATGAGATATAACCGGAAAATTTCTAGCCATCTTTATACCTGTAAGAAAATATCGGTGCATGTCATTGTTTATCATTTGAGATAAAACATCGGCGATGATGATAAACAAGTATGGTGACATGGGATCTCCTTGACGGATACCTATGGAGGGCTTGATCGTACCAATAGATTCCCCATTAATCATATAATCCATTTAATAAGATGATATACACGCTAAAACCCAACTACACCATTGATCTCTAAAGACCAGTTTGTGACATGTTGCCATTAAAAAGTCCCATTCAACTCTATCAAAAGCTTTACTAAAGTCAAGCTTTAAAGCCATAACCTTCTGATCCTCTTTTTTCTTATTACGTATGTAATGAAATGCGTCATTAACAGCAATCATGCAATCTTGAATGAGCCTACCCGGGATAAATGTAGATTGTTGTGGAGAAATGATACAATGCATAAATGGTTTCAAACAATTCACCATTACTTTTGATTTAACTCGATACACAAAGTTACAAAGACTAATCGGGTGGTATTGACCAATAGTCTCTGGAGAAGGGACCTTTGGGAGTAAGACTACTAGCGTTTTATTCAAAGATTGCGGCATGATACCATGATCAAAAATTGTTGTATAGCCTTACTAACCATATCACCAAAAATGTCCCAAGTTGTGTGTACTTTTAAAAATAAACATGCCTGGAAATCCATCTTCGTCGGGAGCTTTATAAGCACCCAAATTCTTAACCGCTTTATCAATCTTGACTTGCAGGACTAACCATATCACCAAAGAGGCTTCAAGTTGTGTGGACATGCTATTATTAACAACAGGGGTGAGCATATCCAAAACGTTATTATGTTCAATAAATTTCTGAATCGAGTATCAACTTATGAAGTTGAGCAGTGCTCATTCTTTAGCCTCGAGATTCTATTTCGTTGGTTGCGTTGGATTGTTGATATAGTTTTGATCACCATATTTGTTTTAATTAACCCTTGATCGTTGATGCCGAAACATCTCTTCAAGCAACAATGTTTCCGCAAAGCCATTTATTATTCTTGTTCTTCATATTCCATTGAAAAAAACACCTCTTTCTCATTATTCAGATACAACTCAAATCATAATTGCAAATTATTTCACCAATTTATTTGGGTTTTAACATTATTAAGTAGTGAATTAAGAGAAAAAAAATTTATATATTCTTTATTGACTTTTAGAATAAAAATCAAATACTCCTTTTGTTCGCAACTTTTTCAAGATATCAACTGAATCCATGCTTAAAATAGGGGGAATTACATATATCCCCCCCCTCCCAAAAACATAAGTTTTCAATGCATGATGTACAATGCTATTAAAGCAAGATTTGGGGAAATATGTAAATATCAAAGTTTTATTGGGGATATATGTAAATTTCCCTTTAAAATACATGTGAAGAAGAGTGTATTATTTTTTTTATTTTTTTTTTAACTTCAAATCATTACTTAAAATCCTTTGTGTTATGACATAAGAGAAGTTGTAAGTAGAGTGGTCATGTATATTCTTATGAATCATCTTTTGATATATGCATTCACTTTTTGATTTTGGGTAAATATGTATAGTAATTGTTAATGTTAAGAGTGTTGAAGAGAAGAGTAAAATAGTTATATAAATTATTTAAATTAAAATGGTGTTTCAAAGCTTAAGGACACTTAATTACTAATTAGAGTTGAATTGTATATTTGGATATTTTTTAGAGTTTTGGAAAGATATTGATGTGATTAGAAAATTTGCAAGAATATTTTTGATGGTTTTGCAAAGTAGATGAAATTCTCCCTACTTTTAAAAAGTTTATAAAAGTTGCATAGATATGTTATATAATACAAGATAGACAAGTATGTGACAAACTGAAACGAACGCGCATTTTTACACTACTGCTTCAAGGCCTTATTATTAGTTATCGCACGGGGCCTCAAAATTTATGAGACGTCTTTGGTTACACGTTCAAGTAATACAATGAACATAAGTGAGATTGTTTGTATTTGTTTTAAAAGTGGTTTTGCCTGAAAAACACGTAATAACCACAATGGTTTATTGAAATAAAATTTTTGCTTATTTCTAATTTCAGAAAGGAAAAATAAAAAAGACACATATGTTTTGTTTTCCTATGAAAGAAAAGGACATTGGGGTATGTTTGGTAAAACTAATGTAAAATGTTAGCTGTAAGCTGATAACTGTAAACTAATAGCTGATAGACGAGGATGCTTAGTAAGGTTGTTGTAGCTGTATATATAAATCGTAAAATGACCTAAAAGGACATTTACATAGGTTGAACCCAAAAGGAAACCCATTAATCATTGATAACATGTGTTTCATATTGAACATGTAGTCATTAAGTGTTTGTTTTATGACAACAAACATCATGAGTTCCTATAATCGTTTGTAACTTAGAAGATGATGGAATTATTTATAATAGAAGATGTTGCAAGTTTAACTAGTACGTGTTTTTGTTCTCAAAAAATAAGACAAACTAGATAATATAGAATAATATAACATATAATATGTTATTTATAAAATGTGAAGATTAAAAATATAAATAAGTTTCAGTTCAACGAGACAAAGGAGCAGCATGTATTCATACGTTAATTAAATAAAATGTAATTAAGTAATTTCAAATTTAAATAAATTCAAATAATTTAAAAAGCTTCATTTGTTAACTTTTTGTTTAGGAGTTACGAGATTCAAATAAAAGCTTAAAGTTTAAGTTAATAAATAAAGCCTTTTAATATAATTTAAAAAAACTAGTTTTTTTTTTTTTTTTAAATTAAAATCTCACAGCTAAAAAAAAAACTTTAAAAATGATCTATCTAAACTAGGGGCGTGCAAAAATCCGAACCTAAACCCAAAAAAAAAATTGAAAATTTATGTTTCGGTTTGGTTTTAGCATAAAAACAGAACCGACAAAATACATATAATCTTTAAACAATCTAATAAATATTTCTTTTTAAAGGTTTCATTTAAACACGCATAAACAATTTCTTATAGTATTTTTTGTGGCTACTGGGCTTTAGTTTTCATCATTCCCAAGACAGTTGTGAAAGAAATTGATAAAGCTTTGAAAGGGTTCCCTTGGAATCAGGGGGAATTGACTAAAGGAAGAGCTAAAGTGGCATGGAAACAAGCATGTCTTCTAAAATCACAAGGTGGTCTGGGATTAAGAGATTTGAGTATATGGAATGAATGCCTGATGTGTAAACACTTATGGAATGTGGCTAGTAATAAAGAATCTCTCTGGGTGAAATGGATTAATGTCATCAAGCTTAAAGGTAAAAGTATATGGGAAGTGAAATCTGTGGTTGATGCTAGTTGTGGATGGGAACAAATGCTATCATTAAGAAGCAAAATTAGAGATCATGTTTTCAAAAAGATTGGTGATGGAATGGGCACTTTCTTCTGGTATGATGTGTAGAATGACATTGGTCCACTAAATAAGTGGATTGATATGGAAATTGTTTCTGTAAATGGTCTTGATGATAATATGATGATTGCAGAGATGATCAGACAAGGTGTTTGCAAGTGGCCTGATAATTGGAATTGTGAATTCCCTGAGCTGTATAATTTAGGTATTCCTGCTATAAGTGATGACCAAGACACTACAATGTGGAGGACTAGTGATGGTAGACTTACAAGATTCTCAGTTGGCAAAGTTTGGATGGAAATAAGGAAGAACAAGGAACAAGTTGACTGGTATAAGGCTGTTTGGTATAGTCACTGTATTCCAAACCATGCCTTCATACTCTGGTTAGCTATATTGGGTAGACTATCCACCTAAGACAGACTTTTCAAATGGTATCCTAGGAAGGATTATAAATGTGCCCTCTGTGACAGTTGTTTAGATTCACATGAGTACTTATTTTTCAAATGTCAATATGCTGAGAGGATTTGGAAAACAGTTAAGGAAATGATATGGCAAGAGGATTTTTCATATGACTAGAATAAGATAATACACAAGATAAGTACTATGCCCTTCAATAAATCTATCAAAAGTGTTATCAGAAGATTGGGAGTGGTTGCTTGGGTATACTTTATCTAGCAAGAAATGAATAGAAGATTATTCACTGATGAAAAAAGAGACTGGAAGGTGTTATTGGGGATAATTGTTGATACTGTTAGGCTAAAGTTGACTAGCTTGATAGTTAAACAGTCCAAGTATGTAGTGATGGCTGAGGAGTGTTGGAAGGTCATAATGAACAAAGTAAAACCTAATGAAGACTTAATATGTGAATGGAAGCTGCAATAATACACAGTTCCAAAGCTTTTGGAAAAGAATGAGAAGACTGAATGTGTCAGTAGTTATCACCTACTTTAAAGGGGTGTTTGGATCAGTGGTTTATAACAACATTTCATCATGTGTATGCTGTTTGAATAAGTGCAGTTCATTGCCTGTGAAAGAACTGCATTATATGGATTTAATCCTTTTCTTCAAGATGTCTACAACAATGAAAATTGAAGAATCTATGAAAACATACTACAAATGATGGCCTTGTATCTTGGTGGCCTATAATCTATACTGCATATGGCCTTTTCAATATTCCTGGTTGGCCTTTGTTAGGTACCAAGAATTTGGAATGCTCCATATCTGTAGATCATTAGGTCTATCATAAAGTAGGTTTCCATTTGTGAAGGGTAAGTATGCTTGGTGGGATAGTGTATGATGCTAGGAATAGTGAGGTGTGTAAGATGAACCTACTTGGTCCTAGCAATACACTGTCCAAAGGAGGTAATGGGTTTTCTCCCTCAAGGTGAGTGTTTCCAAGACCGTGAAGCCATTATTAAGAGACGGAAATGTAGGAGTCTTGGAAGAGCCCTTGACTGGAATGTGTGAATGGGTGGCTATATCTTGCTCAATGATGCCCCTCCTCTGTTTCTCTTGTCTCAGTGTGGTGGCAGGTTGACTGGGTGTTGGGTCCGTCAGTACCCAAGCGTCTAGAAAACAGGATTTGAATACAAATTAGCCCAAGTGTTAATCAACCGTAAACACTCTCAGGTCACTAAGTGAATAGTCACTCAGTGAGTTACCTTCAGGATGCTTAGGACGAGTTTAAGAAGAAAGATTCACCATTCAGTGAGGTGGAACTCCCTGAGTGTCACTTAAGCCGAAAAAGAAGGTAATGGGTTTAGTGAGTGATGATTAGAACTCACTGAACCCCAGTCTCCTTAACAACAATTGTAATTGAAGACTGAAGACCGAAGACCAAGCCTAAAGATTTTGAAGTCTGAAAGAAAGGCGGGACAAGGCGGGAAGAGTTTGAAAAGATAAGGAGAGGTCCTTATCAGGGCAAAGTCAAACTTTCCCTGAATGGCGTAAGAACAAGAACAGTGTTATCACTGACGCTCAGAAAGCAGTTTCAACCTTATCCCAAAATAGATTCTTGTAACTATCAAAATATAGTTGTATGTTTGTCAGAATAGCTAGGTCATCCTTCTGTACTTTTAGTCACGGGTGCTCTTTTATACATATGTATAAATAGGATCATAAGGGAGAAAAGTGGACAAGTTTTGTGCATTAAAAGCTTAGACTTTCACAAAACCACTTTTCTCTCCCAAAGAGCAACCTAATCCCTGAGATAGCTCAATGTTCATTTATTGTTGCCACTCAAGCATAGCTTGAGTTTAGTGAGGAGAACACCATACCTTGTCGTTTCAATCCCAAGTGTTAATTTCGCTAACACTTGGGTATAGATTCTTTTGATTAATTTCTAATAAGAATTTAAATGTTGAAAAACTTGTGTTTTATCTTTTACGTTTTTTGCTTATTTGTTTAAATTAATCAATACGTTAATTCATTCATAGAACACAAACAGATTAACTTTGTAGTTATTTCTGCTTGTGTAACGGGAACAACAAGTGGTATCAGAGCCAGGTTTGTAAAATCTTTTTAAAACAAAAGAGTGCTCAAAAGGTTTTTAAAACCAAGATCCTACTATGGCTGACATTAATGTGCTTCAGCTCGTCGATAAAAAGGGATGAAGCTATTAAGTTGTTGCTACCAGACTCGAAGCTGGAAAATTTAGAAAGTGGAAAAAGCGAATGCTTTGCTACTTGACTGGTATGGAACCATATTACATCACTTGTATCAATGAAGGTCCTTATGTCCCTAAGACTGCTGAGGGGTTAATTAAACCTGAAGCTCAGTGGACTATAGATGAGAGAAGGGTGGTCAATCAAGACCAACGCTTGAAAAGCATAATTGTATCTTGTCTTCTTGACGATACAATGGAATCAGTCATTAACTGTACAACAGCCAAACAAACTTGGCTTGACTTGGTTCATAGCTTTGAAGGTCCCTCAGATACCAAGGAAAACAGGATCATGGACCTGAAACTTAACTATAATACTTTCAGGGCAAAGGACTCTAAAAGTATCTCTCAGACATATACCAGATACAAGACCCAGATAAATGAATTATCAAATGATGGTGTAGTGTTGTCTAAGCATGAGATCAATGTTGGCTTTGTCAACAGTCTTCCTGAGAAGTGGCTAAACTTCTCTCAGGGCCTCAGGAATTGATGCGTGGTTTTGTGACCTTACAACAGGTTTTACCTCTCGAGGGATCTCAAGAGGCTTACAACCCCACCAGGCAGTGTACCTGACCGATGTAGTATAGTGTAGTGGTAAGTACGGGGGATTGATCGTTCTCCACAGGGAATAGTGTTTGTTAGGTAAGAAAAATTACTTTAATAGGTCTAAGGGTGAGAGAAGATTCTTTTTATGTTTTTTATATTTTTATGAAAGCAAGTAAAATCTCGGGTTTGAAAGAGTGGGCGGAATTAGTTGCTAGTCAACTAACCCAAATTACTACGAATGCAAATAAAATAAAATAACAAAAATGAAAATGTTGGTGAAAACTTATGTGGAGGGAAATGTGTTTACTTAGATTTCCTTACTCCCTAACTATCTTTTACCGGTTGATTAGTGTGTATTAGTTGCGTGGATGACGGGTGTATTCCTTAATACCATTCGTGGGGTGGCGTACGTACTTCCCCAACTCTACAAGCTCCTACTTCACTCCTATGTCGAGCCGGCTAGGAAGCTCCTAACATGGGATCACTAGAATTCGCTTGTGCATTAAATACAACCATAAAAACCTTTAGTACGCATTGGTTCATGTTTCTTAAGACGTTCAAGCAAGTTACCGAATAGGAAGTTAGCCAGTTTTCTTAAGCCTAACATAGATGAACAATCATCCAATACAACTAACAACACACTAATAACCAATAATCAATAGCTAGGTTTCATTAGATCTAAGCAAACACAAGATAAATCTAGCCTAACATGTTAAACAAAAGACAAGAATAAGATAGAATCAAACAACACATAGACATATTGAATGATTAATTGATAACTTATCTTCAATGTAACATGGAAGACCTCAAGGCAAAAAGCCTTGAAAGAGCTGCCAAATTCGTCCTAGGGTTTTCACACACAAAGTTCCCCAATAAGTTCCACCCTAATGACAAAGAATTGCAAAACTATATATAGATTTTTGGATCTGACGGCGTCACGTTATGGAGTGTGACGCCGTCACCTCGCCCCTTTTAGGGTTCTCGGATGACCTTCTTGACGTCGTCCCTCTTTAGCTCTCAAAAATCCGTTCTGGCTTATCAAGGCTTGACGCCCTCAGACTATGAACGTGACGCCGTCCCTCTTTGAATTATAACGTGACGACCTTGATCAGATTAAAGCGTGACGCCGTCAGAATTTCCATGCAATTTCTCTGGCTTATCATGAGTAAATTTCACATCCACCACTTTTGCCAAGCCATGACGCCGTCCAGGGTTAATCCTGACGCCATCAAAGGTAACTTCCAGCAAGATTTTGAGACTTTGTCGTTTTCTTCACTTTTATGCTCCAAAAACGTCCAAAATGCTTCCTTTTCCAGATTTCTCCTCAAAAGTACCTAAAATGACAAAAGGAACGATTTAGGGCAATATTTGATCAAATAAATACGATTTAGGGCTTAAATGACCCCTTAAAAGCGGTACACTTTTCGCTTCATCAAATACCCTTACACTTGATATTTGCTTGTCCTCAAGCAAATGCGCTTTTATTCTAATCAAAATACAAGTTAGGGGTCATTTAATGCTAACATAAAAGTAATTACAACAAATATTCGTTTCACTTTAATCATAATAAGCACGGAGATTACAAACTAGCACCTCACAAGTAGTGTTTAGATACTCACATCTCTCAAGTGTCATCAAAATAAATCTCATAAATGGAAACGGATAATATCTCTCACTACCTGTCATAGCAAATAGATTACCATAGGCTTGGGAAAGGATCGAAAACCTCCTCCACTCGGCGTAAGCACCAAAGATAAACTATCAAAGAGGGCTTTTAAATGGGTTATAACGTTAGGTGTAGGGAAAAGGAAAACACGGTTTTGTTGGATAAGGGATATTTTACTGGTGGCGAGTTAAAGATCTTGATCAATTACATGTACTATACAATGTTGCTAAGCCAAGACTCGACTCAATCTTAAGTTAATGAAAGAAAATAACAAAAACATAAAATAAACATAAAATAAAACGGGATGGTAGTCCGTATGTTTTTTCTACTTTTCTTTTTCTCATTTTTTTATATTTTTCTTGATTTTTTTTTTTTTTTTTTTTTTTTTTTTATGCATACAGTTTTGCCCTACCATCCAAAATAATACATCATAGGGGCATTGCATTCCCCTTATACTTGAACTTTTACATAACTTTATAAATAACTATTCTAATGACTCGAATTAAGATAATTGAAAAACTTGGAGTACTTTTTAAAATATTTAGCACATATGGGGGTAATAATGTTGTTCTTCCCCATTACTCCATTACACTAGTACTTTACCCATGAGTCCCAATCGTCCCAAAACAATATGTACAAGGATATGACTCGACTTAGCAACCATGTAATCAATTAGATAATTAACTTGGGTTTAAACAAATGTTGTCACAATAATGCACTAAAAATGAGTGCATACAAGGTAGGCTAAGGCGATTTGGGTGTACATTTTAGTGGGGTGTAACAAATTCTTCCTTTAAGTAAAATGCTTAAAGGTCGAAACGAAAAGATAGGCTCTGAGGGGTGTACTAGGGGTATCGTGTACTAAAAATGAGTACAACGCAAAGGGTGTGGGGGAATTACTTGACCAATGTAGCCAATGTAATTATAACAAAAACACAGGTGTAAAACAATGGGTTAATCCTAATGCCTCTTATCATGTAGTAAATCTAACTACACGAATGTAGTCTCACTTGTGGCCTTGGAATGGTCCTAACGCAAGTTCTAGAATCTAAGTGCTACCGGTACACACATCATAGCATAAATGCTTTTCCTACCAATTCTAGGGGCGAACCTCACATATTTGGGGGTGGAAATTTTTTTTAGTGGTACGGTTTTTATGCTAGTCATATAACTCCTATCCGTGAGACGCTCATTAAGATCAAAGTTTCACTCCTATATGTTGTAAAAAATTTTAAATTTGGCACTAAAATTACCCTAACAGGTATTTATCTCAGTTTTATTACACATCTACCATCAAACAAACAAAAATCAAGCGCACTTGTATTCTCAAAAAATCGTATTTTTACCCCCCCCCCCCCTTACACTTAAGATGAACATTGTCCCCAATGTTCAAATAACAAGATGTAAAAGTATAAAGTAAAAGAATGAAATCAAATACTCCCCTGATTCGTCCGGTGGATAATGAAGTAACACGGTTAGATCTTCTTCCAAAGAGAATGTTGAAGCTCCATGACTAATGCATCGCCATAAGCTTGATCCAAAACATTTCCTTGTCCAAAATAACCTGTTAAACCTGAGAAAACAAACACGAAAACCTGCATAACATCGGTGGGATAAATCTATATATAAGGATATAATGCTTGTGGAATGATAATTTTGCAGATTCCTGGAGATTATAAGTTATAGATTTAATAAAAACTTTTTATGAAAACAAAACTTTCAAAAATTTTCAAAAAATTAAACCTGACGCCGTCAGGTTGTAACTCCTGACGCCGTCAGAAATGATCTGACAGAATTCTCATGTTACGTTTCCGGAAAAATTTTGGAAAAACCTATACCTTACTTCCTGGAATTCCTGCAAAACTTCATTATGACTCGATACAAGCATTTGACTCAAACAAATACTAATATGTATGTTAATTTATTATTATTACGATTCATGTTCATTTGTGTTCTAATAAACCGATTTAGATTTCCCTTACACTTAACTTTTGCAAAATACCTTTATATGTAGTTAAGACGAAGTTAAAAACAAAATAAAGCATTTTCACAATTTTAGTTTTGAACATGAATCAATAATAATAAAAATTAAACATACATACGGAAGCAAATAAAATCAAACAAACAAATAAATAAACACACAAAGCAAATAAAGTTTGGGTTGCCTCCCAAGAAGCGCTTGTTTTTGTTCGAGTCACGAGCCTGACTCTACCCTTATTTAACAAAAATAGGGGAGGTTTTCCCTACACTTAGGATTAAGTGCGGGTGATAGTAGCGATACACACCAGCTCGGTAGGAGTATGCCACGTGAGGAAAGAGTGGTGGATGAATTATATGCTCAAAGGGGTGTGCTCCTTTCATCATAACCTTACCTAGTTCACTTTGGTCAATGGGTGAATTAAAGTTTTCTCCTAAAAAAGGATCATCTTCTATCAACTTCGAGAGATTCCTAGTTGGGAATCCATCTTGACCTAATAAACCCGGTTTAAACCCATAGTGTTTCTTGTGATTAATCATGAATGGGTGATGTAAGTATGAAAGGTTATGGTTCACTCCTATGTCAGCTTCCTCTCTACAAGGCTTAGAGTCTACTACCTTCAACATAAAACTACCCGGACTACATGGTTTGATGGGTGGGTCGGTTCCTCTTTTGTCTCCTAGATGTAAATCTAAGGATGGAAAGTTGTGTAAAGGTTGAGGTTCCGGTTCATCAACACTAGGAAATTCCCTAGAACTAAGAGTAAGGTTATCACTATAAGTATTCAAACCTATATCCTCTAGTGGTGCTTGGTCCAAGGATTCTACCTCCATCGGGATTCCTAAAGTCTCTTCTACTTCATTCGGGTAAGTCACGGGTGGTGTGTATGCCTCAAGTGATGGTGGGACTTGTGGGGTACTTGGTGGGCTTGGGTTTTCTACTATATCCTCCATCTCATTAAGATCACCTATGTGTTCATCTTGTATTATGGTAGTGCCTAACCATGACATGCACTTAGGTACCTCAACTCTACCCACCTCATTCCTAAACAAACCTTCCGATTGATTTATCCAAATACCAAATAGGTCTAAGCTTGCATTTTTTGGGTCACATGTTCCACTTCTTTTTTGGGCGAGAATCTCAAAGATTTCCCATGCCTCTTCATCACCATAATCCCACATTTTCCCATCTTCCATATTTTCAATCTCCTGCTGGGTTTGGCGGTCGATACGAGTGTAAAAGATTTGAAGTGGAAACAATAAGTCAAGACCATGATGAAAGACCTTTTTTAATAAGTATTTGAAACGAGTCCATGTATCGGAAAAAGATTCACCATTATGTCGACGGAACATAAAGATGTCATTTTGGAGTGGAAGGGGTAGATTATGTAGTGGATTCACGTTCTCCATAATGGTGAACGGAAGAGTCAATGGAAATTTCTTTTACGAACAAAGACACAAAGAAAAAGATAGACTAAAGAAAATCCTAGAAAAATAAAATAAAAATCTCACTAGAAAGGAATCTAGTGAGTAGACCTATAAAATAAAAATTCAACCTAAACAATAACTATTCCCCGGCAGCGGCGCCAAAAACTTGATGCGTGGTTTTGCGACCTTACAACAGGTTTTACCTCTCGAGGGATCTCAAGAGGCTTACAACCCCACCAGGCAGTGTACCTGACCGATGTAGTATAGTGTAGTGGTAAGTACGGGGGATTGATCGTTCTCCACAGGGAATAGTGTTCGTTAGGTAAGAAAAATTACTTTAATAGGTCTAAGGGTGAGAGAAGATTCTTTTTATGTTTTTTATACTTTTATGAAAGCAAGTAAAATCTCGGGTTTGAAAGAGTGGGCGGAATTAGTTGCTAGTCAACTAACCTAAATTACTACGAATGCAAATAAAATAAAATAACAAAAATGAAAATGTTGGTGAAAACTTATGTGGAGGGAAATGTGTTTACTTAGATTTCCTTACTCCCTAACTATCTTTTACCGGTTGATTAGTGTGTATTAGTTGCGTGGATGACGGGTGTATTCCTTAATACCATTCGTGGGGTGGCGTACATACTTCCCCAACTCTACAAGCTCCTACTTCACTCCTATGTCGAGCCGGCTAGGAAGCTCCTAACATGGGATCACTAGAATTCGCTTGTGCATTAAATACAACCATAAAAACCTTTAGTACGCATTGGTTCATGTTTCTTAAGATGTTCAAGCAAGTTACCGAATAGGAAGTTAGCCAGTTTTCTTAAGCCTAACATAGATGAACAATCATCCAATACAACTAACAACACACTAATAACCAATAATCAATAGCTAGGTTTCATTAGATCTAAGCAAACACAAGATAAATCTAGCCTAACATGTTAAACAAAAGACAAGAATAAGATAGAATCAAACAACACATAGACATATTGAATGATTAATTGATAACTTATCTTCAATGTAACATGGAAGACCTCAAGGCAAAAAGCCTTGAAAGAGCTGCCAAATTCGTCCTAGGGTTTTCACACACAAAGTTCCCCAATAAGTTCCACCCTAATGACAAAGAATTGCAAAACTATATATAGATTTTTGGATCTGACGGCGTCACGTTATGGAGTGTGACGCCGTCACCTCGCCGCTTTTAGGGTTCTCGGATGACCTTCTTGACGTCGTCCCTCTTTAGCTCTCAAAAATCCGTTCTGGCTTATCAAGGCTTGACGCCCTCAGACTATGAACGTGACGCCGTCCCTCTTTGAATTATAACGTGACGACCTTGATCAGATTAAAGCGTGACGCCGTCAGAATTTCCATGCAATTTCTCTGGCTTATCATGAGTAAATTTCACATCCACCACTTTTGCCAAGCCATGACGCCGTCCAGGGTTAATCCTGACGCCGTCAAAGGTAACTTCCAGCAAGATTTTGAGACTTTGTCATTTTCTTCACTTTTATGCTCCAAAAACGTCCAAAATGCTTCCTTTTCCAGATTTCTCCTCAAAAGTACCTAAAATGACAAAAGGAACGATTTAGGGCAATATTTGATCAAATAAATACGATTTAGGGCTTAAATGACCCCTTAAAAGCGGTACACTTTTTGCTTCATCAGGAATGCTAATCACATTAAGACCCTTGAGCTCCCTGAGATCTATGGGAAATTTGTCTATGAGGACAACTTAATCTCAAGGAGATACCCAGACTCTAAGAAAACTTTTAAGTCCAAAAAGGCCCTGACTTCCTCACCCATATCTACTGCCTTTTATTCTAATGGTGTTGTGCAGGATTTTCAAGAGGATTCTGATGATGAGGTTGATGAAAGAACTAGTGAGGAGTACCTAAATGATTTACATTTAGAATTTCAAGAAAGGGCACTCCTTGCTAATTCAAAACGTTTTATCAAAAGAAATCAGTTAAATTTTTCAAAAGCTAAAGCAAATGAAACCACTGAATGTTTCAAATGTGGTAAAAGGGGTCATTTTGCTAAATACTGTTTTTCAAAAACAACCTCAGAACCCTCTTATAAATTTTCTGGAAACAGTTCTTCATCAGGAACTAGCAAGTTTCAACCCAAAATGCTTCAGTCGACCCAACATTTTCAAAACAATATTGTTCAAAAGGGTCAAAAAGATTTTGAAGCAAAATATAGAAAAGCTAAGGCTAAACTTGCTCTCCTAGAGGCCAATCCCTTAATGCCTCAGGCTGCTCAAACCCCCAAACCTGTTCAAGCAAAGAACAAGGTTCTAGTAGCTGAAGCATATGACTAGGATGAAGAAGAGGTCTCCTCAGATGATGATGAAGTTCGTGTCAGTGCACTGATGGCACTTTCAGATGGTGATCAGCTGGCTGTTGGAAAGAGCCATGCTAGAAATGGAGAATGGGTCAACATAACCATGAAAAAGGTAAATATTTTACTTTCAATGGATGATGATTCTGATTGGCAGTCTTATATGATTTACATTAATGTTGATCTTAAGTTTGTTGAAGAGCAGAGACTCAATTTGTTGTCAAAATATAATAATCTTGTGTTAGAATTAAATAAGTGTAGAGATGAATTACTTGCTTTAAAACAAGCTAAACTTGAAGCAGTTACACTTCAAATTCAAAACACTGAAATTTTGAAACAAAATCAAGCTCTCCAAGCTGAGCTTAACAAAGAAAAAGCTGTCATAGAAAGCTGGACTAAAAAGAATCCTAAAGTCTATGAAATTGTGAGTCTTATTCCTAGTGAAAACAAGAAAGTCATAGTAGAAGACCAACTCACTGAATCCCCCAGTGAGAGTCACAGTGAAAAGGCTTTTATTCCAGCTGGTATATCTTTTGACCAAGAGATGATACCCAAGTCCAGTGACTGGATTGTCAGGAACAATCCAGTCAGTAAATTGCCAAACTTTGAGAATGGGAAAATCTTGGAGCCTGAAAGTCAGGCTATAAAGGATTTGCTTGGACTCACTGACAAACCCAGTAGTACTGAGTCTGTCCAGGAGTCTGAATCAGAATCACTTGCACCACTCCCACCTCTTAAAGTCCTTCAGGGAGCTGCACCAAGCTCAGAATTCACACCATTAGTCTATTCTCAACATTCTCCAAAGGAGAAGTCAGGACTGGGAAAAACCATCCTGAAAAGGCAAAAACCTGAAGACTCAGTTCCCACTGATGACTCAACAACTTCAGTCCCTTCTGAAGTAAAAACAGAAAGCCCTGATTCAAAAATTGATCAGTTGGCTGAGCTTGTCAGGAAGCTAAGTGAGAAGATTGAATCTTCTGAGAAACCTTCTCAATCTAAGATAAAGGAACCCAAATCAGCTTCCTCAAGCACCACCAAACCTAAACCCTCCAAACCTCAGCAAAGGTGTGAGCTGTGTGGCTATACCAATCATCCCACTAATGATTGCTTTAGAATCCTTTTCTGCATGATATGCAAAAAGGAAGATCACAGGACCACTGATCACCTGTCTTACATTGCCACATCAAAAATTGCTAACTTTAAAGCTCAAGCTTTTAAGTATCCTTCTGATTCTAAGCAGAAGCAGAAACAAAAGGCTAAGTCTTTTCCTCCTTGCCCATATTGTGGCTTCAATGATCATCTCCCTGAGGATTACCTAATGGACACAAGTTGTGGCATATGTGGAGATCCCACTCATGACACCTCAGGACATGAGAAGGTCATTCAAACTAGAAGAGGAATCCCCAAGTCATCCTCTCAGTCTACTGAGTCCACTTCTACAATCAAATGCAAAACCTGTGGAAGCTCAGTCCATTCAACCACTGACCATGCATCAATTGTTACTTTTAAGAAGGCTATTAAAGCCAAGCCCTCCAAGAAGAGGGGTCCTAGAAAGAACTAACTCAGTTTACCATTTGTGCAGACACATTCCAGGGAGCCAGTTTAGCATCTAGATAGTGGATGTTCAAGGAGTATGACTGGTGTGAAAGAGTATCTACACAAATATGTAGAAGAACCAGGACCCAAGGTGGTATTTGCTGACAATTCATCATGTCTCACTGAAGGTTATGGTTCAGTAAACTGTAGTGGTATAGTCTTTACTAGGATAGCTTATGTCAGTGGTCTTAAGTACAATTTAATCAGTGTCAGTCAACTATGTGATGCAAAATACATAGTTCAGTTTGATGATAAGCAAGGAACCATCTTCAATGCAAATAAGGAAGTAGTCCTTATTGCACCAAGAAGACAAGATGTTTATGTGTTAGACATGTCTACTCTAACACATAATGGAACTTGTCTCTTTGCTAAGGCCACTGAAACCCTCAACTGGCTTTGGCATAAGAGACTCTCCCATCTGAACTTCAAAAACATAAACAATCTTGTGAAACAAAACAAGGTCCTTGGCCTACCATCACTTGTGTTTTCAAAGGATAAACCATGCTCTGCCTGTGAAAAGGGTAAACATCATAGAGCATCCTTTAAAACCAAAACAAATTCCTCCATCAGAAGCTGCCTTCATCTATTCCATATGGATCTATTTGGACCCATCAGTCCTAGATCCATTAACCATGAGAAATATACTCTGGTCATAGTGGATGGATACTCAAGATATACTTGGGTTTACTTTCTGACCAAAAAGAGTCAGGCAGCTAGAACAATCATGTCCTTTGTCAGGAACATTAAAAACCAAAATGACATTAAAGTCAAACAAATCAGGACTGAAAACAGGACATAGTTCAGAAACCATGAACTTGAATGTTTCTGTGATGAGAGAGGCATTTCCCGAAAAATTTCCTCCCCATACACACCTGAACAAAATGGTGTTGCTGAAAGGAAAAACAGAACACTCATTGAAGCTGCTAGGACAATGCTAAATGGATCAGTCCTATCCAAACACTTTTGGACTTAAGCAGTCAAAACTGCCTGTTACACACAAAACAGATCCACCATTGTCAAGAGACATAACAAAACCCCTTATGAGTTATTCAAGGGAAGAATCCCTGACATCAGCTACTTTCACGTCTTTGGGTGTCCTGTGTTTATTCATAATCACAATGATGAAGCGAAAAGTGTACCACTTTTAGGGGGTCATTTAAGCCCTAAATCGTATTTATTTGATCAAATATTGCCCTAAATCGTTCCTTTTGTCATTTTAGGTACTTTGGAGAAGAAATCTGGAAAAAGAAGCATTTTGGACGTTTTTGGAGCATAAAAGTGAAGAAAACGACAAAGTCTCAAAATCGGCTGGAAAAGTACCTTTGACGGCGTCAGGGATTGTTCTAGACGGCGTCATGGCTTGGCAAAAGAGGTGGATATGAAAAATACACGTGACGCGCCAGAGAGTTTTGCAATGGAAAGTCTGACGGCGTCACCCTTTAAGATGATCAAGGCCATCACGGTTTAAGTTAAAGAGAGACGGCGTCAAGCTCATTTCTGACGGCGTCAACCTTTGATAGGCCAGAGCGGATTTTGGAGGACTAAATAGGGACGGCATCAGGAAGGCCATCCGGGAACCCTAGACACGGCGAGGTGATGGCGTCAAGATCTATAACGTGACGCCGTCAGCCCTTAAACTCTATATATAGTTTTGCAATTTTTAGTCATTAGTGTGCAACTTTGTGAGGAGAAACCCTAAGACGAATTTCTGCCATTTTTAAGGGTTTTCATACCCTTGGATCTCCCATGTTTAATTGAAGATAATTATTCATTTAATCAATCAATATGTCTATGTGTTGTTTGATTATATCTTGTTCTTGTCTTTTAATTAACATGCTAGGCTAGATTTATCTTGTGTTTGCTTAGATCTAATGAAACCTAACTATTGATTATTAGTTATTAGTGTGTTATTAATTGTATTGGATGATTGTTCATCGATGTTAGGCTTAAGAAAACTGGCTAACCTCCTATACGGTAACTTGCTTGAACGTCTTAAGAAACATGAACCAATGCGTACTAAGGTTTTTATGGTTGTATTTAATGCATGAGCGAATTCTAGTGATCCCATGTTAGGAGCTTCCTAGCCGGCTCAACATAGGAGTGAAGTAGGAGCTTGTAGAGTTGGGGAAGTACGTACGCCACCCCACGATTGGTATTAAGGAATATACCCGTCATCCACGCAATTAATACACACTAATCAACCGGTAAAAGATAGTTAGGGAGTAAGGAAATCTAAGTAAACACATTTCTCTCCACATAAGTTTCACAACCTTTTCATTTTTAGTTATTTTATTTTATTTGCATTTGTAGTAATTTGGGTTAGTTGACTAGCAACTAATTCCGCCCACTCTTTCAAACCCGAGATTTTACTTGCTTTCATAAAAATATAAAAATACAAAAAGAATCTTCCCTCACCCTTAGACCTATTAGAGTAGTTTTTCAATCCTAACGACACTATTCCCCTAGAGAACGATCAATCCCCCGGTACTTGCCACTTCACTATACTACATCGGTCAGGTACACTGCCTGGTGGGGATTGCAAGCTTCTCGAGATCCCTCGAGAGGTAAAACCTGTTGTAAGGTCGCAAAACCACGCATCAAGTTTTTGGCGCCGCTGCCGGGGAATAGTTATTGTTTAGGTTGAATTTTTATTTTATTAGGTCTACTCACTAGAATCCTTTCTAGTAAGATTTTTATTTTATTTTTCTAGGTTTTTCTTTAGTCTATCTTCTTTTTTTTTTCTTTTTTTTTTTTTTTTTTCTTCGTTCCTTTGTTCGTAACCAATACCATCCGACATCATGGAAGGTGGTAATATCCTTGATCCCAACAACCCACCACCACAACAACACCCACCTCCTAGAGCCCGTACCTTAGGAGACTACTCCCGTCCTAGCCACCATGGCTATCGAAACACCATTGAGCTCACTCAAGGAGCCAATGTCACTCCCTTGCGATCCGACACCATCCGGTTGGTGCAAAGCGGATGCGCATTCCATGGACTTCGTTCCGAAGATCCTAATCAACATCTCAAGGACTTTCTCAAAATTGTTGATTCTATAGACCTTGATGTTGCCACTCGAGAGACGACCCGACTGCGTCTCTTTCAATTCTCTCTGCGGGACCAAGCTAGTCAGTGGCTAGAGCGTCTACCCGCAGGATCCATCACCTCTTGGGATGATCTCACCACTCGCTTCCTTGCTCAGTTTTTCCCACCAGGAAGAACTACCAAGCTAAGGAATGATATCTTGATGTTCCAACAACGTCAAGGCGAAACCCTCTACGAGGCATGGACTCGATTCAAGGACTTACTCCAAAAAGTCCCTCACCATGGCATAGAACTTTGGCTCCAAGTCCAAATCTTCTATGACCATATCAATTTCTCCACGAGGCAAACCATTGACCAATCGGCCGGTGGTAAGCTACGTGATCTAAGTGCGGAACAATCATGGGCTCTCCTTGAAGATCTTGCTCTTTATGACAACGAAAGTTAGAGTGATCCCCGTGATTTGAATAAAACGGTCAAGGCAATATCTTTGCCTTCGAACAATTCAAGCACTTCCGACCGTAGGATCATAGAACTTGAAGACCAAGTCAAGTTTCTTATGAAATCCTACGAGGCTCCTAAACCTTCAAGCCAAGTGAACAAAATCACTTCTTCATGTGAATTATGTAGTGGTCCCCACGACACTCGTGATTGCGTGGAACTCCCCGAACAAGCTTTTGCGGACTACGCATCCTCGCGTACCGACGGAGCGGGAGACAAGTGGTACACTTTCAAACCCGAGCCAAACCTCTACGGTGATACATACAACCCCTCGTGGAAAAATCACCCAAACCTTAGGTGGAAACAAAATCAAAACGCACAACAAACCAATTCTTCCAACCCACCTAATCGTTTCCAATCAAGCGGTTCTAACTCGAACCGTACTTTCAACAACAATCCTTCCAGCAATGGTAGTACCAATAACTTTGAAGGATTGATGTCCCAATTTATGGCATCTCAAGAAGCTCGTTTAGCCAAGTTTGAATCCGAATTCAATCAACAACAAACGGAGATGACCAATAAAATTGACAACTTATTGAAAGCCCTCAATAACCAAGTGCTATCACCTCCACATAAGGACGCTAGGAACACAAATAACGAACCCCAAGTAAAAGACCCCTCTTCATCCAAACACGTTCACTTCGTCAACATTGTCACTATTAAACCAATTGATAGGAATGAGGATAATAGTGAACCTGAGGATGAGGTTAAGAAAGTCGAGGTTGATAAAGAAGTTAGGAAAAGTGAGATTGAAGAAGTAGATGATGATGAGGACTACTTCAATAGGCTACCCACTAAGGAAGAGCGCGCATATCATATAGACTTATTCGATGACCCCGAGACACCATACTTCCTAGGTAGACCAATTATAAAAATGGGCGACCCTTCTAATCTCAACATACCATGCAACATCGGACATTTGCATGTGTGGAAAGCTTACATCGACCTTAGATCGCCCATAAACATCATGACTAGAGCCCACTACAACTTGATAATGAAAAATCAACTTGGGTATAGGATGTTCCCTGATAAGGGTTGGATGAGTAACTTCACGGGAAGAGTTAAAGGATTACCGGTTTATGTAGGAAACTTCACCTATGTCACCGACGTTGTAATTGTAGAAGATATCCGCCCAATAGTCGATGCATCCTTAACTCAAGTGGTTTTTGGAAAACCATTTGTTGAGGCCTCTAGAATGACTTATGAACCTTCCTTAGGGATAGTTAGATTTAAGGATGAGACCGATGAGGTAAACTACCAAATGCCATATAAGATAGAACAATTCCAACACTTGTCAAATGTTGAGAAGGAGCTTAAGCAAGCGGTCTACTATAGGAATGATGAGGATAGAAATAAAGGAGTAGACTATGTTATGGGAAGGATATCCGGTTTCTACAAGGATTGTTTGAAATTAGGACCGGAATATAAAACCGGAAATGAGAATGGCCTAGGAACCGTGACCAATGATGGAGTCACGTAATGTACGGGGACTTTGAGTCTAGCTACAAGACTCGTTAATAAAGAAAAGCGCTTCTTGGGAGGCAACCCAAGCTTTATTTGCTTTGTGTGTTTATTTATTTGTTTGTTTGATTTTATTTGCTTCCGTATGTGTGTTTAATTTTTATTATTATTGACTCATGTTCGAAACTAAATTGTGAAAATGCTTTATCTTGTTTTTAACTTCGTCTTAACTACATATAAAGGTATTTTGCAAAAGTTAAGTGTAAGGGAAATCCAAATCGGTTTATTAGAACACAAATGAACATGAATCATAATAATAATAAATTAACATGCATATTAGTAATTGTTTGAGTCAAATGCTTGTATCGAGTCATAATGATGTTTTGCAGGATTTCCAGGAAGTAAGGTATAGGTTTTTCCAGAAATTTTCCGGAAACTTAACATGAGAATTCTGTCAGATTATTTCTGACGGCGTCAGGCATTACAACCTGACGGCGTCAGGTTTTAATTTTCTGAAATTTTTGAAAGTTTTGTTTTCATAAAAAGTTTTTATTAAATCTCTAACTTATAAACTCCAGGAATCTGCAAAATTATCATTCCACAAGCATTATATCCTTATATATAGAATTTATCCCGCCGATGTTATGCAGGTTTTCGTGTTTGTTTTCTCAGGTTTAACAGGTTATTTTGGACAAGGAGATGTATGTGGAATCAAGCTTTTGGCGATGCATTAGTCTTGAAGCTTCTACATTTTATTGGAAGAAGATCTAACCATGTTACCCCTTTATCCACCGAGCGAATCAGGGGAGTATTTGATTTCATTCTTTTACCTTACTTACTTTTACATCTTGTTATTTGAACATTGGGGACAATGTTCATCTTAAGTGTAAGGGGGGGGGGGTAAAGTACGATACTTTAGAGAATACAATTGCGCTTGATTTTTGTTTGTTTGATGGTAGATGTGTAATAAAACTGAGATAAATACCTGTTAGGGCAATTTTAGTGCCAAATTTAAAATTTTTTACAACATATAGGAGTGAAACTTTGATCTTAATGAGCGTCTCACGGATAGGAGTTATATGAATAGCACAAAACCGTACCACTAAAAAAATTTTCCACCCCCAAATAAATATGTGAGGTTCGCCCCTAGAATTGGTAGGAAAAGCATTTATGCTATGATGTGTGTACCGGTAGCACTTAGATTCTAGAACTTGCGTTAGGACCATTCCGAGGCCACAAGTGAGACTACATTCGTGTAGTTAGATTTACTACATGATAAGAGGCATTAGGATTAACCCATTGTTTTACACCTGTGTTTTTGTTATAATTACTTTGGCTACATCGGTCAAGTAATTCTCCCACACCCTTTGCGTTGTACTCATTTTTAGTACACGATACCCCTAGTACACCCCTCAGAGCCTATCTTTTCGTTTCTAACTTTAAGCATTTTACTTAAAGGAAGAATTTGTTTACACCCCACTTAAATGTACACCCAAATCGCCTTAGCCTACCTTGTATGCACTCATTTTTAGTGCATTATTGTGACAACATTTGTTTAAACCCCAAGTTAATTATCTAATTGATTACATGGTTGCTAAGTCGAGTCATATCCTTATACATATTGTTTTGGGACGATTGGGACTCATGGGTAAAGTACTAGTGTAATGGAGTAATGGGGAACAACATTATTACCCCCATATGTGCTAAATATTTTAGAAAGTACTCCAAGTGTTTCGATTATCTTAATTCGAGTCATTAGAATAGTTATTTGTAAAGTTATGTAAAAGTTCAAGTGTAAGGGGAATGCAACGCCCCTATGATGTATTATTTTGGATGGTAGGGCAAGAGGTGTATCTCAAAAAAAAAAAAAAAAAAAAATCGAAAAAATCAAGAAAAAAAAATGAGAAAAAGAAAAATAGAAAAAACATACGGACTACCATCCCGTTTCATTTTATGTTTGTTTTATGTTTTTGTTATTTTGTTTTTAGCTTAAGTCGAGTCTAGTCTTGGCTTAGCAACGCCATATTGTGCATGTAATTAATCAAGATCTTTAACTCGCCACCAGTAAAATATCCCTTATCCAACAAATCCGTGTTTATCATATCCCTACACCTCACGTTATAACCCATGTAAAAGCCCTCTTTGATAGTTTATCTTAGGTGCTTACGCCTAGTGGAGAAGGTTTTCGATCCTTTCCCAAGCCTATGGTAATCTATTTGCTATGACAGGTAGTTTGAGATATTAAACGTTTTCATTTATGAGATTTATTTTGATGACACCTGAGAGATGTGAGTATCTAAACACTACTTGTGAGGTGCTAGTTTGTAATCTCCGTGCTTATTATGATTAAAGTGGAACGACTATTTGTTGTAATTACTTTTATATTAGTGTTAAATGACCCCTAACTTGTATTTTGATTAGAATAAAAGCGCATTTGCTTGAGGACAAGCAAATCTCAAGTGTAAGGGTATTTGATGAAGCGAAAAGTGTACCGCTTTTAGGGGGTCATTTAAGCCCTAAATCGTATTTATTTGATCAAATATTGCCCTAAATCGTTCCTTTTGTCATTTTAGGTACTTTGGAGAAGAAATCTGGAAAAGGAAGCATTTTGGACGTTTTTGGAGCATAAAAGTGAAGAAAACGACAAAGTCTCAAAATCGGCTGGAAAAGTACCTTTGACGGCGTCAGGGATTGTTCTAGACGGCGTCATGGCTTGGCAAAAGAGGTGGATATGAAAAATACACGTGACGCGCCAGAGAGTTTTGCAATGGAAAGTCTGACAGCGTCACCCTTTAAGATGATCAAGGCCATCACGGTTTAAGTTAAAGAGAGCGGCGTCAAGCTCATTTCTGACGGCGTCAACCTTTGATAGGCCAGAGCGGATTTTGGAGGACTAAAGAGGGACGGCGTCAGGAAGGCCATCCGGGAACCCTAGACACGGCGAGGTGACGGCGTCAAGATCTATAACGTGACGCCGTCAGCCCTTAAACTCTATATATAGTTTTGCAATTTTTAGTCATTAGTGTGCAACTTTGTGAGGAGAAACCCTAAGACGAATTTCTGCCATTTTTAAGGGTTTTCATACCCTTGGATCTCCCATGTTTAATTGAAGATAATTATTCATTTAATCAATCAATATGTCTATGTGTTGTTTGATTATATCTTGTTCTTGTCTTTTAATTAACATGCTAGGCTAGATTTATCTTGTGTTTGCTTAGATCTAATGAAACCTAACTATTGATTATTAGTTATTAGTGTGTTATTAATTGTATTGGATGATTGTTCATCGATGTTAGGCTTAAGAAAACTGGCTAACCTCCTATACGGTAACTTGCTTGAACGTCTTAAGAAACATGAACCAATGCGTACTAAGGTTTTTATGGTTGTATTTAATGCATGAGCGAATTCTAGTGATCCCATGTTAGGAGCTTCCTAGCCGGCTCGACATAGGAGTGAAGTAGGAGCTTATAGAGTTGGGGAAGTACGTACGCCACCCCACGATTGGTATTAAGGAATACACCCGTCATCCACGCAATTAATACACACTAATCAACCGGTAAAAGATAGTTAGGGAGTAAGGAAATCTAAGTAAACACATTTCTCTCCACATAAGTTTCACAACCTTTTCATTTTCAGTTATTTTATTTTATTTGCATTTGTAGTAATTTGGGTTAGTTGACTAGCAACTAATTCCGCCCACTCTTTCAAACCCGAGATTTTACTTGCTTTCATAAAAATATAAAAATACAAAAAGAATCTTCCCTCACCCTTAGACCTATTAGAGTAGTTTTTCAATCCTAACGACACTATTCCCCTAGAGAACGATCAATCCCCCGGTACTTGCCACTTCACTATACTACATCGGTCAGGTACACTGCCTGGTGGGGATTGCAAGCTTCTCGAGATCCCTCGAGAGGTAAAACATGTTGTAAGGTCGCAAAACCACGCATCATTCATAATCACAAGGATCACTTAGGAAAATTTGATGCTAAGGCTGATGATGGATACTTCCTAGGATACTCTCTTGTCTCAAAAGCCTTCAGGGTGTTCAATACAAGGAGACAGCAAACTGAGGAAACATTTCATGTTACCTTTGATGAGAGTACTGAAGCAATCAGATTCTCAAACACCTCAGTGGAAGAGATAGGAATTGATCCTTCCACTCAATATCAAGCAGATGCTGATATCTCCTACTACATTGTCCCTCACAACCTTCCTTACCCAACCATCACTGAGTTTGTTGAAGCACAAACAAGTACTGATGCAATCAATCAGTCTGAACAAAGTGCTCAGGAACCAAGCAATCTCAGTGATCAGCCAACCCAGTCAGACACTCAAGATCCTGAAGATCATCAAGTGTCTGCACCAGAACCTACACCTCCACCCAATCAGGCCTCCACAAGTTCTAATCAGTATCCAAGACCTCAGGACAGTTGGACTAGGTCTAAAGATATAGAACTTGTCAATATCATTGGAGAGCCTACTGAAGGCATGCTCACTAGAAGCATGGCTGCTAAACTAAAAGCAGCCTTAGCCAATGAATGCCTATTTGTGGACTTCATTTCCACAATTGAACCCAAAAGTGTCAAAGAAGCACTTAAACATCCTAGTTGGGTTCAGGCCATGCATGATGAACTGGAATAATTTGACAGAAACAAGGTAATGACCTTAGTTAAATGTCCTCAGGATGTTTCAGTCATTGGCATGAAATGGGTGTTCAAAAACAAGACTGATGAAAATGGCATAGTCATTAAAAACAAGGCCAGACTTGTTGTCAAAGGCTACAATCAGCAAGAAGGCATTGACTATGAGGAGACATTTGCACCAGTGGCAAGGATGGAAGCCATCAAGATCTTCCTTGCATTTGCAACCTACATGAACTTCAAAGTGTACCAAATGGATGTTAAAAGTGCATTCCTAAATGGTTCACTGAAAGAAGAAGTTTATGTTCAACAACCTCCTAGATTTAAAAGTAGTGAGTTTCCTAACTATGTCTGCAAGCTTGACAAAGCCCTTTATGGACTAAAACAAGCTCCCAGGGCATGGTATGAAACTCTCTCAGCCTTTCTGATCCAAAACAAATTTGTCAGAGGCAAGATAGACAACACATTGTTTATCTATAGGACAAAGGGTGATGTCATTCTTGTTCAAGTATATATGGATGACATCATATTTGGCTCAACAAGTTATAAACTTTGCAAACAGTTTGAAAAACTGATGGCAAAGAAATTTGAAATGAGCATGATGGGAGAACTCACTTACTTCCTTGGACTGTAAATCAATCAGACTGATAAAGGAACCTCAATCAGTCAAGAGAAGTATACCAGAAGCCTACTAAAAAAGTATGAGCTTAGTGACTGTGCCTCAGTCAAAACTCCCATGGTTCCTCCAAACAACCTAGGTCCTGACCTTGCTGGTAAACCAGTCAATCAAACTCTATATAGAGGAATGATTAGGTCTCTGATGTATCTACTTGCATCAAGGCCTGATATCCAATTCTCAGTCTGTTTGCGTGCCAGATATCAGTCTGATCCAAAAGAGACACACCTCACAGCTGTGAAAAGGATTCTCAGGTACCTGAAGGGTACTCTAAGCCTTGGATTGTATTATCCTAAATGTTCAGGCTTTGATCTCAAAGAATACTCAGATTCTGACTATGCAAGTTGCAACATGGACAGAAAAAGCACCTCAGGCTCCTGCCAATTTCTTGGTGGAAAATTAGTCTGTTGGAATACTAAGAAGCAACAATCAGTTTCCTTGTCCTCAGCAGAAGCTGAATATGTTGCAGCAGCTAGTTGTTGTGCAAATGTACTATGGATGAAAAGTCAACTCAGTGACTATGACATCCATTACAAGATGGTTCCCATCTTTTGTGATAATACAAGTGCAATTGCTATCACAAACAACCCTGTTCTTCATCAGAGAACAAAACACATTGATATTAGATATCATTTCATCAGGGACCATGTCATGAATGGTGACATTGAATTACACTTCATTCCCACTGAATATCAGCTAGCTGATATCTTAACCAAACCATTGGATGAACCAACTTTCACAAGACTGAAAGCTGAATTGGGAATGTTGGATATTGAGAATCAGTCCACTGATTGAATCCTTCCAACTAAGTGTAAATTCTGAAAACCTCATGTCCTTGACTCAATGTGTCTCTCAGTAAATAAGATCACTGAATATCCTCCCTCAAACCCTCAAACTAAATGAAGAAATTATTCAGGGGCCTTATGATGACATTCAATGATATACTTAATGCTCTAAGTATCTAGTTAGTAAATGTCCGAGGTTGGTAACTGAATACCTATTTAATATAGGAATATATGTTCTTATACCAACTGGCATCCACATCATGGGCCCCCACTTCATCATCCCTTTTCCCACTTGGCATTTAATGTCTCTCCTCACACATAATATATATGTGATGATGTAACTCTGCAAATTACACTTTTTGCAGACGGCACAACTGTTCACCTCGACTGTTGAACAAAACTCGGGAAAGTGGATTGGTGGCATTTAATGCGGATCTCAAACGTTTTATACAAAATGGTTTTCAAAATTGAGAAAAACCCGCTTAGTGCCAAAACAATCCCTCTTCTCCACTTTCTTATAAATACCCTCAAAACAGAAAAACACACACATGCTTTTAGAAATTTTAAAACAAACTCTTGCCCTTTTCTTCAAAACTTGTGTGTGTTCTTCATCTTTAGACCCAGACCAATTCTCGTTTTTAAAATGAAATCTTTTAAAATGGCTACTTCTAAAGCTATAACCTGTGCCCCAAATGTGGAATTCACAATGGAGGGCGTGGATATGACCAAAAACAATGTCGTAGGGAATTTCGCCTACCCAAAAAAATTTCCGGCATATAAGAATGTAGTAAAATACCTTCAAAACTGCTTTCTTTCTACGGCCTTTACAAAAACACCCCCAGTCATATATCATGACTATCTTAGGGAGTTTTGGTGTACTGCAGTGGCAACTATACCTGATGACATTAAGGACACCCTTATCACGTTCTCAGTGATGAATGGGAGAAAGACCCTCTCCCTGAATTACCAAACCTTCATCAAGGCCACAGGTCTTGATTTCGCTGAGAACTTCGACCCTCAGCCCACTGAAGCAGAAGTAAAATCCAAATTGCTTTTACTAGGGCCACATGATGACAAGCATCCTGAAGTGGCCCCAGGAACCTTATTGGCCAAAGCCCCAATAATTAAGACATGGTTTCCTGTTGTTTGGAGGATCCTACTGACCTTTGTCATTCAGGTCCTTGGTGGCAATAAGTCCTCCACGGAGCAATTGAACACATCACAACAAATGATTGTGTTCAGCCTCCTGGAGGGCAGAAAAATTGATATTGGAGAAATGATATTCAGAGACCTTATAGCCAAGCTATCAGGGAAGTCTAGGCAAAGACACATGTCTTATCCTAGATTCATTTCTTGTGTGCTTCAGGACTTGTTAGGCTCTGAGTATGTTAGACCAAACGTCCAGGGATCTAACCCTGACGTCTTACACAAGGCTAACTACTCAAGAGACCTTACCGAGGTTACACCAATAGCCCTGACCACATACATGTTGATGGTCATTCAGGGCAAAGACGATATATCTTCTGTGCCTTCTCCTTCAAAGAAGGAGAAGAAAAAGAAGGCAGGGTCCAGGAAGGTGGTTCAACCCAAACCACTCGCCACTGAGACTTCTGCCTCAAAGCCTCAAGAAAGGCAACCAAAGGCCAAGACCACTGAGACACCCACAACTGAGACCCTCTTGGCCACAAAACAAACGCCAATGGAGGGCTCTGAGAAATCACCCTCAGGGTCCTCGGGCAAACCCGCTCCACATGGCTCTGCTGACATATACAAGTCAGTGGGGTCAGGACTCATCCAACCCTCACATCCCGATGAAGGTATTCGTCAATCACCACTTTTGCCTGAGGGAGTACAGGGCCCTATACCCTCAGTAGAGTAGCACCACTCTGCTGAGAAGGGGACCCACACCTTTTCACATCCCGCTTACGGCTTTGGCATATCACAGCCAGAGTCTCAGGGAGGACCGGCCCCTAAATATTCATCAAGGCAGGACAACCTTGGTGGAAAGGGGGGCCTCAACATACAACTTCCCGTTTACGGTCCTGAGCAATCACACTCAGGATCTCAGGGAGAAACGGTCCCTATATCCTCGTCAGGGCAGTACAACCCTGGTGAGAAGGGGGACCTCAGCATCCACTGCCTAGTGATAGTACTGGAGAATACCCACCAGTCCTTGAAGGAACTCAAAGGGACAAAGACTCAGGGGGCATACGACCACCTACTGATATGGAACCTAAAACCCCCCACGGCGGATCCAGTCACTCGTGAACTGACTCCATGGACCAGGTAGAGAAAACCCACTCTGTTCTCCTAGAGGGGTCAAGACCTGGCCACAACAAAGGTGAGCCCTCTTTTGAGAGGGAGTTGGATTCCCAACAGGTTCCTACTCTGGAAGATCTCGAAAGATTACTAAATGACGAGTCAGAGGAGGAAATGGTCGATTTTGGAGAAGACGATGTTTTTGGTGCTGGGGACGAAATGGAGACTGACACTTATAACTCTCCTCAGCACCCTGAATAACCACCATCATCTCCTCCTCCTGAGGATCAACAAGAGCCCCAAACAAACCCAACAACATCATCATCATCAGGCACTCCTAAAGAATCTGCTCCTGCTACTCCTCCTTATTTGCAGAAGTATGATAACATTCTTCTACTCACTGAAAGGCAGCTGGTAAAGTTCCTCCGCAAAGCCAACACTGCTCTCTTTCGTGAGATCACTAAAGAACAATGGGAACAGCACACTGAAGCAGCAGTCTCCTATGTTGACTTCAGGGCTACTGTTGAAGAATCTTAGGAAAAACTGCTTCAGGTCACCGCTCTCACTGACAAACAAGTAGGTGACCTAAGGGCATCTCTTGATAGCATGGGTTCTGCACAAGACATGCAATTCTCCAACATCTTGCAGACTCTTGACTCTATTCAGGAAGAATTCAGAGATGATCCAACCCTGATCACAAAGCTGACTGAGTTCATGGACACTTAGAAGACCACCTCCACCAAAATTGCTGAGCTACTCAAGCTTCTCCAAAAGGTGGATCTCAAACCACTAAGGTCTTAGCAGGATACAATTCAACAGTCAGTCGCTGCTACCCAAGAGTGCCTGACAAAGATATCCTCAGCTTTTGATCAGCTCTCCAACAAGCATAATGAGCTGATCAACCATTACACCACAAAAGTCACTGAACTCACCACAACTCAAGCTACCATGGCGGAAGACATTTCCGCACTGAAGAATGAGACCACTGATGTCAAGAAAATGGTCTCCACCATACTGACTCTTCTTCAGACTTCTCCGGTTGTCCCACCTCCTCAGTCAACAGACGTTTATACTGAAGCTCCAGCATCTGTTGAGGGGGAGAAACTTGATGAACCTGTCCCTGAACCTACAACTTCCTCTGCCCTTGTTGTTGCTACAATCCTTGTCCAACCTGAAGCAATAGCAACGGAAGTTCCTGAATCCTCCTCCAGTCAATCCCCTCCTATTGACAAAGGGAAGGGAATCATGGTGACTGAAGATTCTCCTCCACGATTACAATTGGTCAAGGCATCAACTGAAAGGCGTCCTGACCCTGATGAGCCTTTTGAAGTTGACTTAGACAATGGGAGAAAATTCAAGGGAACTCCTTGTAAAACCCGAAAATCTAAAACATATTATAAGACCAATTTGCCCTCATAATTTGAACTTGAGTAAAAGTTATCTAACTTTCGAATAAATTACGAAACTCATGATAACGAAAGAATTATGACGCGAAATAATTTTGAGGAATCACGATATAATTTTTCAAGCTACCAATAATATTTAAAATACACTACGAGTCCAAGTAAACCAAAAATCTCATGTTTCGTATGCGTTTTAATTAAAATAAACAAAGCCGAATCTATGTTACACGAATAGAAGGAATAAGCGTCTAGTTGAAGCGTGTTTGTTTGGTTCTTATTTTGGGCCGAACCACCTTTGTTTCCCACCCCTAATGTCGATCAATTATGAGCCCAAGATCAGCCCGTACAAGGCCTATCCATCCCACACTCAAATCGCCACCTTTAAACACCAAAAGAAACAAACCCTAAAGCCAAAATTCTGCCTTCTTCCTTGCTGCTGCTGCCGCCACTTTTGTTGCTGCCAAACGAGCCAAAGAAGCCCCAAAAATGACCCCTCTTGATCCCATTCTAAGGTAATTAACTATCTGCCGATCGCTAGAGAGGAGAAGAGGAGGAAGAAAACTTTCTCGTGTGGTGTTTTGACGTCTTGTAATTGTGTTCTTCGTCGTGTTCATCGAGGGTATGGTTTATTTGAATCCTTGTTCAATAATTTTAACTACATATGAATCTTGAATTATAAATGCAAAGGAAAATGGAGATCACATAAAATAACAAGCAAAAACCCTAAAATGTAAGAACATATGGATCGATCTGAGATTTTGGGTGGTGTAATTCGATTTTGATTATGATATAAGCCATTATAATCTGGCCTAAATGTGAATTAAACTCACCAATAATGATTTGTATCAAGAACTAATGATTTGGATCATAAAATCATAAGAAATTACATGTGATAATGAAAACTGGTTCTGAGGTGAAATTTTGATCAACTTTAACCGACCATAAGTTAATCATACGAATGTATATTTTCATGTTTCTGGGGTCTAAAACTAAATTCATTGAATTGGCTACCTGGGAAAATTTAGTTTGTAATTTTAGAGGCTCAGAAGGTCACTTTTTGATTTTTGGAAAATTACATGTCTGGTCGTACCAAAAGGTCTGGAAAATAAGTCCGGGTTTTTGATTTTTAATTTCCAAACCATATTGAATTAGAAAGAGCCCTTTGAACTGGATAAATTATAGGATGTGTGCTAGTAGCTTGAATTTTTTCAGATTTTTGTGAATTTTCCTAAAGGGGTTAACAATTGGTAACTTTTCGGTGTTCCATCAGATACGTTTTCAGAACAAGTTGTAAAAGTGGATTTTTATGTCATACTTACACTAAACAATAAAATCTGGAAAAATTAGCTAAAATACTAGTGACATTGAGGTACCTCTGTGAATTTTTGTGGATTTTATTACTGAGTTATACTATGACTTTTAAATTTAATAAAACGGGTCCAGAAGTGCCTTAAAAGCTGAGAAAAGTATATTGTGACATTAAAAAGGGTTAAGTGTTTATTTCCAAACATAAAAGGGTCTATATTGATATTTTGGTAATACTAATGGACTAAACTTGTGAGAATCTGTAACTTCACAATAATTACACTTTATACCCTAACCTTATGATAATTACACAAATGGTCATTCAACTTATCCTAAATATGAAACGAACTTTTGAAGGAATAAAACTATAATGATAACCAATGAACCTTTAATCTACCTACAATTTGAAAGGCAAGTTAAACATGAAGTTAAGAACTATTTTAATTCCCTTCTACTCCTCTAGGTGTGAAGAAGGAGAGTACCTGATCGTTTCATCTTATTTCGTTTCGGGTTGTATTTGCTTTCAGAATAAGGTACAGATATTCTGACCTTCTCTGTAAGGTTCCTATGATTCTTTCTGATCTGTTAAATCTCTGGTTTGATACTCTGTTACGATCCTTTGCTATGACACCTTTGCTTCGACCTTTGATCTCTGATTTTGGACCTATGATATGAAGACCTTTTGATATGAGATGGAAATGTTTTAAGTAAAGTATTTTGAAAGGGCTTTTCAAGCATGATATATTGACCTTAAGAAAACTATTTTTGAAGTTCGTTTTATGAAAACTATTTGAAAGACCATTTATGAAAACTATTTTGAAGGATTGTTTTAAATGAACCTTAAGAGAAAACCTTTTTAAAAGTACTTTTGATGTTGAACTTTTTGAAGATTTGACCATCTGATAATTTGACCCTTTTGGATATTGACCTGGGATATTTGATCTTCTGATATGAACCTTCCGATATGACTTTTCTGATGTGACACTTTGATTATGATGTGAACCTATGACCTGGACCTTTGACTCCCAGTTTGATACCCGAGCCAAATTTGTTTCCTAGCCATGAAGGTAACATGGCCGTGTCTGTGATGCACCACTGACATGACTCTAGTGTACTCGAGTGATGTTGTACACCGTCCCCATTTTGATATGATATGCGCGCTTTATGATTTGTTATGGCCAATATGATTTGTTTGGGGGGGCGTATGGATGCATCCTAGATTTGCTTTGTATATGATATGATATGATTTGATTTGGTGACTGATGATGGGTGCAATCCACGTCTTTCACAAAATTTGGGAGCTAGCTACTCTATTTGAAGAATGAGGACACCCCTCATATTATCTGATTATCTGAGAGGTCTCCCCTCTATATGATTTGAAGATTATGGTTACGATATGATATGATTTGATTTGTTTGGGCTCGGGGTGGATTACTGTCCTAAACCTTTACTCTTTATTTCCTTTCCTATATTTCATTCATTATGATATGCCTGTTCATTTCCATTTGCTTTTGTTTCCGTTTATTTTATATATCTGTTCACTGGGCTTTTTAAGCTCAGCCGCATTTCTTTTCCTGCGGCAGGTTTTAGTAGGAAGCCAGGAGCTTGGGTTTGCTTTGGGATGAGAGATTAGCTTATGAAGACGATACCTTAGTTTTAGTATTCATTTATGTATACTATGTAGATTTGGTATATCTTTCCTTTGTAGCATCGTAAACCTTTTGTATAATATAAGTCGTATGTTATGCTTGCCTTTGATATGTCACCATTTACGTGACACTTCTACCCTTGCCGGGTTGGGGTGTTACAATTATGGTATCAGAGCCAGGTTTACGACTTGTAGTACATCTACCCTTGGCCTGTGTAAGTTAGGACCCCTAAGTTTCCACTGTAGGCGCTCGTAGGATAACCTTTGCGAAGTTGCGTAGAATTTTCCCATAGGAATATAAGTCATAACCGGTGAGGAATGGGTAGTCTAGGACATCCATGTGAGTAGTAATTGCTTCCGCATCACTCTGAATCTTGCCTATGCCTTTAGTCATGCCTTATAGGAACGTTGCCGCAGAAGACGAGGAAGTCTTACCTTCCGTCATTTGAAGAATGAACTTTGTATGTTCCCTTTGGAAGGATTTGATGTTGATATTTGTCTTGTACGGAATTGTTATCTAAGCATGCTGATGCTAATAACTGACATTCCATACATCTCGCCTCTGACTGTTAAACGATGTTCGTATTACTATCGGTGCACACCCTATCATTCCTATGCTATAAGCTAAACAAAATTCCGATCCTTTGAACTGTTCACTCTTCTATCCTACACTTTGTTGAACCATGTACCTGAATTTGATATATGAGCTATTTGTATGTTTTGACAACCACATTCGCTCTGAGAGTTCGTATCCCTTTGGATGTATTTGACTTTGAGGTCCCTTGATTATGGATTGGTGGTTTTTTGGTAAAGCTATCATGGACTGCAATATTTGAAATGCGACCTTTAACAATCTGCTTCGCCATATTTTGATATGATATTCTTAATCATTTGAATCTGTTAAGAATATGGTTGCTATGAAGCACATACTCCGATCTCTTTGATTTCCAATTTTCTCCTAACGCCTGTTAGTATTCGCTCTTGGAAAGCTCCAACATTTGAAAGTTGTTGTACGAATTTCTGGTGTTTCTGACAAACCTTTTTAATCCGTTTGAGAAGTAAAGTTTGCACTGAACCGTTCTGAATTGGCGAAACCACGATACTTAAGAAGTTAAGAGATTGTAGGAACTGATGGGATATGAGTTTGTTCACTTCAGTGATCTTTTGAATGCTCCTGTTTGTTTACGAAGAAGAAAGAGAGAAGTGTGCGGCGGCGCACCGACCATCGTGAATTTAACCGTAATCGTTATTCCATTTCCGCGTATCGATATTTGATCCGTTCTACCTTTGAAAACTCCGTAGCAGACGCCCTCATTTGAGTTTGAGAGACGGAAGAAGCAACCACAAGAACATCTGAGAAGGAAGTTGATTAGTTGAGATTAAGTTCCGCGAAGCATTACAATTTGATTGGTGAAGAGGAAGATTTGTGAGATGAAGTTTGTCTCTAAGAAGATTTCCTGAAGTTGCTTTAGTACCCGTGTGACCACTGTGAGTTCGAATGATGACAATTGTATTGACTAGAAGATTCATGTTTTCGCAAGTATTCGGACGATTGTCATAGTATGACAGTATGTTTGTGCTCAGAGACGAACGAGGAACACGTTGACCATTTTAGTATGAAGTGAACCGACCCTTTGTTCTAGAAGAATAGATTTACTTGACGATCAGAGATTGTAGCAGACAACACCACCAGGTATCCGATGACTAAAGAGCTTCCACGAGAAGGACCAAGACTGAAGACCATTGTCAGAGTTAGAAACCTTGTAGGAGATGTGCAGAAGAGGTTCGTGACAGGCGTTACCAAGAGAGAAGCATGTGAGGAGAAGACAGACTGAGATGAGACTCGATTATACCTCAAGCAGCATGTGGAGATTTCAGTGGGGCATCAAGATGGCCAGACCGTAGAAGATGAGCTCTCAGCACATAAACCAGGAAGTCCACAGCAGTTTGAGTTGGTGAATTTTAAATCATGCTGGAAGACCTGTAGGAGACACGCAACCTTGTTTCTCTAGTCATTTTAGTTGTACTAAGATGAATTGAGAGCTGAAGCAGACTCGCAAATGGAGAAATGCACGGTGATCACGTCGGAGATTCACGCTACCACACCGAAGTGCCCAGAAGGAGTGTCGAAGACTTGAGGAACCAGACTCGAGTTTATGATTTTCTTTTCACCCTATGATCGTATGATTAGACAAGAGAGCGGCTACTTGGAATCTGAAAGAATTCGAGATCATGAAATTGAAGGGATGAAATTTTGTAGTAAATGTTTGGATTCGGAAGATTTGATTTTTTTTTGTAAAGGATGAAGATATTGAAGACGTAATTCATTTCCTCTTAGACCACTCAAGTTTCCGTTACCTTCCGATAAGATCTTGAATGAGCCTTTTCCCTATTAGAAATTCCGTTTGATGTTCATTATGCATGTGTTGGACGTTGGTTCATTATGAGAAGGATGATAAATTGTGGAAGACCTAACGTCTCGACGACGAGATTCGTTATGAGTTGTACACATTCCGTTACGCTATTTGTACGTTCAAATTCCTCTGATTTAGAATCCGTAGTGATGTTTGTTTTGGACCAACCTTAGGAGGTAGAAAGACTGATAGGTGGTTAAGATAAGTAGTTCTGTTCGCGACTTGAGATAAAGTATGACCATCATGATGGTATACTCATATGATGCTGGTATTATGACGGTTCGCGAACGTGATAATACTTACGTCATATGACGTACCCTCATTGTGTTCATAGGATATTTCGAGGAGTACTTTAGAAACCTTAGAATTTTGATTAGAGATGTGAGAATTTTTGCAATTGTAAGATTTAGGTTCGTTCCACCTATACGCTTAATCTGTTTCGCCGTTATGCGACTTGATACATTTAGATTCTCGGTACGCGATGTTGACCTTTGTACATCCGATAATGATCTTAAGTTTCTTTGTAGAACTTTCTACCGGTTGATGTCACCGAACGGTATGTTTCCATCAATATGAATTCGATACATTTCTATGAAGGAGTACACCTATATTCTGCTATATATACGTTTCGTATTCGTTGAATCTGTTCATTTGATCTGACATGAGTTGAGATATGAGATTGAGAATTCTGAGGAAACAAGATTTGTTTATTTGTGAGAATACCTCGGAAAGGTTATTTTGAGGCTGAGACTATTTAGAAATCTGAAGAGTTGAACGTGTATATTACTCTCATGTTGCTATAATCCAATACGATCTCATTTGATTGTCTATCTCTATCCTACAGACGAATATCCGCCAAACCAACAATTTCCTTATATCTCTCCTGATGAGATGCGATTACCACCTATTAAGTCTGGCATATTACTCTTTTGATGTGAATCCTGAAACAACAAGTCTTTCTGAGGACTATTCGATCGACAACGAAGAGTCATGAGAAACAAGTCCTTTACATTTCCGTTCGCTGTCTGTTGTGTCTTCTGTTTCGTTTCATTTCCGATTGTTGGGATTTTTCACTTCCGTTTGTTAAGATTCTTTGGCGGAACCACCCAGAGCGGGAAGCTACCTGGGAGACCGAGGAATCTATTCGAGCTAGTTATCCTCACTTTGTATTCTGATCTAGTATGTCTCTGTTTTGCTTCGATCCTTTCATTCCTGATTCTTTGCAAATTTCGAGGACGAAAATTTTTCTGTTAGAGGGGAAGAGTTGTAAAACCCGAAAATCTAAAACATATTATAAGACCAATTTGCCCTCATAATTTGAACTTGAGTAAAAGTTATCTAACTTTCGAATAAATTACGAAACTCATGATAACGAAAGAATTATGACGCGAAATAATTTTGAGGAATCACGATATAATTTTTCAAGCTACCAATAATATTTAAAATACACAACGAGTCCAAGTAAACCAAAAATCTCATGTTTCGTATGCGTTTTAACTTAAATAAACAAAGCCGAATCTATGTTACACGAATAGAAGGAATAAGCGTCTAGTTGAAGCGTGTTTGTTTGGTTCTTATTTTGGGCCGAACCACCTTTGTTTCCCACCCCTAATGTCGACCAATTATGAGCCCGAGATCAGCCCGTACAAGGCCTATCCATCCCACACTCAAATCGCCACCTTTAAACACCAAAAGAAACAAACCCTAAAGCCAAAATTCTGCCTTCTTCCTTGCTGCTACTGCCGCCACTTTTGTTGCTGCCAAACGAGCCAAAGAAGCCCCAAAAATGACCCCTCTTGATCCCATTCTAAGGCTGCCGATCGCTAGAGAGGAGAAGAGGAGGAAGAAAACTTTCTCGTGTGGTGTTTTTGACGTCTTGTAATTGTGTTCTTCGTCGTGTTCATCGAGGGTATGGTTTATTTGAATCCTTGTTCAATAATTTTAACTACATATGAATCTTGAATTATAAATGCAAAGGAAAATGGAGATCACATAAAATAACAAGCAAAAACCCTAAAATGTAAGAACATATGGATCGATCTGAGATTTTGGGTGGTGTAATTCGATTTTGATTATGATATAAGCCATTATAATCTGGCCTAAATGTGAATTAAACTCACCAATAATGATTTGTATCAAGAACTAATGATTTGGATCATAAAATCATAAGAAATTACATGTGATAATGAAAACTGGTTCTGAGGTGAAATTTTGATCAACTTTAACCGACCATAAGTTAATCATACGAATGTATATTTTCATGTTTCTGGGGTCTAAAACTAAATTCATTGAATTGGCTACCTGGGAAAATTTAGTTTGTAATTTTAGAGGCTCAGAAGGTCACTTTTTGATTTTTGGAAAATTACATGTCTGGTCGTACCAAAAGGTCTGGAAAATAAGTCCGGGTTTTTGATTTTTAATTTCCAAACCATATTGAATTAGAAAGAGCCCTTTGAACTGGATAAATTATAGGATGTGTGCTAGTAGCTTGAATTTTTTCAGATTTTTGTGAATTTTCCTAAAGGGGTTAACAATTGGTAACTTTTCGGTGTTCCATCAGATACGTTTTCAGAACAAGTTGTAAAAGTGGATTTTTATGTCATACTTACACTAAACAATAAAATCTGGAAAAATTAGCTAAAATACTAGTGACATTGAGGTACCTCTGTGAATTTTTGTGGATTTTATTACTGAGTTATACTATGACTTTTAAATTTAATAAAACGGGTCCAGAAGTGCCTTAAAAGCTGAGAAAAGTATATTGTGACATTAAAAAGGGTTAAGTGTTTATTTCCAAACATAAAAGGGTCTATATTGATATTTTGGTAATACTAATGGACTAAACTTGTGAGAATCTGTAACTTCACAATAATTACACTTTATACCCTAACCTTATGATAATTACACAAATGGTCATTCAACTTATCCTAAATATGAAACGAACTTTTGAAGGAATAAAACTATAATGATAACCAATGAACCTTTAATCTACCTACAATTTGAAAGGCAAGTTAAACATGAAGTTAAGAACTATTTTAATTCCCTTCTACTCCTCTAGGTGTGAAGAAGGAGAGTACCTGATCGTTTCATCTTATTTCGTTTCGGGTTGTATTTGCTTTCAGAATAAGGTACAGATATTCTGACCTTCTCTGTAAGGTTCCTATGATTCTTTCTGATCTGTTAAATCTCTGGTTTGATACTCTGTTACGATCCTTTGCTATGACACCTTTGCTTCGACCTTTGATCTCTGATTTTGGACCTATGATATGAAGACCTTTTGATATGAGATGGAAATGTTTTAAGTAAAGTATTTTGAAAGGGCTTTTCAAGCATGATATATTGACCTTAAGAAAACTATTTTTGAAGTTCGTTTTATGAAAACTATTTGAAAGACCATTTATGAAAACTATTTTGAAGGATTGTTTTAAATGAACCTTAAGAGAAAACCTTTTTAAAAGTACTTTTGATGTTGAACTTTTTGAAGATTTGACCATCTGATAATTTGACCCTTTTGGATATTGACCTGGGATATTTGATCTTCTGATATGAACTTTCCGATATGACTTTTCTGATGTGACACTTTGATTATGATGTGAACCTATGACCTGGACCTTTGACTCCCAGTTTGATACCCGAGCCAAATTTGTTTCATAGCCATGAAGGTAACATGGCCGTGTCTGTGATGCACCACTGACATGACTCTAGTGTACTCGAGTGATGTTGTACACCGTCCCCATTTTGATATGATATGCGCGCTTTATGATTTGTTATGGCCAATATGATTTGTTTGGGGGGGCGTATGGATGCATCCTAGATTTGCTTTGTATATGATATGATATGATTTGATTTGGTGACTGATGATGGGTGCAATCCACGTCTTTCACAAAATTTGGGAGCTAGCTACTCTATTTGAAGAATGAGGACACCCCTCATATTATCTGATTATCTGAGAGGTCTCCCCTCTATATGATTTGAAGATTATGGTTACGATATGATATGATTTGATTTGTTTGGGCTCGGGGTGGATTACTGTCCTAAACCTTTACTCTTTATTTCCTTTCCTATATTTCATTCATTATGATATGCCTGTTCATTTCCATTTGCTTTTGTTTCCGTTTATTTTATATATCTGTTCACTGGGCTTTTTAAGCTCAGCCGCATTTCTTTTCCTGCGGCAGGTTTTAGTAGGAAGCCAGGAGCTTGGGTTTGCTTTGGGATGAGAGATTAGCTTATGAAGACGATACCTTAGTTTTAGTATTCATTTATGTATACTATGTAGATTTGGTATATCTTTCCTTTGTAGCATCGTAAACCTTTTGTATAATATAAGTCGTATGTTATGCTTGCCTTTGATATGTCACCATTTACGTGACACTTCTACCCTTGCCGGGTTGGGGTGTTACATCCTGAGGAAGTGGCTACAGTCCTGGATGAACAGGATAGACTCAGGGCTGAGAAACTCAGTAAGCCTGTAATCGTTGAAGTTGCAAAAGAGGTAATCAAGGAAACTGACCAGGTCATCAAGGGGGTGAATTTCTCAAGCTTCAGGCTGACCGCATCAAGGAACACAATTAGCAAGTCAAGCTCAAAGAAGAAAAGAGAAAGAAAACCTATGAGAAGTATATGTGGTATATGATGAAGACTAAGGGTGAAGGCACCATAACTGACATGACCATTCACATGACCAAGCCCATAAGCATAATGGTTCACAGAGGGCCAAGGAGGACTGAGATGAACAAACCCTTTAAATTCTCAGAATACGGGCTAAGGGAATGGGATATGATGGGGCCCATCCTGAGGAAGAAGCAAAGCAGGATTGTTCCCGAACTACTAGCTACCCTGAACTCCAAATACGAGGAACTGGAAAAGGTTGCTAAGAGTTTGGGAATAGACCATGAGAAGGCACTTGCTTCTCAGGGACTTTCAATCCCTGAACCTACTCAAAAGATTGGGAAGAAAAGAAAAGTTGTGGGACAGGAACCTGAGCAATTCATAGTAGCTCTTCATTGCAACAGAACTCCTCCTCAAGGGGTAAAGTTTGTTCCCAACAAAGTTATCAAGTCTCCTGAGTATGGTATTTTCTTCGTCGATGAGTTTAGCCAACAGGCCTCCAACGAGTCAGTGACATACACCTTGTGGAAACTACAACTCTTCTTGCTTACAAGCTAATGGCAATTCACGTGAAAAGCCTTGAGAACGAAGAGTTTATAAAGCTGATGGATAAGATGATGAGTGAGAGACCTGACAAAGAAGTGTTAGTGTCTAAGAAAGCAAAGTTGGAGCTCATGGGTATCTTGGAAGCCTGAGTACAAGGTCCCTGAGTATTATGTTTAGATGTTAGGACAAATGTAATGATATTAATAAAATGATGGCCCATGTTTTGTTATATCAGTGTCCTTAATAGCTTTCTAGTATATTCAGTGTGAGAAGAAGCCCATTTGCTCACTCACAACTGATCAAACACTTAGGCATAATTTATATCCAAATAGGGGGAGATTGTTGGGTCCATCAGTACCCAAGCGTCCTGAAAACAGGATTTGAATACAAATTAGCCCAAGTGTTAATCAACCGTAAACACTCTCAGGTCACTGAGTGAACAGTCACTCAGTGAGTTACCTTCAGGGTGCTTAGGACGAGTCTAAGAAGAAAGATTCACCATTCAGTGAGGCGGAACGCCCTGAGTGTCACTTAAGCCGAAGAAGAAGGTAATGGGTTCAGTGAGTGATGACAAGAACTCACTGAACCCCAGTCTCCTCAACAACAATTGTAATTGAAGACTGAAGACTGAAGACCAAGCCTGAAGAATCTGAAGTCTGAAAGAAAGGCGGGACAAGGCGGAAAAAGTTTGAAAAGATAAGGAGAGGTCCTTATCAGGGCAAAGTCAAACTTTCCCTGAATGGCGTGAGAACAAGAACAGTGTTATCACTGACGCTCAGAAAGCAGTTTCAACCTTATCCCAAAACATATTCTTGTAACTGTCAAAATACAGTTGTATCTTTGTCATAATAGCTAAGTCATCCTTCTGTACTTTTAGTCACGGGTGCTCTTTTATATATGTGTATAAATAGGATCATAAGGGAGAAAAGTGGACAAGTTTTGTGCATTAAAAGCTTAGACTTTCACAAAACCACTTTTCTCCCCCAAAGAGCAACCTAGTCCCTGAGATAGCTCAGTGGTTCATTTATTGTTGCCACTCAACCATAGCTTGAGTTTAGTGAGGAGAACACCATACCTTGTCGTTTCAATCCCAAGTGTTAATTCCGCAAACACTTTGGGTATAGATTCTTTTGATTAATTTCTAATAAGAATTTAAACGTTGAAAAACTTGTGTTTTATCTTTTACGTTTTTTTGCTTATTTGTTTAAATTAATCAATACGTTAATTCAGTCATAGAACACAAACAGATTAACTTTGTAGTTATTTCTGCTTGTGTAACGGGAACAACACTGGGCTTAGTGAGCAGTTGAGTATGGATTGTAATTGAGAAGATATGGTCTGGTGCTATAATTTTTGAGTGAATTAAGAGCTTGCAGTCATGGGTTGATTGCAATCTGTGTAGGATGTATCCTGCATTCTACAAAAGTGTTCTGCATGATAGTTTTGTTGCTGATATCTGATAGCTCAGATAGATAGAATGATTGTTTGTTTTGAAACTGGATGGGGCTTGTCCATCCCAATTTATTCAATGATGTATAATTTGTTTGTTGATATTAATATAATTCACCCTTTTGCATTAAAAAAAAAAGAATTTTTTGTGGTAATTAGTTTTTTTATTGTTATTATTGTATCAACTTACGATTATCTTATAGCATTTTTTTTATTATCATTAGTTTCTTATTGTCTTTAATGTGTGTTTCTTTATTGTCGTAACTTAAAAATGTTGATCTATGATGCAAAAAAAAATCTACCTTCAAAAGACCAAACCTTAATAAACCAAACAAACAAGGACCCAAAAACCGAAAAACCAAACCGAAATAAAACCAAAAACTGAACCAAATAAAACCAACCAAACCAAACTGAACCAACCGAACCATATGTGTTGGTCCGTACGTTTCACCCAACTTCCAAAGCTTAACACTTTCAACACTTTAGCTATTTCTTGCATTGCATTCTTCTTCTGTTTCCGACAAAACCCTAAAACCAACTAACAATTCAACCCTTTCAAGCTTCATCATCATCATCTCATCTATGGCAGAGTAAGCTCTTCTATGTTCCCATTCCTATTTCTATCTGTTGCAGATCTGGCTTATTTTGAAATTTTTGTGTTGATTAGAATCTGATTAGTTGTGGATCTGCTACTCAGCTGGTTTAATGTGTTTTAGTGTTATTTTATTTTATTTTATTCATTGCAGATTTGATGGCTTAGAGGGTGTTTGGGATTGCTTATAAATAACTACTTATTAGCGGCTTATAAATAAGAGCTTGTGATAATAGTGTTTCGATTTGCTTATTTTGTAAAAATTACAATAATACGAGAATAAGAATAATCTGCTGAAAATGTCGATTATATTCATATATAAAAGGTTTTAGATTAGATATCTTGGAAAAATATTAGTTTTAAACATTTTGAAATAAGCAGATCGACCACATAAGGTGAAATAAACTGATTCTACTTACTTTAAAAGTAAACAGATAAGCGGAAGCAATTTGGATAACGTGAAACTTTTTTTTCTTAAAAGTATGAAACTAAAAAAATTAGTGATTTCAACCCAAACACACCCCTCAATTGCTTGTAACATGATTGTACCATAAAAATACTTAGCGTTACCCAACCCATTCATTTTGTAGCCCTTGCAAGAATCCTTATAACTACTAGTCTCCAAACATACATAATAAAAGCAGAATTTGTAAATACAAATAGTATGAATTGATATAATTTTCGTTGCATTACATAGTGTGACTAAAATTCTTAATTTTTTCAAAAGGAAAGATAAATAGAAGTATAGGATAAGATTATTAATAAAGTTATAGAAATGTTTATAACGTGAAGTTTATACGCATATGTTTTTTTTAGTGGTCATGGTTTTCCTTTTGGCCATAAGAAGTTTAGGGGTGATATTTCCGGCCACCAAATTTGTATGTATGTAATGGTGACCTCAAACTTCTCATGACCAAAAGGAAAACCATGACCACTAAAAAAAACATATGTGTATAAACTTCACGTTATAAACATTTCTATAACTTTATTAATAATCTTAAACTATACTTTTATTTATCTTTCCTTTTGAAAGCAATAAGAATTTTTCACACTATGTAATGCAACGAAAATTATATCAATTCATACTATATGATACTATTTGTATTTACAAATTATGTTTTTATTATGTATGTTTGGAGACTAGTGGTTATAAGGATTCTTGCAAGGGCTACATTTCTTTTTTTTTTTTTTTTTTTTTTTTTTTTTTTTGCAAGGGCTACAAAACTTCTTTTTCTTAAAACACTACAAACTCTTAAAACTATAAGCAATCCCAAACACACCCCTCAATTGCTTGTAATATGATTATTTTGTGCTAATTAGTTACTTGCATTCGGTCCAGTGTATAATGATGGCTTCTTCACTTGTATTTTGATCCCCTTTTGCATTCTATTCATTGCAGACCTGACGGTTATCCAAAGGAATACTGTACTCAGCAAACAGGATCTCGATTTGCATCATCATCACCTTCGCGATCAACATCAACGACTAGCATTCATGTAACAGCACTAGACGGGCTCGTAAATGTAAACTCTCTCTTCACGATAGCTGTCTTCGTTGGACTATCTCTCACAACAGCAGGCCAACACAGTCTTGAGAATCGTTCCGCTTGTGATGCCGATATCTCAGTTGCAAAGAAGCTTCTAGTATTCGAAGTTGTTTCCTTTAGTTTCTTCCTGTTTTCGTCACTTGTAGCTCAAGGACTAAAACTTGCGATTAATCTATTGAACAGTAAGGATGTTGATGAAGCATTTAGGGCGCACATAAATTTGAAAGCGTTGCGATTTGGGATGCTTGGATCTGCAGTTGGGTCGGTTATGGGGTGTTTGTTTCTGATGCTTTCGATGGTGAATGTGATTGAGATTCGACTGGGGATGTTGAGTTGTGGGAGTAGGTCGACTGTGAATGCTGTTGCGTCAATGATTGTATTGGTGACTTCTGCTCTTGTGGTTTATATTTCCACAGCTGTCTATGCTTTTTTGCATTGATTTGAATTGCTTTTGAAATCAGTATGTACTCTTTAACATTACTGGTTAAAATGAAAGATGCATTTTGGTGGTTGTAAGTAATCTTTTTAAGAAATGTGATCCGTTTCATTAGTTATTATGTTTTGAAGACTTCTTGTTTGGTTGTACTTGTAAGTATTTATTTCAACTAACTAGCTCGATCAAACTATCAAAGTCATCTTGAATCATTTAAATAATGTGCTCTTGATTTTTCCTTTTTTCACTTTTTGATTCTACATTCCTATAATCAGTGTGTTGTGAACTCAACAAGCAGTATTATAGTTTTACAGTTTAGACTTTCTTTGTTTCTGCACATATAGAGATAGAAGAATGGGAGTTGCCTCACACTTGTAAACTAGTGTAGATTGCAAATTTACCATCAAATTAACCATTGTTCTTTGAAGCTAATGTCGATTGGTAACATATTCCATTTGTATCTAGTAGCTAAACTAGTTTTCTGTAGACTATAAAAAGTCACTAAATTTGCTATCAAGGTATAATGATTGTGTCGATACTGCAACAGAAGTATTAAGTATCAAGCTAGCTCAGTATGCAAATAAATGGGGTGGATTTTTCTACTAATAATCGTGTGTTTGCAGTGAGACAAGGATAGTTAAGTGAATTTACAGTGGAATTACAACACCAAACCCAACTATATGCAGCCTGTTGGGAAAAATTATTAAAGCTTCTAGCTGATGTTGAAGACCAAGGGGAACAAATTTCTTCCAAAGGGCAAGAAGTAGTTGAAAACATGAAAAAGTTTATAGCCCAAGTGAAAAGATCAAATTTCTATTCGAAAGGTACATCATTTGAACTTTTTTTCTTGTCACTAACGAGCAATGCCATATGTACATTAACTGTAGGGTATATACAGAGTCCTACCTCTGTACGCTTGGTAGATCAACCAGCTGTCTCCACAACTCAACGTAAACTCCTTCAAAAAGGTTACCATCTGGGGTTGGGAAAGAACTCGTGTTTGTATGGAATTGACTTAAGAACACAAGTGTTTCAGTATGCGGATTCATTGATCATCTGACATGGTATGTATATACCTTGAATCTCATATATTTCTAGTAATTTTTTGGTCATGTATAGGAGTAGGATTCAATATTTAGATTATTGTTATCTTAGATGCACGTCGTCCTGTTATAATTTAGTGGAGAGAGTGCTTTAGATTGTCTTTGAAGTAGAATGTATGATTAATTTTAAGCATCTAGACGAGATTTTGCAGTTGAAACTTCTATGGATTCCCGTTTTTTTACCTTTTGAAATTTTAGAAGAAACCCCTAAATTCAAAAGGTGTGAGATTAATAGTAGATAATGACACAAATCTTAACTTGTGCCAACAATTCAGCTGCTGGAAACTTCCTGTTTCTTACTCATAGATTAATGTGAGCTGTATATTATATTGATTTGTCGTCATTAATTTAGGTTAACGTTTCATTATTTATTTGTAAGTTTGGTGATTAGCTTATAATTAAAAAAGAAAACAATAACAGGTCACAGGTGTGAAAGATACAAAGTGCTAAAAGCCAGTCCATAGAGTCAAAAAATCCTTTGCTGCTACATGTGTATAGCTTTTCATGCAAGATGTACATACAGACAAAGCGTATGTTAAACTCTTGCTTGTGGTATATATAAAAACACTGGACAATGAGAACATATAGAATCCGAGGCGCAATGGGTGCGTCTGACTTGGAATCAGAAGGCTGTGTGTTCGATTCACGCCGGATTCAATATTCTTTTTCTATTTCCTGTTTATGTAATTTAAAAGACCCTTAAGTAGTGACTTTTTAATAAATTTGTGGTACACATTCCCAGCTCGGAAAAGTGTGCAAAGTTTTTGAATTTCAGGAACATCTCCGTCACCATCGGTTTGACCTGCGGACCAGAAAGCTCCTTTTTCTCGGGGCCTCTTATTTTTCATTTTCATTCAAGAAAGAGTTTTCCTTATGGCATTTCAAGCACCAATCTCTGTTTGAAAATGAAAAGTAAGAGGCAAAGAGAAAAAGGAGCCCTCCAGTTCACCAGCCAAACGTCGGTGCCGTAAACATGTATGATATCTAAAAGCTTTGCTCAGCACCAAGTCAAAGCCGAAAAAGTGCATCACTTTTTCAATAAATATTTTAGATACTTATATGTACAATCACTACTTAAAGAATGATTTTAAATTACAGTTGTAACCATAATATAAATCAAACAGGAAATAGAAGAAGAAAAATGAATCCGGTGTGAATCGAACACGCAACCTTCTGATTCCAAGTCAGACGCGCACCCATTGCGCCTCGGATTCTATATGTTTTCATTGCCCTCTGTTTTTATATATCCTATAAGTTAGGATTCCGCATAAGCTTTATCAGCTTGTATGTCGTGCCTGAAAATCTGGACACATGTGGCAGCAAAGGAATAATAAATTTCTATGGTTTGGCTTTTAGTACTTTGTATCTTCCACACCAGCATAGTGTTATTTTTAAATCATCAACCCAATCACAAGAGCTATTAAATATTGAATACATTACAAATGACTATACTATCTTAAGTTAAGGATACTAATCATTAGCTTCAATGACTAGTAAAACAGGTAAACCAATGAGTTTTTTTCTCTTTAGGTTTATCCGGAGAGGGTGAGTCTTTGACTCAGATGTACGTGGCCTAATCGATGTATCCGTGTGACCTTTTTCTGGCCACCCCCAAAATGATTACATACTGAGTTTCTAACCTGAAACCTCTTGTGAGGACAACAGGACGCCTTACCACTAGGCCACCATGGTGATGGTTCATTACCTTTAATGAATATCTTAGCAAAAATGATGGGTGGAGTTGAATGAATTTCTGCTTTATTTTAGGAACTGTATTTGTTTTGGTGTGGCTTGAAACTAAAACTTTGTGATGGTAACTTGGTGTGCGAGTTCGCTTTTGTGTTGCTTACCATCAGAATGTGTTCACTTCTATTTTATTTAATTCTGCAGTAACATATACTTGTCTAAAGCATACATATCCAAAAGGGTTCACTTCATCTTACTTACTCATGGATTAATGTCAAGTATATATATTTATATAATACAACAAAACCTCTAGTGAGGACTTTTACATTTCAAAAAAATCAAATCATACTATATTAAGTAATAATCAAATTATTATTATTATTATTATTTTAAATAATAAATAAGAAAAGCCTAAATATTTCTAAATTTATCCATATTCTATAAAAGACGAATTTGATTTGTGATCATTCAAAAAAAACTTACAAAAATATATGTGTCAAAAACTAAAAAAATAAAACTTGAAAAAAGGTGGAGCAAGTTTTTCAAAGATTTGGGCTAAATATATGTGTCAAAAACTAAAAAAATAAAACTTGAAAACGGTGGAGCAAGTTTTTCAAAGATTTGGGCTGAAACGTAAAATTCAGTATCATTCCCACTAAAAATCCTGAAGTCCCAACATTGTCAAATTCCTCTTCCATCAATCAAACTCAATCTCTTATCAATCATCCACGCACAATCATTGACACAATAACATCTTCTCCAAATCTAATTAATATTAAAACCCACTACATTCGTAAATAACCCTAATTCAATAACTCAATCAAATTACACTGGTTTTGAAGGTCCTGTTATAATAATTAAAACCCGAAATTAAAAATAATAATTTATTTAAAAGTTTAGAAAAAACCCCGCGCGTGCGCGGGCATTATATCTAGTATATATATATATATATTATGTTTGATCTGTCAGGTTAATGTCTCATATTTTATTTTTAATATATACTCTATATTTAGTTTAATAAGTCTAATGATTGACTTGATGATTTAAAAAGAAAACAATGACAATTATGAAAGATACAAAGTACTAAAAGCCAAACTATAGAGATAAATATTCTTTTGCTACTGCATTCGTATAGCTTTTTCTGCAAGATGTACAAACCAACAAAGCGTATGGGGATTTCTTAATTATGGGATATTTAAAAAACAGTGGGCAATGAAACATGATAGAATCCGAGGCGCAATGGGTGCGCGTCTGACTTGGAATCAGAAGGTTGTGTGTTCGATTCACACCGGATTCATTTTCTTTTCTGTTTTCTGTTTATGGCATTTCAAACACCAATCTCTGATATACTGTTTCTTCCACAGGGAAGTACACACATGACTTCATTAGTCTTCCAATCTTAGGTAATCCTGAAGGTAAAGTAGTGTTTAGCTGTTTTTTACAGTTGGTGTAAATAATATATGCAGTTTTTTCGTCTTTTTCATGGACTAAGCTACATGGTACGTGTATGTTTTGAATGAGTTAAGGATCTGGCCAAACACTTCCTATGTGGTTTCTTTGAAAGCAGATCTGCGGTTCTGCCCAAGTAAGATTGTCAAGCAAGTTAGCAAGGTCCTAAATACTCCTGGTTCCATCAGTCTTTATCAATTTTCTGGTTACTGAAAAGGTTTTGTTGGCTCTAAAGTAAGCTAGTTCTTCACTTCTGCATAAAGTGGCAGAGTGCTAGATGTTCATTGTGTTACCTTTTGATTGATAGTCATATATTCATGGCAACAGCTTAACCAAGTGGATTCTTCTTTGAAGTTTGCTTTTCTCATAAGGAGTCGTTAAGTATAGAAATAATAACAGGTTTTAAAACCGAGGGGTCGCATTTGACTTGGAATTAGAAGGTGGTGTTCGATTTCACACGGGGTTCATATTCTTGTTCTATTCACACTTTTATAAGTGTTACTGTTATCTAACATATTTTTTTTAATCACACAAAATATTGACTAACAAATACAGATCCTTGTGGATTCTAAGGAGTATGTCACGCTGATTGCTGTGTAAAATGTTTGTTTTTAAGTTTCGAAGTTCGCCTTTGTGTATTTCTTATGAGTTATGAGCTTATGTATATATGACTGCTGAATCATTTTCCTAGTAAATATATGGTTTCACTTTATTGGAGTTATTGTCTAAACCTTTTGGATTTAGTCTCTCAAAGATCGATAGTTTTTTCTATAAAAGACAACATCATAGCATACACACTCTTAGACAACATTCTTACACAACATGAGGTGTTATCGGATTACAAGCCCTTTGGTCAAAGATCAATAGTTATGGTTGCACAAAAAAATAAGAAGTCCATTGAGGTTTGATTATATGTTTTTAGCTTTTCATACAAAAGATGATAAGTTTAAAGTTTTGGATTCTTGCAAATAAGATCAAAGCACATCACCACAACCCTAAAACAGCTCCAGATCCACTTACCCACCAACTTGATACACAACATTTTGTTCATTCTAAACTTCCAATTCTCTGCCAGCGGCTCCAATTCGTATTGGAGCCATCTAGCAGAGAATTGGAAGTTTAGAATGAACAAAATGTTGCGTTTCAAGTTGGTGGGTGCTATAGTTGATCGTGAAGTGGATCTGGAGTTGTTCAATGAAGATTTGATATTGGTACATGTGTTCAAGGGCTATGATGATGGTGCTTTGACACTTTGGTTATTTGCAAGATTAAAACTTTAAATTAATCTTGTACTTGACGATGGTTGGAGGTTCATCACAATATACGACTAAATTCGGTATTTTTTTTAATCTCTATTTCGATTTGATTGTTTTTTATCGCCCAAAAATTATACTTTATTACTGTTAAAGTATCTAAGATTGTTTGTTTTAAAATAATATTATATTTAGAAGATATTTTGTTATCTTAGTCATGAAGGATATTTCACTAATAAGGATCCTTACTTACTAAGGAACCTTGGACATTAAGTATCCTTACCTCTTAAGGATATTAGATATTTAGCACTCTTAGCTAGGAAGTATTCTTACTTGTTAAGGATACTTAAATATCTACTAGTCTTAGCTATTAAGTACTTGCCTACTAAGAATAATTAGTGGCAAAGGAAGTCTATGTACTAAGTTTTTGTAAGCCTATAAATAGAAGTTTAAACTTAAGCTGGACAATCAATCAATCCAGCCTTCAAATTCTGTTTTCACTTTACTTTCTCTATATATCAGCAACTTGCTGTTACTTTTATTCATATATAGTGCAGAATCTATCATACATTTACAGTGGTATCAGATCTCTTTTCTTAAGGGGTTGTGCTATTACTCGAGAGAAACACGTGGGGGAGTGAAACACCTTCGAGACAAAAAATGTCTAGACATAGCATCTAGTGCAACTGTTGCTCATGCAATAAGTGCATTATCATATTTGGGAAGTAAAAATGAAGACATATTTGAAATATCAAGGTTCATGGAAGGTTGTAGAGACTGATGAAAGTCCTCCGGCACTCGGAGAAAACTCGACGGTTGCTCAGTTAAGAACTTACGAAACTGAGTCGCTAAAGAAGGACAAGGCACTAACCTGTTTACATTCAGGTATCGCCGATCAAATTTTCACCTCCATAATGGATTTGGAGACACCAAAAGCTATGTGGGATAAACTCCAAGAAACCTATGAAGGTACTGATAGAGTAAAAGCTGTCAGATTATTAACTCTCAAAAGAGAGTTTGAATTATTAAAAAATGAAAGATGATGAATTGGTGAAAGATTACTCAGCAAGGATCATGGACGTGGTTAATCAAATGAGGCTTCATGGAGAAGTTGTGAAAGACCAGAAAGTAGTGGAGAAAATGATGATTAGCGTTCCTCCAAAGTTTGAAGCGAAAATTTCAGCCATAGAAGAGTCTTGTGACCTCGATACGCTTACGGTTTCTGAACTAACTAGTAAACTCCAAGCACAAGAGCAAAGAGTTTCTATTAGATCAGAAGAGAAAGTTGAAGGTGCTTTTCGAGCATCTTCTAGAAGTAACAAGGATGGAAATACAAAACAAAATACTTTCAAAAGAGGAAATTTCAGCAAAGGAAACAACAGAGGCTCTACCTCACAAAACTCTTCTTCAACATCAAAGAAAGGTACTTTTCCTCCATGTAATATTTGTCAAAACACGAATCATCAAGAAGCTGATTATTAGTTCAAAGATAAACCAAACTTTAAGTGCAACTTTTGCAACAAATTTGGACATGTCAAGAAGTATTGTAGAGCGAAGAAAACTCGTAGCAACACACAAATAATTCACCAAGCAAATGTTTCCGAGGAGGATCAGGTTGATGATGAGCATTTGTTCATGGCGTCGCATCTTGATAAACATCTAGATAGCCTTATGTGGCTTATGGATAGTGGATGCACAAGTCATATGACTCCAGAAAGGTGTTTCTTTATTAGTCTCGACACCACAGACAACCCAAGAGTGAAGTTGGGAGATGGATGTTATGCTTAAGCAAAAGGAAGAGGTACTATAGCTATCAACACAAAGAAAGGTACCAAATACATTTCTAGAGTCTTATATGTGCCTGAACTTTTGATGTGCTTTCCTTGTAGGTATATATTATGTTATCAAGTTTTAAATTTATATTTAACCGACTTAACCTATAACAAACACTAACGGGCAGTGTCCCGATCAATGCAGCATAGTTGGTAAGTAGAGTGTCGATCACTAAGAGTGGAACGTTAACACTTAAATATCTATCAGTATTTTAATCCTAAAGTTAGTTCTAATTAAACCTAATCTAACACAAGGGGGTTTTCATCCTGAGAGACTGACACGATGTTTAGATTAAGTAAAACTGTAAATAAGGTCACTGAGGCGAATGACACACACACAGAGATAAAAAAATAAAAGGCCAAGCCAATAGTAAGGAAGATGTATTCGCTAATTGTTTAGTTATATATGATGAGTACTAAATCTGTTCTTTCTCTGTGGTTGCTTACGTGTATGCGTATCTCATTCCAATGTTTAGACCAACCTAAACGTCTATATTTCGGTTTTTAAGTCTTCTCAACGGAAAAGTCCAGTCACAACTAATCAGAAATCCGCATAAAGTCTACCTTAATGATTATGAATTTATTAATTAACCACTTAGGGCTTACATTAATCTTGCAACGATATTAATGAAGTAATAATGTAATCAAAACATACGCATAAGCATCCAATAAAACATCATATAATATTTAATGAGTGAAAATATTAAGTACAAATCTAATAAAAGAAAGAGTACGCTAACCAAACGATTCAAGAGTACTAATACAAATTAGGCGAATCTTCCTATGAAATTATGCACTAGCAGGGCCTTCTTATTGATCTCAGTCGACGCCTCTCGAAGGTATTGTGTGTCTCGAAATTCGGATGTGAATGGGGTATTTATGCATTCTAGAAACAGGGTCGATACGGCGTATCCAGTTCACCTGATACGCCGTATCTAGGTAACTTCGCATGGGGTCCAAGATTATTATATTCTAGAATATTCGTACACCGCCATATGATACGGCGCATCACTAAGCTTCATACGGCACATCTTGTCTTCCTATCTTGGAAATCTGGTGAAGTCTTCAAGGTAGATACAGCGCATGCTATTGATGTCATGCGGCCTATCATGGGCAAAGCAAGTCAGATCCTCTCATTGACCAAAGTTTCATATACGGCGTATGGGAGGAATCCATACGGCGTATGCTTCAAGGTCAGACAATGGTCTTCTTATTCGTCTAAGTCTTGGTGTACAGCGTATCTGTCTAGAATGATACGGCGTATCTTCCTTCAGTTCAGTAGACTTTTCCAACTTGATCCATTTAGCTCCAATTTACATCCAAAATAGCTAACTTTCACCAATTGCTTGTTTATAACTGAGATTTACAAAACTAAGCGATTAAGCATCAATTCTCATATAAAATAATACAAAACAAGCAATATACATAGGATAAATGATGCTAATAATATGTTGTTATTTGATGTCATCAAATATCCCCCCACTTGAACTTTACTTGTCCTCAAGTAAACCTTAGATTAAACTTATGAAAATGTATCCTAAACATCGTCTAGGATTTTTCATTCATTCGTTTGATCTCAATTGCACAACCAAACACCTCACGAAATAGGAAAATAAAATCACTCAAATCACTCAACTAATCTATGTGGTAACATTTAAGTAATTCGCTCAATTGCTCAGTCGTGGCAAATATTCTATCATAAGCTTGGGAATGATACACATCTCCACCACTAAAGCTAAGGAGTAACAAGTCTAAAGCGGTAAATTGGGTTAATTATGATAAGGCTTAAGGGTCAAACCTAGCTTTGTTCAAACATCTCCTACACAAACTCAATAGATCGTTGGCGCGAGTCCTCGATTCCTCAAACAACGGATGGTCACTAGTGTGTATCCCGGTTCACTGGCACGTTATTTTCATAACGGATGGTCACCAAGATACACTCCAGATCGTTGGCGCATCATTCGATTACTGAAAAACTCGGATGGTCACTACCTTATTCATGCACTTGACATTCTCACTAAGCCATTACCATATCCGGATGCTCGAAAGCAAACAACGAATACAGTAACTTGGTAAGGGTAAGGATAAAACTTTGGTAAATACATAAAATTGGTGTAAAATAAAATAAACAAACAGATAGATTAAGTCCTAACAAGTGTGGTTAATTACTTCCCAACCATCCCATGAAAAAGACACAAATCATAGACTAACTCTAGCTTTAACACGGAAACTCAAGCTTTAGTAAATAGACACGAATTAGACTCAATGATGTCTTAATCATCATTCACAAACCTTAGTTGGCGTTCCCATAACGGCCAACTCCCTTGCAATCCATAAATATAGTACTACGAATACCGACGATATCTCCACTAATACATAACTTACATCATTGGTTTATAACACGTACCAACGAATAATCGATTAGCTCATAAAATATAAATTCTGTTAAGTTTAGACAAACCGATTATCTCACATTCCTCACTCTTTTTCTCCTTTTTTTTTTTTTTTTTTTTCCTCCCCCAACATCTAATGGTGTAAAATTTCACTACATCACCAAAACAATAAATTTGGATAATTTTTCATACTTTTCAATACTTCAGATATAAAAGTAATAGTGAAAGTAGTAAACACACAAAAAATAAAAATACAATATCTACTTTCACTTCCCATTGCATTGTGCAATTCCCGACCTAACCAAAAATAATAATTATGCACACGAACACAGGAAATGCGGAGAATACACACTTTTACCAAAAGCAACTAACCACGGACTTAAATCTACAGGGTAGGCTAAGGTGTAAGGGTGTAACGAAACAAATTAACATTGGTGTAAGAAATGAAAGGAATGACTCTGAGGTTTTTCTAGGGGTATCTTACTCTAAAAGTGAGAGTAACAAAAGGGTTTATACGGGGATTAACTAACCAATGTAGTTAGTTAATATAACATAACATATATAGGCTATTTGGGTGTAATCCTAGAAATTTACCAAGTTAGACAAGTCACTCCAATTATATCAATAATACTCATTATGGTGGTCTCGAATAGTATACAAGCCAAGTTCTAAAATTTACTACAAGTTACCAACACACTCATAATTTTATGGAATTTGGGTAAAATAAATGGAAATGGATAAGGCTTAATTCTCACAATATGGGAATAAGGGTTATGTGTGCGGTTATGCAACTTTGATTTCACAAAAACATGCTAGAAAAATTTTAAATTTAGCATATATTAAGCACATATTATGCATATTTTTGAAAAATAAGGACAAGTGACATTCTAATTCTCCATCCCCCCATTTAAGATAAACAACGTCCTCGTTGTGTAAAATAAATTTAAAAACAGGAAATAGAAAGAATTAGAACGGAAAACTCCTCTGAGATTTGCTCGGTATGATCCTCCATTATGCGTATGTGAGCAACTTTTTATTTTCGTGTGTGGAAAGGCATCTGGATGCCAGCATGGTTACAACACACAGAAAATACAGAATGTATGTAAACCACCACTTCCTTTGCGATCAACCTGTGTTAATGATCATGAAAATCACAGCTAGTGTGTCTCTAATTAATCGATAGTTAGTTAAAACAAAATAAAATTTTAAAAACTAAAACTGAAAATTTCATCAGGTCAGTCGATACGCCGCGTCCATGGGATGGGATGCACCGTATCAAGCCTGGAATAAAATACTAGTCAGAAATTTCATGCACCATATCCTTAAACCTGGATACGCCGTATCAAAACAACTGACAGAAAGTTTAAAATGTATAAATAAAACTAAAATGCATAAAAATCAAAATATAGATATGACCAGTACAGTCGATACGCCGCATCCTTTTTATGGGATGTGCCGTATCGATGTCCAGGTCTGACAGACTCGATAACTGAAATAGTAAAAAAATCCGGGTTGTCTCCTAGTAAGCACTTCTCTTTATTCTAGAGTCTTTAAGTTAGACTCATCTTCAACTTCTACTTTATCCTGGTCACGAGCCATCCTTCATCTTTTATGCGAAAAATGTCGTGATAAACTTGTGTTACATTAGCTTCAATTCAAGTCCGTTCATTATACTCATTCATCTTTATAGCCGCATACTCTTCAAGTGGTCCAAATGAATATTTAATAACTTCAAACTTCTCAGCTATAAATGTCGGTGGCTTTCGGTAGGGATTCCAAGCAGTCGACATTTTCTTTCTTTGAATGCTTCCTCTTTTTCATTAACAAAATAAGACTCGTTGTTTGAAATTAAGTAATCTTCCAACCCATCCGTATATTCTTCCTCTTCTCCTTCCGATGACTCAATAGGATTTTTTGGAGTATCTTGATAAAGATCATTGTGATAATTGTCACTAGAAGTAACTTTAGTATGGATGTGATCATCGGGCATATTATCAATATTCTTGTCATCTAGGGAATGATCACCCTAATCTTCATTACTTGATTCATACTCGTCTTGAAGTTCCTCCAATCTTTCTTTAGTTTCCATTGTAATCTTTGACCAAGTTTGGTGTAGTCATCAAAATACCTGTGCACCCACTCCAAGAATGTCAAGTTCTTTACGTCGAAGTATTCCTCCTGAGATTCAAGTCTCGCTTTCTCCCACAAAGCTTTGTTTTTTCTCTAGCAGTCTTCGAGTAAATCATACCAATCGTAGTCTGCGAAATAGATGTTAGTCACAACTCGTTTCATTCCTGGCAAATCTCCACCATTACAAAACCCATCTTTTTGCCAGTCATAATTTGGCCATGTCTCGTATCCATCCTTGAAGCGAATGGGTTCGCATTTATGTTCCAACTTATTTTCTTCGCATGGCTTATCAAAAACCCATGGTATTTGGTCATTCCACTCCTACAACCAAGTGTTCTTAAATTCATCATAAGTTTTTGTAGAAAACTAGAAGGGGGGGTTGAATAGTTTTACCAATTAAAACTTCTTTTTAAAACTTATAGATCGACTTATGTCAGTCTAGTTTTGGTGTGTTGGATATTGATATAAATAAAAGAATATAAACTAAACTACGAGATAGAGTTAGAGAGATACAACCAAAACACAAGTATTTATAGTGGTTCGACTACAAGGTCACCTTTCTTGCCCTACTCCAGTCCCCAAGTCACCTACTCGAGAGTTCGTAAACACTTCACAACACAAACTCCTTTCACTTGGTGGAGAAGCCTTCACAACGTCGCTTACACTTTATCTGGTACAAAGCTAGATATCGGGCTTTTCCACGAGGTAAAGCCAAACCTTCGTCGCCTACACTTTATCCGGTACAAGGCTAGATACCGGATCCTTAGCACGGCAAACCAAACTAACACACCTAGCACAACATGACTAAAAGATTCAACGTCCTTTTACACCTAACGACTCAACACATCTACAACACCCTTTTGAGAAGAAGAAAGAACAAGATGCACTTCTGTGATCTTGTAAGAGAAGAATCCTAGCAACTCATATCACGAGCTTGCAAGTCTTTGAAAGGTCGTGATCTCGCCTTTTAGAAGGAACCTAGAGAATCACAAAGAGAGACTACATAGAAAGATCCTTGGATTTGAGGTTAGAGAGTTTAGAACACACAGAGAAGAAATGTCTAAAAGGTGTGAGAGTTAAGATAGAAATGACTCACTATTTATTGGCATAATTGTCCACTGTTCACCCGGATCCGGCGGATCCCTTCCCAAAGGGATCCGGCCAATGTAATCGAAGGGATCCGGCTATCTGATAGTACCAATTTGGATTTTGGGTTACAATTTCGGGTTTTGGTTTATGGGTCAAGGTCCATGGGTTAAGTGATGTCATGAATGATGTCAAAGAAATCTTAGGTCATGGGTCATAGACTTTTGGTTATGAGTTATGGACTTTGGATCATGGGTCATGGGTTTTACCCATTATGAAGTTATGCATGATGTTATGCAAATGGGTTATGGGTTATGGATCAAGCTCCATGGGTTATGGGTTATGGACTTGGTTTTTGGGTCATGCTTAGTCCAAGTATTTCCTAGTTAATTTCCAAGTAACATGTATTTTATAAAATGTAAGTAACGAGTTTACTTAAGTGTTTTTATTAAATGGTTTTGGTTTTATGTAAACTTGTTTAACTAAATGTGTTTAAGGTTTGTTTAATGAAATGAGTTAGTAAGCTTTTGGCTCAAAGCGTTTACGTATTTTATCTATCTCGTTAAAATGATTTTACGTTTGTTATCGACAAAATATTAGAAGATCGTAAAATATAAATAAACTTTTTTAAGGTTTATTTGTATTAACAATCTCCCCTTTTTTTAATGAAAAAACATAAAATATTTTAAGTAAAAGGATAAAATTCGTAAGTTTGAATTTAAGCTTTTACACTTTTCTCCCCCTTTTTTGTCAAAACAAAAAGAATGTCGAAAAGCAACTAACCCGAGTGCAAGTTATAAGAAAAGTAAAGATGTAAATATGGAGCAAAGAGGGTAAAAAGTGCTTAGTTGCCCCCCCCCCTTGACGTTTGCTCCCCCTTGATGAGGGCGTCAAGTAATTAGGAAAACTAAACGTGATCATTGCAAGTTCTCTTTTTTTTTTTCAATGTTTTTGCTTTGAAGAAAGCTCCCCTTCATTGAGGGCGTAGAGTGCTCCATGTGTATTTTTGAAAATCTACAAAACAATGGTTAGAAAAACAAGTATATGCTGTCCCTTTGAAAGGTTGGCTGCATAAAAATTTTGTTAGTTATCTGTTTGCCCGGATCCCACGGATCCTTTTCAGAAGGGATCCGCCAAGCATAAACTCATGGATCCGGCTACCTGCAGTTATGTTAGCAGTAGAAGAGGATAGAAAATGATATGAACACATGTAATAAACAGACCAAATATGTTCACATAAGCACATAGTCTTGAAAAATCATTTAATAAACATAAGAGAAATGATACAAGAAAGGTCAAATCTCTAAAAACTAAGAAAATGATCTTAACATGAAAATTTTCTATTTACTAAAATGAGGCCTAAGACTAAGGATAGTGAGACAATTTATGCTTTCATTTCAAGGTTTTTCGGGAAGGTTAGGTTTGTTGACGTCATCAAGACGTTCAAGGAGATGGTAGAACATGAAACGTACTTCATCACGTAGTTCATGAACTAAGGTTTGGACATGTTGACAATGATGACAAGTATCATAGTAACTTCGTTCTAAGAGAGAAGGTTGTGGAAGTATGTTTGAGGTGAATGGTTCTTGAGGAGGTTGTGGATCTACCACGGGTGTTGGTAGAGAAGTATATGTGGGTGGAAGTGTGTTATTGTTTGGTTGAGGTGGTTGGGATGGTTGATATCTTCTCATAACCCAAAATGGGTCATTTGAGGGTGGAGGATAGGAAGGCAAGTTTGCTATAGGTGGTGGTATGTTAATGTCAACATCTAGGTGATGGGATGGTGGATGAGTTGACATTCTCTCAATGTATGAGAATGTTGGTAACGTTGGTGGATTAGGGGATTTAGGAGGCAAGTCCTCCAATGAGTTAAAGTAGAGGTGAAGTGATGAATGAGGTGTGGTGAAAGAAAGGATTCTAGGTTCAAGAGGTGAGGTTTGTATAGGCTGAGTTGAGATAGGTGTACTTTGTAATGTAGGTTCAATGGGAGGTGTTGGTTCAATTGGAGTAGGTTGTGGTGAGGTTGTTTTGGTGGAAGCAAGTTATGGTGGAGTTGGCTCATTTGAAGGAGGAGTTTGGATGTAGTTTGAGAGAGGTGTTCTACTAGAGGGTTGTTAAGAATTAAGCTTTAAGCAGTTAGTACAGTTCAGTATAAAAGTTAGTACTGCTGATGAGTTTGAAGACAAACTGACAGTACAAAGTCAGTTAGTACGGTTGAAGAAGAAGTTAGTACGGTTTATAACTTTGTAAAGGATAATTATAGAAAAGATTTTGTGTATATCTTCTAGAATTAGAATGATAGTTATCTTGTAAAGGAATCCTTAGTCTATAAAAGGATTGCCTAGGTTTAAGGTTATATACGATTAGAGAATTAAGAAGATATATGTATTGTTTAAGATTCAAGGCTGTAAAACCCTAGTGATAGGAGATCACTCGTATTATTGAATTAATAATATTGAATCGTTGAAGTATATTGTATCTTGTTCATATATTCACTGTTACATTCAATTCATACAAAACACAACAAACAAATCTTCTAAGTGCAAGCTAGTAAATTCCGCGTGCTAGACTAAGCATCATTCAAAGTATCTATCTAACACAAGGAGTGTGTGTAGATCCGGTCAAGTAGTATCAGAGACAGTTTACTGATACTTTGTTTTAGAAGATCCAGACGAATTTGTTTAAGAAGAAGATGGACAAGGAGACAACTACAAGTCAAACCAACATTGCTGCTAAGCTACCAATGCTTAAACCCAATGAGTTCGATATGTGGAGACTAAGAGTTGAACAATTCTTTCAAGTGCAGGATTATGCACTTTGGGAGATCATAGAAGATGGGAACTCGTTCAAACCTCCATCCACTTCCACTACAGTTGAAGGTAAGACTGAGACAACAGTGCAGACTAAGCCAGTGACTACTGAAGAGAAGGCTCAGCATAAGAATGATGTTAAAGCAAGGAGCATGCTACTGATGACAATCCCCAATGATTAATTACTGAACTTCAGTAAATACAAGTGTGCTAAAACTCTTTTTGAAGCTATTGTTGCAAGGTATGGTGGGAATGAAGCCACCAAGAAAACCCAGAAGACCCTTCTCAAGCAACAGTTTGAGAACTTCACAGCAACAAGCAATGAATCACTAGATCATATGTTTAATAGGCTTCAAAAGCTAGTGAGTCAACTTGATGTACTAGGAATTGAGATGCCTCAGGAAGATCTCAACTCAAAATTCCTAAGGAGTCTACCATCAGAATGGGCCATGCATGTGGTTGTATGGAAGAATAAGCCAGACATTGATTCTATGAGTCTGATGGATCTCTATAGCAACTTTAAGATAGTAGAACATGAAGTGAAAAAGTCTGCTGGATCAAGTTCAAGCTCAAGTTCTGGAAATTTGGCCTTTGTGTCAACTCCCAGTACCTCTAATCCAGAAGAAGAAGTTCAAGTTGCTGGAGCAGTTGGTACTGCTAACTCTAACAGTGGTACTGTTAGCAGTACTAATGGACTTTTGACTGAAGACACTTATTGTGCTTTCCTTACTACATAGCACAATGGTACTACGTTGACTCATGGAGATCTTCAAGAGATTGATGAAGATGACATTGAAGAGATGGATATCAAGTGGAAGCTCTCTCTTCTCAGCTTGAGAGCTAAAAGATTCTTGAAGAAGACTGGCAAGAAGATAATCATAAATAGAAATGATGTGGCTGGGTATGATAAGTCAAAGATTGAGTGTTTCAATTGCCACAAGAAAGATCATTATTCAAGGGAGTGCAGATTGCCAAGACAACAGGATGGCAAGAGTAGAGGATTTGGAAGCAAATCAAGGGTTTTGGAAGTTACAGACTCAAGCTCAAAGGCTATGGTTGCCATTGATGGCTTAGGGTTTGATTGGAGCTACATTGCAGAGGAGGAAGCAGAAGCATCAACAGAGATGGCACTTATGGCTTTCTTAGACTCTGAGGTACAAGTTTCTAAATGTTCTAAATCATGTGATGCATTAAAAGAATTAGAAACACTTAGAAAATAGTATGATAATCAGAGAATAGAGCTAAACCAGACTGCTTTTAGTTTAGCAAATCATAAGAGAGGTTTGGCTGTATTAGAAGAACAGATAGTTCACTATAAGGAAAATGAGTCTACTTTTAGTGATACTGTAGCTATACTCAAGAGAGATATAATGTTTAGGGATGCTGAAATTAGTGTGTTGAAAAATGAATTGGAAAAGATAAAGCAGGAAAAGGAAAACATTCAGATGAGTGTAGACACATTAGAGTTTGCATCTAAGGGTGTTAGTAAGATAGTTGAGTGTCAAATCCTCAATAAAGCTAAGTTAGGCCTAGGTTATAAGTCAGTTCCACCTCCCTATAGAGGAATTCCAACACCCCCAGGAATAGACCTAGAACACACAAGACTTCCTGAATTTCAACTACCTGAGCTTAAGTATGGTCCTCAACCTAAAGAGAATGTAGTTGATAAACCTGTGTATGAGAGTGCAAGTGATGCCTCACTTTCTGAGGATAAGGTGTCCTCAGCTAAGGACTCAGATGCTCCAACCATAGAGGAATGGACTTCTGATGATGAGGATGATCAGGCTGTGGTTAAGCCTGTTAGTGTTAAAGTGGAGGAACCAAAAGTTCCCAAAGTGGTCAAACCTGAGACTGTTAGGCCTAGAGGTATGCAGAAATGTATAAAGCCACAAACAAGCCAAGAGGTAACCAAAGGAATTGGAATGGCCTCAAATCTCACCAACTAGGTGATGATTTTGTCTGTTATAGGAAAGCTTGTTTCACTTGTGGTAGCTTTGACCATCTTGCATTTTATTGCAACAACAGGGTAACTAGGTATTCAACTCCTAGGGTGAACTCAGTAAGACCTCCCACTCACCCTACAAATGTTAGAATGATACCTAGATCAGTTCTGTTAAGGTCTGGACTAAGAACAGTTAATACTGTTAGACAAACAGTTAATACTGCTACATCAGCAGTTAATACTGTCAAACCAAATAGACCTTTTTACCCTAGACAAACAGTTCAAGGTGCAAAAACTCTTTCCAAATCAGCACCCACAACTGTTAGAAGATCATTTCAACACAAGGCAGTGATTAATAAACAAGTTTGGAAACCTAAAGTTGCAATTGCAAACCCAGCAGCTCATACTGCTAGGCAAGCAGTTAACAATGGAAGTTTTAAAAACACTGCTAAGGGAAATATGGGTAATGGTATTACTGCATCTGCATCATGGGTTTGGAGACCACTTCAATCTAATGGTACTCCAATAGTTCTAAAAAGATTTAATTATGTTGATGCTAGAGGTAAGCCTAAGTCTGTTATGGCTTGGGTGCCACAAGAAAATTAGTTTTTCTTGTTATGTGCAATGTTAGTCATATGCTTGTATCTTGTTTCTTTGTTTTTGGACTAACAATTGCAGGATTGGAGGAAAAGCACCAAGGAATTACAAATGCTCGATGTTTTGGACTAAATGGTGATTTGGAGCTTAGTGTGTTGTTTGTGCACACAACAAATGGTTATTGGTTCACCATGTCTAACCCACATAAGAACCAACTAGTCCAGAGCAAACGGTTTCTGGTAAAGACTTCTCAAATCCGTTAATGGTTGACAATTTACCAAAAATTGTATGGTTATCAACTCACCATATCTCACAGTGAAGAGTTGGCTAGTCCAAAGCAAACGACTATTGGTAAAGACACATCAAATCCGTTGTTAGCTGATGGTTTACTAAAAACTATGTTTGAGCAATGATGTTTTAATCCTTTTTATAAGTTTACACGGCTCAACAAATTTTTATCAGCTGTTTGTACGGTTCGTGCAAACTTAGTACGGCTCAACTAGCCGTTGTAAAAATCTGTCAGTAATAAATTTTATAGCCGTTGGGGTAAAATCATTATTCTTAGAGTACTAATAGGGATTTTTCTTGAAGATAATTATCTTTTTACCATAAATTTATTTATTCTATTTCCAAAGATAATTTATCTCATACGCAAAATTCGCTAAACCCTAACAGTATCTACAAAAACTCAATTGGCTATCAAAATCCTTCAATTAACCTCATTCGATCAACTTTTTAATCTTCTCATTCACAAAGGAATCATTGAAAATGGCTGAATTGGTTTTCGTAAAGACTCACAACCAGGTTGCTTTTCTAAGGAAAACAGAAGAGGGAGATGGACCTCGATTTCATGAGATTGTGGACTTCCTCAACAACTCTCATATCAGGCATGCTTTAACCGTCTCTCCTACTCTTTATGTCTCTCACATCACACAGTTCTGGCAGAATTCTACTGTCTTGACTAGTGAAAATGGAGACTTAGAAATTCACTCCACAGTGGATGGCATTAACTTTGTTGTTACCGAATCTGCACTTAGGAGACATCTTAAGTTGCAAGACTCAGATGGTATCATCACTATGCTAAACACTGAAATTTTTCAAGAACTTGCCAGAATGGGGTATGACACATCTAGTCAAAAACTCACTTTTCAAAAAGGATGTTTCTCCCCACAATGGAGATTTTTGATATATACTCTCCTACACTGCTTAAGTCCCAAAAAGACAGCATGGGAGCAATTCAGTAGCAATATTGCTATTGCTCTTATTTTTCTGTCAACAAACAAGGTCTTTAATTTTTCAAAATTTATTTTTGAGAGTATGGCATCAAATGTTCACAGCAAAACAAAGTTTCTAATGTACCCAAGATTTGTTCAAACTCTTTTGAATAAAAGGAAGAATTTGCTTACAAACCAACTGAAACTTTTGCTACTCCTAGCCTTCAATCAAAAGTTTTTCAAAACATGGCTATGGCTAGTAGGCTTTTTAATGGAGTAGTAGTCCCATTGTTTCCTAACATGCTTCAAACTGAAGTGGGTGAAGGTTCAGTACAACCAACTGATCCCCATCACACATCCACTACAGCTTCTGAAAGAATTCAACCACCCCCAATTCACACAACTTATAGGAGAAGGACACATAGTCTAACTAGAGTGGCTACCGGATCCTTGCCCCATGATTCACCTCTCCTAGCAGGTCACACAGCTAGAAGTGATGAGGGTAGCTCTTCACAAAACGAATTGATGGGATTATGTACCAAGTTAGTTAACAAAGTTGAAACTTTGGAGGAGGAGCTTAAAACTACCAAGGAGGAGTTCAAAGCCCACAAGGAGAACTTTGATAAGGTCTACACCAGATTGACCTTAAGAGTGAAGAAGCTGGAAGAACAATTAAAGAAGAAAAGGGCAAAGGTAGTATTGGATTCTTCTGATAGTGATGATTCAGACACCTCAGATGATACAGATGGTAATGATGGTGATTCTTCCAAAAAGGGGAGGAAAACAGATAAAGGCAAGAGTGATGAAGCTGAAGCTCAGGGGAGGCATGAACAAGGAACAAGTGAACCAATTGATACTAATGTTGCAGATATGGAAGTAGAGGAACAGACTCATGAAGCTGAGAAAGAAACAGTTCAGACTGGTGACATAAGTCAAGAAGCAGTTCATACTGCTGAGACAGAGTTTGAAACAGTTCCTACGGTTAGTTCATTTTCAGGTACTGATGAGGAAGAATATCAAAGAAAAAGAACTGATAAAGGAAAGAAGCCAATGACACCAGAAGAAGCTGAACAAGAAGCTGAAAAGATCAAGAAGTTAAAGCCAAAAACTCAAGAACAAATAGACTTTGATGCAGAGGTAGTAAGAAAGCTACTAGAACAGGATTTAGCTGATGAACAAGCTCAGATAGCTCAAGATGCAGAATTAGCAAGGAAATTGGCTGCAGATGATGTAAGAAACATAGCTGAATTCATGGAGAAAACAAGATCTGAAGATGTTGATCAAGAAGTCTTCAATGAACAATTACAATATCTGTTAGATTCTGATTTTATTGTAAGAGCTCAAGCAATGATGATTCTTAGAGATGAAGATCTCAGTGAAGAAGAAATGTCAGAGAAACTTAAAGAATTCATCTTGTCAAAGAATAAAGAAGTTACTTGGAATGACTTAATGTAGAGAATTAGAGATAGGCAAAAGCATGGTTACAAGACAAAGATGCCTACCAAGAAAGAACAAGTCAATTTTATGAAGCATTATTTGAAGAACCAAGCAAATTACAAGATGAGTGATTTCATTGGAAAGACAGATGCTGAGATAGAAAAGGCTTTCTATGAGACATATGCAAGACTGAATACTTCAAACAAGAAGGATGCTACAAAGAGAAAGAAAAGAGAACCAGAAGTTTTAGAATCTGATGTTACAAAGAAGTCAAAATCTGGAGAAGAAGGATTGACTGATGAACAGATTAAGAGTATGATAGTGATAGTTCCAGAATCTACAAACATCAAACCATTACAAGTAAAACATCCTATTATTGACTGGGAAGTTTTCACAGATGGAAGAATGAAGGGATGGAAGATAATGAGACTTGGTGGTATTACTGAAAGGTATAGGTTGTTTGAAGATTTACTCAAAGGTTTTGATAAAGAAGATCTTAATCAGCTGTGGAGCTTAGTAAAAGAGAAGTTCAAAGTTCAAGACCCTATTGAAGACAAAGATAAAGAGTTATGGGTGCAGCTGAAGAGGATTTATGAACCAGATGGTGGAGAATCAATGTGGAGATTTCAAGCACAAGTCAAGGATGTCACTTGGAGATTATTTGAATCTTGTGGAGTGCACAGAGTGTCTACCAAGGATGGAATAGAGATTTATATGCTGGTTGAAAAAGATTATCCACTCAGACCAGTTGTTTTAACAACTATGGTATCTGTAATGCTCAAGGCTAATGAAGAATCTGAGATGGCTGATATGTTAGTAATTAAGATATTTAACCTTGAACAAGAAGTGAAAGCTAGATCTAAGAGGATTGCTTCATAGTGTTTTTGAAGAATCCCCCTCATAAAGAAGATAAAGCTTAATGTGAAGAAACTTAGTGATTTGGAGAAATCATAAGTTTAGGGGAGGATTGTTAGGAATTAATAAGCTTTAAGCAGTTAGTACGGTTCAGTATAAAAGTTAGTACTGCTGATGAGTTTGAAGACAAACTGACAGTACAAAGTCAGTTAGTACGGTTGAAGAAGAAGTTAGTACGGTTTATAACTTTGTAAAGGATAATTATAGAAAAGATTTTGTGTATATCTTCTAGAATTAGAATGATAGTTATCTTGTAAAGGAATCCTTAGTCTATAAAAGGATTGCCTAGGTTTAAGGTTATATACGATTAGAAAATTAAGAAGATATATGTATTGTTTAAGATTCAAGGTTGTAAAACCCTAGTGATAGGAGATCACTTGTATTATTGAATTAATAATATTGAATCGTTGAAGTATATTGTCTCTTGTTCATATATTCACTGTTACATTCAATTCATACAAAACACAACAACCAAATCTTCTAAGTGCAAGCTAGTAAATTCCGCGTGCTAGACTAAGCATCATTCAAAGTATCTATCTAACACAAGGAGTGTGTGTAGATCCGGTCAAGGGTGCTTTGATGGGTGAGGCTTCGGTTGAGGATATTTCTTACACGATTCGTGCGGTTTTTTCTTGGTGGACTCCTAGTGGATGATCTTGCACTTGGTGCCTTGGTCATGTTTTAAGGTAGGTTTAGAAGGTGAGTTTGCATTAGAAGATGGTTTGCTTAGGTGTGGTTTGGAAGCACAAACACAAGTGGTTTAAATTGTGAAGTATCAAGTATCGTAATTAAAGCCTAAACCAATAAGATCAAAAGAATTGCATTGATATGCATGCACCAAGGTCAACTACAATGATACAATCTTCTAGGAGATATATTAAAGGCAATGTGGAGTGTTTGAGTGGATAAAGTTGAGTTTTTGGAAGGTTTTACATGATCAAACTTGTGTCTGTTTGCCCGGATCCAGCGGATCTTTTTCAAAAGGGATCCGGCTAGCTTTAGCTGAGGGATCCGGCTAACAGATTAGGTGTGAGGGATAAATGATTATGATTAAGCTATAGCAGCCCAATGTTTCCTGGTGTAACGAGTGTGAGAAGGTGTCTTATATGTGAAAATCATGAGAGGTTTAAGACTAATGATGAGGGGTTGCCATTAATGATCTTTAGTAAGGAGAAAGGGATCTAAAATAGGTTAATAAGTGAATATGAGTTAAGAAAATCATATCACTAAGTGTTAATTGTATGTGGATTGCAGGGAAAGGTTATATGAAAATTTTAAAAATTCTTTTAAAAATCATAAAAATTAAAAGATTGGTTTTAGAGCATTTTGAGGTAGATTTGGTGGAAATAAATTTGTTAAAAATTTACTTAAATTATAAATAAGTGTAAAATGATCAGAGAGAGGTGATGCAAGAAGTGGTACTGAGAAATGGTGGTTATTATGAAAATGATAAATCATAAATATCTCGGAAGAAACTTAAGTAAATCCTAAGAGATCAAAAGAGCTACTAACCTTAAATTCAGCTCAAATGTGACTAATAGGAGATGAATAACTAGTGTACTACGGTTAGAATGGTTGAGTGTGATGAGAGGTGGTATAAATTTTCACTCTATTTGCCCGGATCCTCCGGATCCTTTCTAAAAGGGATCCGGCTTCTGAGACTATTTCTTTCACAGTGGGCTCGTAGAAGTTTGCTCATAGGTCGAATATAAAATCTAATTATTCGGACAACATTTATATAAGGATATACGTCTGGTAGAGCACATAGGAAACTCATATAAGCATTAAAGTGAGACCAAGCTTACTATTAATCATGAATTTTTAAAAAGGAGCACAACAAGTATGTTTAAAGACTGATCATACTGAGTTGAAAGTTTATTCCTATCCTTTATCTAATTTCCGTTATTTTGCTCATTTTCTTCATTTGTTGGATCATCAAACGGTGCATAGTTAGAAGCAGATTATGGAATAAAGAAGGATGATATATAGGCCTTGTCTAAAGGCATCATCACTTTATTCAAGTGAATATTGAGGCCCTTGAAAGTGTGGATGAAAGTTCATGAAGTGATTATAGAGGCGAGTTAGGAACACCCATAAGGTATAAGTTTGTTCTTATTCCCATTGAGATGTACGATTCACTTAGCGAAGAAGTAAGCGAGATTGTATGGTTGTTGAGTTAGAAGATAGTAGATCATATCAGCACAACACGCCGTAAGTTGCTCACGATTTCCCTTAAGACTCCAAACATTTTCATGTAAGATAACCGCCATAGGTTTCAGCTCATGGCGAATCTCAAGTGTGTCAATTATGTCTGGATGAAGAAAGTCGAAACGATAAGGAGTACAAATAAGATGAGTTAGTTCTTGTGAAGAAGTTATTTATGAACAGTATGGACTATTTTCTTCACGGTAGTTAAAGAGAGATTCAAGAGACCAATCTTCAGTGTAGGCACATTGCCCATATCCTGGGATTCGAAGGATGTTAGCAAATTGCTGAAGAGTTAGAACAACCTTATGGTTTTTGATTGAAAACAAAAGTGAGAGAGAATGATCCTCATTACGTACGAGTTCGACTTGACGGAAGAATTCTAACACAAACCGTGGACAAATTGGTTCGTTAATGGTGAGGAGACAATCAAAGCCTATGGTTCGGAAACATGTGTTGATGTCTTTTTCGAAGATAAGAGAAGAGTCAACAACACGACCCTCATGAAGGAAGCGGGTTTCAAGATTATTAAACCCACGAACATGGTTGCCTGGAATGTCTGGTTCATGAGAGATATATGGGATGTAGATACTGGTGTCTCGAAAGTCAAAATCATATTCGTGAGACATATTGAAACCTATGTAAGTGGTTTTAAGAGGATTAATTATGTATTAAAATAATATCCATATCTTTGGAGAATTTTTAATGGAAATCTTAAAGAGTATTTCACACTTCCATTAAGAGTCGAGATAACCACGAGGGTTAAACTTATTTGATTGCCTTTTGTAATAACAATGTAATGCTGAAAGTGTCCTACATGTGAGAAGATATTTTGAGAATATGAAAAAAAGAAATCTTTTGTTTGTACACAATTTGATAAGTATATATGTATACGTGTAGATATAGAATTAGTTTGAGTGTTTGTGATTTATGCTAGATAAATCTTATGTGATGGAGATTACCCTTGTATATTGATATTTTGATAAAGAGCTAAATCCTTTTGTAGAAAGTTTTTAATAAGATGTAAAAAAAATGATTTTAGGATCTTGAGATTAAGGAAGATGAGATCCTAAACTGAAAGAATATGTTTATTTGGTTGTTTGGAAAAGAGACGAATAACATGAGATGATAGACTGATGTCTGTTAAGCCGGTTCTTTCGGATCCATTCTAAAATGGATCCAACCTGTTATAATAAAGGCATCCGGGGAAGACTGCTGATACAGAAATGTTTTTGGAGATTTGATATTAAGAATATATGGTTTTTGATCCTAAGTAACTAGAGCAAGTGCTGGGAATTATAATTTAGAGTTGATATGGAAAAAAGATGAAAGATGAAGGACTAAAGATGACAAAGGATGGAACTTCAAAGAAAGAAAAGATTACAGCAAATCTTTAATTATTTTATGTATATCCTTTGTAACCCTAATGTTTCTAGTATATAAAGAAACATAAGGGAATACGTTTTACAGGTCTTCCACAATGTAAAATCCAGGAAAAGTGTGTGTACGGATGTTTTATGGGAAAACGCCTAGGGTTAGAGTTTTGTATAAGCCTCAAGGATCTTATGATTCCTGTTAGAGTGTAACCGTGCTACACTTGATCACGTAGCATTGGGGCTTTTGGTGTTTGTATTGTTAGAGAGTAGAGATGATGACGAGAAAAACTTTGTTCAATAATAATGATTAGTTTGTTTATTCCGCTGCACATTGTTCTTAATCATTGTTATTGTGCAATCCTAGATAAAAGGTCTAACAAACCTTGAGCTAACGATCTCCACAACAAGAGTTTGAGAAATTTAAGCTAGAGAATACTTTTTATTCCATTTTCTTTAGTGCTCGAGACAAATAACTGAAAAATGATGAATAGATGTGAAGTAGAGAAATAAGAGAGAAGATAAGTTGTCATGAGATAATTTGGGATGAGGATGAATAATACAAGTTTGATTAATGTGAAAGATTTTTCTTGTGATGACTTAACCCTTTTATTGAAAAATGTATGTAGAAGGTTTTTGACTAGGAATGAATTGACGGAAAGGAATACTATTCCTGACCATTAGAAAAGATACAAGAGTTTGTGAAGAGAGGTCTTAAACAAAATGTGATTAGGTGTATAACACATAATCCATGAAGGTATGACACTTAGGTGATGCACACCAAGTTTTATGATCAATAGAGATGTCTTTTTAGAAAAGAGGTTATGTATATGTTAACACATTTTTTAAAAGAGAAAAACATGTATGAATCCAACTTTTAACCATAATCAATTAGCACATTTTTTAGAGAACTAATTTTAATTAAGAAAACATACCTTTGGTATAATCTATTAATATGGTTTTTGAAACCATAGATGCGAAGTACTTCAGAAGCCTCTTTTAAGCAACCTTTACCCTTGTTAGCAAAGAAGTCAAGTGACACTATAGATTCTTTTTTAGTGTGTAGACTCCATTTTTCCTTTAAGATGATGAAGTTTTCGAAGAAACCTAAACTTGAGATTTCTCAAGGGGATTTGTTAGAGACAAGATGGAATATCAATATCCAAGAAATAGAAGTTCTGTTATTTTTTTGTAGAATGAGTTAATTTTTACAAAAGTTTTTCCTTCGTTGTAGTTTTCAAAACATACACGGATCGTATCAAGTTTTTAAAGTAAAATATACTCTAAGAAACTTGGTAACGAAGCTCTGATGCCGATTGTAGAAAACTAGAAGGGGGTTGAATAGTTTTACCAATTAAAACTTCTTTTTAAAACTAATAGATCGACTTATGTCAATCTAGTTTTGGCGTGTTGGATATACATAGAAATAAAAGCATATAAACTAAACTACGAGATAGAGTTAGAGAGACAGAACCACAATACAAGTATTTATAGTGGTTTGGCTACAAGGTCACCTTCCTTGCCCTACTCCACTCCCCGAGTCACCTACTCGAGAGTTCGTAAACACTTCACAACACAAACTCCTTTAACTTAGCGGAGAAGCCTTTACAACGTCGCTTACACTTTATCCGGTACAAAGCTAGATACCGGGCTTTTCCACGAGGTAAAGCCAAACCTTCGTCGCCTACACTTTATCCGGTACAAGGCTAGATACCGGGTCCTTAGCACGGCAGACCAAACCAACACACCTAGTACAACATGACTAAAGGATCCAATGTCCTTTTACACCTAACGACTCAACACATCTACAACACCCTTTTGAGAAGAAGAAAGAACAAGATGCACTTCTGTGATCTTGGAAGAGAAGAATCCTAGCAACTCATATCACGAGCTTGCAAGTCTTCGAGAGGTCGTGATCTCGCCTTTTAGAAGGAACCTAGAGAATCACAAAGAGAGACTACATAGAAAGATCCTTGGATCTGAGGTTAGAGAGTTTAAAACATAGAGAGAAGGAATGTCTAAAAGGTGTGAGAGGTAAGAGAGAAATGGCTCACTATTTATAGGCAAAATTGTCCACTGTTCACCCGGATCTAGCAGATCCCTTCCCAAAGGGATCCGGCCAGTGTAATCCAAGGGATCCGGCTATCTGGTAGTATCAGTTCGGATTTTGGGTTACAATTCCGGGTTTTGGGTTATAGGTCAAAGTCCATGGGTTAAGTGATGTCATGAATGATGTCAAAGACATTTTAGGTCATGGGTCATGGAATTTGGGTTATAGGTTATGGACTTTGGATAATGGGTCATTAGTTTTACCCCTTATGAAGTCATGCATGATGTCATGCAAATGGGTTATGGGTTATGGATCAAGCTCCATGGGTTATGGGTTATTGACTTGGTTTTTGGGTCATGGATAGTCCAAGTATTTCCTAGTTAATTTCCAAGTAACATGTATTTTATAAAATGTAAGTAACTAGTTTACTTAAGTGTTTTGTTTAAATGGTTTTGGTTTTATGTAAACTTGTTTAACTAAATGTGTTTAAGGTTTGTTTAATGAAATGAGTTAGTAAGCTTTTGGCTCAACGCGTTTACGTATTTTATCTATCTCGTTAAAATGATTTTACGTTTGTTATCGACAAAACATTAGAAGATCGTAAAATATAAATAAACTTTTTAAAGTTTATTTGTATTAACAGTTTTGAACCCAGGTAAATCACCAGTTAAAACATCTTCATCAATCTTCAGGAGATGATTGAATTCCTTGAATTCTTTGCACGAAGGTGTCTCGTACTCAAACATGTTTGTTTTGATTCTGAATAATTCGACAACCTCTTCAGTCATTTCCTCTTCGTCATCTCACATTATCCAGTAAGTCCAAAGTGCACTTTTGAGAGATGCACTCATTTTCTTGGAGTTGCGAAATTTAGAGCTCAACCAGCAGGTAAATTCAGGGTCTTTTTCATGTCGTTCTTCACGACCGAATTTGTCCAAGAAGTTTGTTTTAAGCTCCAAACAAAGTAATTGGGAAAGCTCAAAGCATGAGTTGTCCTAAACCAACAGCGATAAGTGTATACGAGTCAAGAATCCAAAAGATTCTTTCAACGTGTATAGTCGCGTTTTTAGTGTCTAGTCCATGGAAAGTGTTTTTACGCAATTCCTTGAGAAGGCGCCCCTTCAGCTCGTATTTTGCCTCTTCATCAAACTTAGGCCTAGAAATACCCGAAACATAGTCATATCGGGTCTTAGTCATGCACTCCTCCATAGTTGGGTCCGTCATTATTTCTGTGGTTTCTTCTTCAAACTGAGGTTCTTGATCAGAAAAGTAATCGAGCTCTAATGAACTCGAAAAATCAAGGCTTGTGGTCTTGAAAAGTTTCCTTAGTGAATGAAAAGCTTGTTTAGGTTCACTATATGGTTCAATGAGGTCTACAGTAGAACTCCTGGTCATGCACTACCTGAAATCAAGACAATAACATCAGTAGGATAGGTTTGAAAAAGTATAATTACAGAAAACTAACAATGAAAACGTAATACAAAAGATAAAAGTTGCTGATATCTGCAGACGATTCGCCGTATCCAGGAATCTGGGTACGCTGTATGCTCTTTAAGTTTAAAAATCTCATACTTTTATTCAGAGAAAGATATACACCATATTAATAGTAATCAATACTTCATATATTATATTTTAAAAATTCGAATATGTTTTTAATAAATAAATAGGCCGTATAAGCAAAAGTTCATGCGCTGTATGGCTTTTAGGGTTTTAAAATTTTCTGATTAAAAATAGAATACGCCGTATCTAGGAGATTAGATATTTCGCACCCGAATTATTAAATAAGATGCGTTGTATAAATAATAAAAACGCAATACCCGTATCTAATAAGTTAGATACGCCGTATCGTTTAGTTCAGGAAAATACAGCAGACAACAACAATGAAGAAAAACTCAAAAACGAAACAAACAAAACAAACAAAATCAAACAAATCAAACAAACACGAAAACGAAAAATATGAAGAATAATACAATGCAAAAGAAATACAAATATACAACAAAGTTAGTCAAAAATAAAAAGATTAAACTAAGTTAAAACTAAATCAAAATACTAACAGATACAAATGTTAAATAATTCACTCCCCGGCAGCGGCGCCAAAAACTTGATGTGCTTTCGTTGTAGGTATAGATTATGTTATCAAGTTTTAAATTTATATTTAGCTGACTTAAAATATAACAAACACTAACGGGCAGTGTACCCGATCAATGCAGCCTAGTTGGTAAGTAGAGTGTCGATCACTAAGAGTGGAACGTTAACACTTAAATATCTATCAATATTTTAATACAAAAGTTAGTTCTAATTAAACCTAATCTAACGCAAGGGGGGCTTTTCAGCCTGAGAGACTGGCACGCTGTTTAGATTAAGTAAAACTGTAAATAAGGGCACTGTGGTGAATGTTGGGCTATGAAATATCAAAGTACTGCTGAAAGTCAAAGTACTGCTAATTAAGTCAAAGTACTGCTGCTCGTTAAAGGACTGCTATGCAAATAGTTTAAGGACTAATGTGTAATTCTAGAATGTTCGTATTAGATTAGAGTTATAATTAGAATTACTTGTCGTTCAAGTTTGTAAACCAACTAGGGTTTTCCTTGTGCCTATAAAAGGATCCCTAGGTTGGCATTAGACATATGCGATTAGAGATACGATTAGATAAGATTTTAGAGAGACAAGTTTACACGAAGAAGCTTGTTAGAAGTATTAGTGATTAGAGTTTGTTAGTGAATCTGTGTAAGAAAGCAGGTTCAAGGTTTTAATAATATTCGAAGTTGTTTATTAATTCTTCTTAGCTTTGTTGAAGTAGATTCCGCATACTTAGCAAAGTATATCAGTGTTTCATTATTAATAGTTTTGAATTCATTCAAAGTTGTTAAACCGTAGACAAGCTACAAGTTAGTTTGGTCAGAGTATATCGATCCAACAAGTGGTATCAGAGCTTGTGTAGAGACTCTGATTAAGAAGAAACCCTTAAAACCGATTTATCAACAAACCCTCAACAATGTCGACTGAAGCTGCACCTATCCCATCCATCACCTCACTTAGAATTCCTATCATCAAGAAGGGGGAATATGATCTCTGGAGCATGAAGATGAGGCAGTACCTTGCTATTACTGACCATGCTCTATGGGATGTAATTGTCAATGGTAATGTTGTTCTTGATGAACCTTTACAAGTTGAAGGACAACCCAAACCACCTCAACCAACCTTGCCAGCAGCTACAAAGAGAAATCAAGATAAGGCTCTCAACATACTGTTGTCTGCTATTCCTGATGGTCACCTACTAAAGTTCCATGATGCTAAGGATGCAAAACAATTATGGGCTGCGATCAAGACAAGATTTGGAGGTAATGATGCTTCAAAGAAGATGCATAGAAACTTATTGAAGCAGCAGTTTGAAACCTTCACTGTTGGTGAAAGAGAAGGTCTTGATGCTGCCTATGACAGATTTCAAAATCTACTTAGTATGCTAGAACTGTATGGAGCAGAGGTATCTGTTGAAGATGCAAATTTGAAGTTCTTAAGGAGTTTGCCATCTGTCTGGCATGTGGTTGCTACTATGATTAGAGGACAACCTGGATTGGAGTCTATGGACTTTGATGATCTTTATAACAATTTGAAAGTGTACGAGCAAGAGATGAATGGTCACAGTTCTCAGAAAACTCACAAAATAGCTTTTGTGTCTTCTGAAAACAGAAGCAGTACTTCCACTAAAAGTACTGCTTATCCTTCTCAAAGTACTGTTGGTGATTCACAGCATGTTTGCACAACCACAACTACTCCCAATCCATCACCAACAAACAACACCAATTCTGATGATGTTGTATGTTCCTTCTTTGCACAACAAGCCACTTTACCTGTTACCTATCAAGAAGACTTGTTGCAGATTGAAGAAGATGCTTTAGAGGAGATTGACATAAGATGGCAAGTAGCTATGATCACTGCAAGGATCAAGAAGTTCATGAACAAGACAGGAAGGGGAATTGATTTCAAAACCAAACAAGGTATAACTTTTGACAAATCCAAGATTGAATGTTTCAATTGTCAAAAGCTCGGACACTTTGCAAGGGAATGCAAGTTTGCAAAATATCAGGCAAACAGGATGGTTGAACAACCCAAGGTTGAAAGAAAGGAGGTTCCTATTACTGAATCACAACCAAAAGCTTTGGTGGCTCAAGAAAATTTAGCAGAGATTGACTGGAGTGCTGAATTTGATGATGAACCTGTAACCTATTCTATGGTTGCAATGGAAGAGTTTGATTGGGGCACAACTTTTGATGAGGAACCAGGATATGCTGCTTTGGAATCAAGAGATGGTCTTGGAAGCTTTGACTGGAGCATGGAGGATGAAGATGAACCTGTTCAGATTGCTATGGTAGCTACTTCACCAAGTTTATCCAATGTCTCTGAGGTATGCTCTAAGTGTAATGATGTTTATCAAAAGCTGCTTAAAGAATATGTGACTGAAAGAGATAATTGTAGAACAGCTAGGTCTGAGGTAGCTGGTTATCAATTAACTTTAGAGTCAATGGAAGCCAAAATATTAACACATGAAAATAATGAAATGGCTTGGGCAGAAAAATATGAGCAACAAGATTACCAATTGAAATTAAGTGAATGGAAGTTAGGATGTAAGGTGTCTGAATTAGAAAAGATTACTAAGGAAAGAGATACTTTGTTAGAAAAACTTGGTAGTATTAAACAGGCTGGTCTATCACATGTTCAATTTGTTGAAAAACAAAGAGTCATAAACAGTAGAGCTGGACTAGGTTATGGTGAAGATAGTAGTTCAGATGAGACCTCACCTAGTGATAAGGAAGAAACCCCACCTAGTGATAAGGAAGAGATTCCACCTAGTGATGATGACCTTACAAGCTCAGAAGAAAACACATCTAGGAATGAGGAACCAATTAGTGAATCACCTCCTGAGTTTAAGAAAGATAAGGAGTACCACTCAGTTCCTCCACCCACTGGTCAGTTTCAACCACTTAGGACAGATGTTTCTCGTTATGGTGTAGACAACCTAGAGTTTAGAAAGAAGCTTACTGGTCCATTTAGTTCTGAGAAACCTAAGAATGATTTTCAAAGGGGTAATGATCAAAAGTTTCCTACAGCCTTTCAAAAACAAGCAGTACCTCCAAAAACTTTTCAAAGTACTGTTGGACATTCAGTAGTACCTCCAAGAGAAACTTTTCAAAATATGGCTCACTATAGGAAACCTTTTAATCATAGAAGAGGATTTGGGAATATGGAGAGAAAGTTATGTTATGTATGCTATAGTCCTGATCACTTGATTAAGCATTGTGACTTACACTCAGAATATTTAAGTTAGTTCCCAAAGAATAGACCTGCCACCCATAAGCCAAGAGAGACTAGACCAGTTTGGAATCACTCAAATAGGGTCAACCATAGTAATTTCTCTAAAGACTATAGGTACCCTCACCAGAAAAGAATGTTTTCCAAACCACCAGTACCTTCACACATTGCTAAGTCTCAAGAAGTACCTTCTCAAAGGACTGATAAGTTTTCACCCAATCATGGTACTGCTAACACTTTTTCACCTAGAAGACCTAAGAGATTCAATTCATATAAAAGGTCTTACACCTCAAGCAGAATACCTAGATCAGAGAAACCTAAGGTCAAACGAAATTGGGTTCAGAAGGAAAGTACTGATGGGGAACAAGCAGTACTTTCATCAGATAAGGGTGAAACAGGGAGTGTTGTTGATAATACAACACAGGACATGGGACCAACTCAAATGATCATTGACCATGCCTTTAAAACCAGTGGAGATTACATACTGAAGGAATTCAAGTATGTCACTCCACAAGGGGAACACAAGTCAGTAATGGCTTGGGTTCCTAAAAGAAACTAACCCTTTTCTTTAATGTGCAGGGCAACCCAGAGGAGGAGCTTAAAGATCATATTATTGTTGATAGTGGTTGCTCTGGCAGCATGACAGGGGACAAGGAGATCCTGTCAGATTTTAAGGCATATTATGGAGGAAGAGTTGCATTTGGTAATGATCCTAATGGAGGGAGAATCACTGGCAAAGGAACAATCAAGGCTGGATGTATTGATTTTGAGAATGTTAGATATGTGAAGGAGCTCAAGTTCAATCTTTTGTCAGTATCTCAAATTTGGGACAAGAAGTACCCAATTCTGTTCACTGATACAGAATGTCTCATTCTCTCCCCTGAGTTCAAATTTGTTGATGATCACTTGGTAACATTGAGAGTACCAAGAACCAATGATGTGTACAGTTTAGACTTAAAGAGTCTCAATTCTGCTGGAAGAGCAACATGTTTAGTAGCAAAGGCATCATTGGAAGAAGCACATTTGTGGCACAGAAGACTAGGTCATGTTAATTTTAAGAACATCAACAAGCTGGTCAAAGGAAATTTAGTTAGAGGTTTACCTTCCAAAACATTCAAGACTGATCATTCATGTTTGGCTTGCAAGAAGGGTAAACAACATAAAGCTTCATGTAAGAAGCTTGGGGAAAGAGATATTAGAGAACCTTTGGAATTGCTACACATGGATCTGTTTGGACCAGTTTCAGTAGAGAGTTTAAACAAGAAGAAGTACTGCTTGGTTGTGACAGATGATTGTAGCCGATTTAGTTGGGTCTTTTTCTTGGGATTCAAAGATGAAACCTTTGATGCTATCCATGACCTGATAGTAGCCCTTGAAAATCAATTAAGACTCAAAGTAAGAGGTATTAGATGTGACAATGGAACAGAATTCAAGAACAAGCATATGGATGAATTCTGTGCCAAGAAAAGGATCAAGAGAGAGTTTAGCATTGCTAGAACACCCCAGCAGAATGGTGTTGCAGAAAGAAAGAACAGGACTTTGATAGAAGCAGCTAGAACAATGCTTGCAGATTCCCAATTACCTATTCTCTTTTGGGCTGAAGCCATAAGTTCTGCTTGCTATGTGTTAAATTGAGTTTCAGTAACTAAACCTCAGATGAAGACACCTTATGAGTTACTAATGGGAAAGAAACCAAACATTCGTTTTCTAAAACCTTTTGGCTGCTCTCTGACTATTCTAAATACCATTGACTCTCTGGGAAAATTTGATGGTAAGTCAGATGAAGGATATCTATTGGGTTATTGTACAAATAGCAAAGGTTTTAGAGTTTACAACAGGAATACCAAAAGGGTACAAGATTGTCTTCATGTTGAATTTTTGGAAGATAAGGAAACTCAGAAAGGTAAAGGTCCTGATTGGATGTTTGATCTTGATCTCAAGTTCACTCCATCTATGAATTATGTTCCTGTTAGAGAAGAGAATCAGGCTAATCACAAAGAAGATGATTCACAGTACATTGTTCATGGAGTCAATGTTACAACAGAAGATGTTCCTGACAAAGAACCTGAAGTTACTTTTGAAGACCAAAGTACTGCTCAACCAACTAATACAGTATCTGATGCAGATCAAGCCATACAATATGAACTTAATAGGATGCTTTTTCAAGAAACTATAGCACAATCCTATGAAGATGAACAAAGGAAGGCTTATGAAGCTGCAAAGAAAAAGAGTGTATTTCAAGATACTGTTCACAGTACTTTTGATCAAGGTACTGATGATCTTTTTGACAGTACTTCTGGTGTGTTAGAACAATCAAATTGGAACAATGCTGATGATTCCAATGTTGATAATGATGATTTGGATAATGCTAACATTCCTGGTTTAGAAGAAATTGATGATGAGCTTAATCCAGAAGGTATTTTCTCCAATGAAGGGATTGATTTTACTAACTTAGAGTCTGATCTTCCAGTACCACCAACTCCTACATTGAGAGTTCATAAAGCTCATCCTCAAAGTAACATTATTGGATCACCCTCTTCAGGAGTGGTTACAAGGAACAAAGTTAAAGGACTTTCTAAGCAACATACTGCTTTACTTAGCTTTGTTTACAAACAAAACAGGATGAATCACAAGGATCAACAAACATGCATGTTTGCTTGCTTTCTATCTCAAGAAGAACCTAAGAAGGTAGCTCAAGCTTTAGCTAATGAAAGTTGGGTTGAAGCCATGCAAGAGGAGCTTCTACAATTCAAGCTTCAAGAAGTTTGGGTATTATGTGATTTACCAGATGGCAAAAGAGTCATTGGTACAAGATGGGTTTTCAGAATCAAAAGAGATGAAAGAGGGAATGTTATCAAAAATAAAGCTAGATTGGTTGCACAAGGATATCGCCAAGAAGAAGGAGTGGATTATGATGAAGTATTTGCTCCTGTTGCAAGGATAGAGGCAATAAGGTTATTTCTTGCCTTTGCATCATATATGGGATTTCCTGTCTACCAAATGGATGTGAAAAGTGCTTTTCTTTATGGCACAATTTCTGAGGAAGTTTATGTTAAACAACCTCCTGGTTTTGAAGATCCTGCACATCCAAACAAAGTCTACAAAGTGATCAAGGCACTGTATGGCCTTCATCAAGCTCCCAGAGCTTGGTATGAGAGACTCTCAAATTTTCTATTACAACATGGTTATAGGATAGGAGCAATTGATAAGACTTTGTTTATCAAAAGGGATAAGAAAGATATTATGTTAGTCCAAGTATATGTGGATGATATTATATTTGGAGCCACAAAGAAGTCTATGGTGAAAGAATTTGAAGATCTTATGCAGAAGGAGTTTCAAATGAGTTCTATGGGAGAATTAACTTTCTTTTTGGGACTTCAAGTTAGACAAACAAGAGATGGAATCTTCATTAACCAAGAAAAGTATGTTGCAGACATACTTAAACAATTTGACCTTCCAAATCTCAGGCCTGCCACCACACCCATTGATAACAATAAACCCTTAGGCAAGGATGAAGATGGACAAGCTGTGGATGTCAAGCTTTATAGATCCATGATTGGTTGTCTTATGTACTTAACTGCATCAAGACCTGACATCATGTTTGCTGTATGTTTGTGTGCAAGATATCAGGTTACACCCAAGGTTTCCCATATGTATGCAGTCAAGAGGATTTTTCGATATCTCAAGCATCAACCAAAGTTAGGATTATGGTATCCTAAGGAGTCACCTTTTCATTTGGAAGCTTTTTCAGATAGTGACTATGCAGGGGATAACTATGATAGAAGATCAACCTCAGGAGGATGTCAATATCTTGGAAGAAGATTAGTTTCCTGGCAATGTAAAAAGCAAACAATTGCTGCAACCTCCTCTACTGAAGCAGAATATGTTGCTGCTGCAAGCTGTTGTGGACAAGTTTTGTGGATGCAAAATCAACTCTTGGATTATGGATTCAACTTCAAAAATACTCCTATCAATATTGATAATGAGAGTACCATCTGCATTGTGAAGAATCCAGTTTATCACTCCAAGACCAAGCATATTCAGATTAGGCATCACTTCATTCGGGATTGTTATGAGCACAGGCTTATAAATGTGGTTAAGGTTCACACAGATGATAATGTAGCTGATCTACTCACTAAGGGATTTGATGTTTCAAGATTCAACCACTTAGTTGTGAGCATTGGGATGATTAACTACTAGGCTACATTTGAGGGGAGGCTTTAGTATTAGTTACTATACTTTCTATTAGTTCTTAATGAAAGTATTGGTTTTTAGTAGTTTAGTTTAGACCATATGTTGTATTTGAGGGGAGGCAACATAGTCATTAGTTAGAACTTATGCATGAACCATTTACAAGTTCTTGGTTTAGTTTGGAGTATTGATTGTGGATAAGAAGAGGGAACGTACTGCTTTGTTGCTTAAAGTACTGACTCAGCAAAGTACTGCTTCAACGTACTACTTACGTGCATGTACTGTTCCAACGGTCAAAAATTGTGGGGCTATGGTTAATTAATTCCTTACGGTGGAGATAATAAGTTAATCAAAACGGTAACTTTATTATTTTGAGTTTGATTTGTTTTCATCCTATTTAAAGAAACTCTCCCTATTTCCCCGCCTTTTACCATATTTGAGATCCCTCATTCGCTTTTACACCATAATTTTTTTAACAAAACACACACTCAAAGCGAATACTTCTCTACCACTCATCATGGCTAATCGACTCACTGTTAGCAAACACAATATGATCGCTAATTTGGACAAGACAAGGGATAATGTTGATTTTCATGCGATCATTGATTTCTTAACTGGGTCTTCCATCAACTACTCTATTTTAGTTGACCCTGATGTTATTGGTCCCTGGATGCAAGAATTTTGGACTACTGCAACGATTGAAGATGACTCGTTGATTAGGGCTACGGTTGCTGGACGAACTATTCGGATTTCTGAGGCCACGATTAGGGATGTTTTGATGTTTAATGATGAAGGAGGGGCTGTTCGTTTTGAAAAACAAGTGCTTTGGGACACTTTAAGTGATATAGGTTATGAAGGAGATCTGACGAAACTTACTTTTCAGAAGCCTTTGTTTTGTTCTCATTGGAAGTACCTCATTCACGTCTTACTTCATTGTTTAAGTCCCAAGAGTACTTCTTTTGATCAATTTGGTCAAAATATTGCATCTGCATTAGTGGGTTTGGCTACCGATCAAAGGTTCAACTTTTCAAGACTAATTCTTGATGGTATGCTTACACATATTGCTAATGGTTCGCCATTCTTAATGTATCCAAGGTTTGTTCAGTTATTCTTGAACAATCAACTTGAGGATGTCCCTAAACCTCTAAGTTTTTTACCCACTGTCAAACTTCCACCAAAGGTGTTTACTTTTCTATCTAAACAAAGTGTTAAGTTTTCTGGAACCAACACACCTTTGACTGCTCATATATTGGGAGTTGCACAAGTTGTTAGAGATGCAGAGCAAGAGCAAGAGCAAGAAGCAAATTCTGAATCAGCAAGCCAAGAGTCTCCAGTTTCAAGAGAAGATAGTATTCCTCAACCTACTGCTTCTCAACATACTGCTTCTCCACATTCTGCTACTAGGGAAGATACTGCTCCTATGGACATTCCTACTCATGAGGAGTCAGACCAAGGTATGAATCAACCACCATCTCCTAATGATTATTCTTCCACAAATATGTCTAAGTAATTTGAAGAAGACGAGGCAGAGTTGGATAATTATGCTTTAACAAGGGAGTTAAGGAGGCTGAAAAAGGAGAGTGAGGCTCAAGCTGCAAAGATAGTCAAATTAAAGACTAAGTTTCAAAGGTTGAAAAAGTTTGTTTGGCCACTAGTTCAACACCATCGATTATGGGTAAAGTCTCAGAAGCAGAGTGGTCAGAAACCTAAGAAGTCTTCTCAGTCAAAGAAGAAAAAGTCTAAGAAGCAATCTTCATTCCAATTGGGGAGGAATTTAGAGAATTTGAATGAAGATGCTGGTTTTGAACAAGATGCTGGATTTATGGATGATACTTAGAGGACACCACCTGAAAATATTCCTCAAGATACTGCTGAGAGGAAGAGTGATGAAACAGAGCAAATCAATTTGGAAGAAGCTGCTGTTGAAGTAAGAAGTGGTGATACTGAGGAAATAAACTTGGAAGGAGCTGAAGCTGAAAGTACTGCTCAACAAGGTACTGAGAGGCAATTTACTATTACACCTAGAACTTTAGATTTTGAAGAAGATATTGGTCCTTCAATTCAAGTTCAAGAGGAAGTTGGTGTAACACCCCCAAAATTATAACAGCGGAAGATAGATCACTGGGGTATTACTTCCTAGCACAAAGTACAAGTCATGGAAAACGACCCTTGAAAAGAGACGTTTTAAAAGTGTTTCACATTTGATACATTAAATTCTCAGAGTTTGCAAAGGTCCCAACAGTTTTCATAAAACACAATGCTTTCAAAAGATTGCAAATGTTTTAAACATAACATAAATCTTTAAAATATAGACTCTTCAAATGTGAAAATATGCCGAGTCCTCAAAATATATCCGTGCGACTCCATCCCAGACCTTCATGTCTTTAAACCTGAGATAAAACATGCTAAAAAGGTCAACACAAAGGTTGAGTGAATCCATAGAGTTTTAGTAATAAGCAGTTGATCACAATATCGTTTATAAAAGTGACTAAGCAACAAATGCAGAGTCTAGTAAGGTAATTATTGCACTAAGCTCATGACATCGACGCCTTAAGTAATAAGTATGTAAGTTTGCCCCAGTGGGTGCCTTGCCAAGCACCTAGAGACCTCAAATATAGTGCATATGGTTGCCCATGCAAGGGCAACGGTCCAATATGGGGAGTTCAATCCCAAATAGATCTATTCACAATATTCGCGCTCACTCGCAAGTGATTAACGATTCATGATACGGGGACTTCATGGCAATAGTAGTACTTAGTGTCAATAATACATTCAGTTTAGAATACAGTTTTCAAGCAGTTGTGATCATAATAAAAGTAAGTAGCATGTATCTCCCCCACAGGGTTTGTAAATAGTTAAACAAGTAAAAGGTGGGGCTATGAACTCACCAATAATGAAGTAGCAACGGAAATCGGAGAAGTGTGCACGTCGAGAAAACCGCAAGATCACAAGTGACCTAAATAAAATATAACACGACTTAGGCTCGGGGATTAAAGTATAATACTTTATATTTATGATTTAACTCAGTACTTGAACTCAAAATATCATATGGTCATTTATTTAAATGTCTTATAGCAAGATATGGGTCGAAAGACGTTTATAAAAGCTTATATGGTTTAAAAATGCAAAGCTGATGGAAATTTTATAAAATTGCCGCACCAATCGGGTCGCCATTTCTAAACCATGAAGGCTAAAATTATGAACTTTATATGCTTAGAAAGGTATGACTCTGTAAAATATGAAAATCAAGGCCTCACATTACTGAGAACTTCAGAACATGGGTAAAATTATAAATTTACCCCTGTGTCTCTAGATAGTTATACTCAGCATTCAAATAGGTTTAGGAAAAAGAGGGTATCTTCTTATCTACAGGTCTAATGGACACATGGCTTATTGGAAAAGTTTTCTACAGGTCTTGGCTACAACTTTCATGTTTACACCAACCTAATGTTCTGTACAACATTTTAGAGTAATTAGCATTTCAAATCTGACATGCATTTCTGGACCAGTTTTAGTGTGGATTTTCTCTAAAAATATCCAAGATGAATTAGGATGTAAGGTTTTCGGGGAAATGATCCTAAGACCTGTGGCTAACTCCCGATATTTTTATTTTTCCTTAAAACCTTCTGAGGAGAAAATGGTGAAGTCGTCTTGCTGGATGGAATCTGGGACAGATTTGGGCCAATGACAATGATCTACTTTTAAGCCTAATAAATGGGTTTTTGAACCAATGCATGCCTATATTCCATCATCACTACCATTTTATTAGTTAAAGAATTCAAAATGTCCAGGAGCTCAAGTTTATTTTGTGTATCTAATAAGTTTTATAAACAAAACATATGGAAAAATCAATAATAACTTCATCATAACCCCTTTTAAATCAATTCCTATCTTGTATCTAATAACCAAATCAAGCCTAACCACCTATCTAAATCTTATATCATTATAAAATATTGAATAAATATCCTTCAAATCACACATGCAAGAGTGATTTTTCTAATCCTTTAAAACTCTAAGTAAAATGATAGAAAAATCATAGAAAAAGAGGGAAATGAGGTTGAAAATGCTAAGAAAACTTACCAAGACGAATACCAAACGAATGATACAAGATTTGAGACTTGAAAACTTGAACAATGGTGGTGTTGGGCTGATGATTTTCGGCAGAAATGGGGTGGAGAAGGAGGTTTTGAAGTTGGGTGATTTTAGAGAGAGAGTTTTTGAGATGCAAGAACTAATAATGAATGTATCTTTGGAAGTATGAAAGTAAAGAGTGTGTAAGTAGATAAAGGGGGGAGGGAGGCCGGCCATGGGGAGGTTCCAAGGTGTATTTACTTTATTATTTTGCAAAAATACATTATATACATGTTTTGCACAAGTATCCTAAGTCACAGAGTGAGTTTGAAGGCTAACGGGGCTAAACCGGTAACGTTTTATGCATAGTTTGTAAAAATAAATGTCACAAGGATAATATTTTCATAAAACTATCACATTTAACTTAAAATGACCTAAATTGATGTTTCATAAATTTCCCGAGCCTTTCGGAGTGTCATAACGTCGTTAAAGCTTAAAACGCGAGCCGAAAACGCGTATAACGTAAAATGTGCACACTTTGCGTAGAAATGGAAAATTACATTATTCCATATGAAAACAAGTATGTGGGGATACATAAATCATATTAATGGGTAGTCTAAGCATAGCCTGACTCACATTACAAATTTCAGTGTACGTGTCACGACGTACGCGGGCAACTTTCCCGGCAAAAGCCAATTTACTTAAAATAACATAATAAGCAAATAAAATTAGTAAAATAATGACTTGGAAATTTCTCGGTTGTTACAGTTGGCCCTTCTAAACCAGCTCAGGAAGAAGATGTTATAGCTCATACTAACAGTGATGATGAAACAATTGCTGACATTATGCTTAATATGTCAAGTCAAAAAGGCATCTGTATTCATGAGGTTGAACAACAACATCATACTTCTTCTCAACCTACTCAGGAAATAGATCCAAAAGATAAAGGCAAAGGGATCTTGGTAGAAAAGAAGAAGAAGAAGAAGATGACATTGGCACAGTTAAGACAAATTCAGATTGCCAAAAATGAGGAAGCAGCTAGAATATTGCAAGCAGAGATAGATGCTGAAGAATCAAGGAAGACTGTTCAATCACAAAGGCCAATTAGTAAAGCTAGAGAAAGGAATGATATGATGGCTTATCTGAAAGGTCAAGGATATACAGGTTTAGTCAGATTGACATATACAGAGATGAAGGATCTGTATGATGCTGTTAGAGAAGCTATAGAAAAGGATCTTGCAAGCATTATTTCTTTTGAAGATAAGGAGCTTGAAGATAAAAGAAAGGAAAGAGCTGTTACAAGAAGCTCAAAGAGGAAAAGAACTACTGATGAACAGCCAGCAAAGAAGTTCAAGGAAGCATTTGAATTGAGAACAGATACAGTTGATGAGCTCAGGAATTATCTTAGAGTTGTTGATTTTGAACATCCAAAATTGAAAGAAGATACTGATAAGAAGTCCAAGATATCTACTTTTTCAGTTGTAGAATCTCAAGAAGGAGATTATCTTATCTTTCATAGACAAGATAGAAGTTTTAGAGTGTTCAATTCATTATGGGATATACTACATCTGATTGATAGAGATGATATGCTTCAGTTATATCTCCAAGTACAAACTTATTTTGAGCATATTCCACCACAAGGAGTAGGTTTGATATTGTTAGGAGATCTCACAACAATCTGGGAAACAGAGGAAACAAAGGACAGTACTTTGTGGGAAAATCAAGACAATTGGGAGATTAACAGATGGAGATTCTTTGAATCAGTTGGAATACATGTTTTGGAGTTAGAAGATGGCACTATGATTCATATGCTAGCAGAACAGAGATATCCACTCACAAGAGATCTGATGATCAGGATGCTAGAGCATGGCATGGAAGTGGAACAAGAGAATGAAGTAGCATTGATGGTCATAAAATTATTCATCAAGTGGACAACTGAATCTGAAGATTAATGCATAACTACTGGTATGGTTTAATTATTATATAAATCTTTTGAAAAATAAGTACTTTCTTCAAAGTACTGCTAGTCAAACAGTACTTTCTCAAAGTACTGCTTGCAGCATAAAACCAGTAAAGTCTTTTGATAAAATCAGTAATTTTTGATAAGTGCAAAAACATTTTGAAGCACAAAGATTAAACAGCAACAAATGGTTTTGAAAGCAACAGCATGGTGTTTGTACTTGTACTACACAACAAATGGTAATCAACTCACCATGTTTAATAAACAAGAAAGAGTTTGACTCATCATGAGGGTACGGCTCTGATGTGATTATCAAATCCATTTTTAGTTGACAATTTACTAAAAATTGTATGGTTTTCAACTCACCATATCTATATTAGTGAAGAGTTGGCTAGCCCACAAGATAATGGCTTTGTGGTAAAGGCTGTGGAAAACCATTATATGGTAATTAGTTCACCATGGTAGTGATTGTACTAAAAGAACTAGCTAGTCCAAAAGCAAACGGCTATTTGGTAAAGACTACTCAAATCCGTTGATAGCTGATGATTTGTGATGCGTATGCGTGTCGTAGTATAGCAGTTTTAATGCCTACTCAAGTTTTAAATTTATATTTAGCCGACTTATCAATAACACACACACTTAACGAGCAGTGTACCCGGTCAGTATGAATATAATGGTAAGTAGAGTGTCGATCACTAAGAGTGGAACGTATTATCTCGTTATTCTAATTAGTATTTTAATATCCTAACGCAAGGGGGTTTCAGCCTGAGAGACTGACACGATTTGTTTGCAATTAAATAATAAAATAAACCAATAGGCACGAATCAGCAAGTAGCACACACGTACACAGATAGATACTTGAGACAATAAGAGGGCTGTCCTTATGATTAAGTAGATTGTCACTTGTTTTATTGATAGCTTTATATGAAGTGTATGTAGTTAACCCTTTCTCGTTGGTCCTAATCTTATCGGCGAGTAAACCCTTAATGATTACTTATGTCTAAAAGTTATTCCTAAGTGATCAATTTAGTAATAACCGTGGGAGCCACATTATGTCCCGCAGTCAAATGCCCGCAAGCCACTAATAAACACAGAGGTTATCAATGCACTAATAAGTAGTAACCAAAGACATCAACATATAAACTTTAATTGATGGGAAAGCAAGTATTAAAGGGAGTGCAATCTTTCGTTGTCACATTACACAAGCCACCAATCCTGATGAATTAAAGTTTGCTACCACAATAAAACAAAACTACTTAATGAATTAAACACATGCAGCACCTTCTTACAGCTCTTGTATCTTTGATTTGGGTGTGTCTTGTGCTGCCTCCTTGACTGAATTCGTCCTAGGTTTCTCTGTTCGGTCTTCGAATCTAATATATTGCCTCCGAAATTCGTCTGGTCTTGGGGTATTTATAGTTTCTGTCTGAGGGAAGATGCGGCGCATCTAAGGAGTAGATGCGGCGCATGTACTTAACTTCGCGTGGGGTCCAAGATTATAATATTCAGGAATATTCGTACACCGCCAGAAGATGCGGCGTAACTCCATGATTAGTTGCGGCGCATGTCCTCTTGTATCTTGGATCGTATCTGGTGATATCTTGATAGAGATGCGGCGCATGTCATGAGTGAGATGCGGCGCATCTGGAGCAGATTAGTCTTGATCTTCTTCATTTCAGTAGACTCTTTACTTTTTGCATGTTTTGCTCCATTATTAGTCCAAAATCGCTAAGTTTCACCAAATGCTTGTTTTTACCTGAGAATTACAAAAGTAAACGATTAAGTATCAATCCTCATACATAATATAGTAAAACAAGTCAAATTAATAGGATAAATGATAGTAATAAAATGTACTTATTTGAGTTCATCAAATATCCCCCCACTTGAACTTTACTTGTCCCCAAGTAAACCTTAGAATTTCTCTTATGAAAATGTATCCTAAAAGATGTTAGGATTTATTTTTATATTTAAGCATGTATTCGTTTATTTCATAATCACACAACTAAACACTTAACGAATTAGAAGTAAAATAAAATAATTCGATAAAAGCAAATCTAATCGTTTAACTGTCCAGTCGCGACGAATATTCTATCATAAGCTTGGCAAGTATACACATCTCCACCACTAAAGCTAAGGAATAACAAGTCTAAAGCGGTAAAAAGGGTTTGTAGGCTTAAGGGTTAATTATTCTTAATCACTATCGATCTCATATTCCAGAAAAGGCGACAAAATCAAAAATACATGATCGAATCCACGAACACGATACTTGCAATTGCTCAAATCCTTAACTCGAATAGGCTAAAGATAGGTCCAAACTTCACCAATAATAATATATCAAAAAGGGCGACAAAATCATAAATACATAGCCGAATCCACGACTACGATACTTAAGATTGCTCAAATCCCTAATCTCAATAAATCAAAGGTTTGGTTGGATAAAGAATAATGAAGGGCATGGATAACATTTGGGATATAAATTGGTGTAAAAATAAAAATAAACAAAACAAATAAATTAAAATCCTAAGTGTGGTTAATCACTATCCCAACCATCCCATGAATAAGACTCATATCATCGAATAACTCACGCTTTAACACTTGAAACACACGCTTTAGGTAGACACGAATTATACTCAACAAGATCTTAATCAAAGAATAAACCTTAATTGGCGTTCCCGTAACTGCCAATTCCCATTCAATCCATAGATATAGTACAACAAATAGTGGTGATATCGACCACTTACATAACTTTACATAAGTTGGTTTAAAAACAAACATCCAACTCTTTTTTCTTTCTTTTTCTTTTCTTATTTTTTCGATTATTATTATTATTATTATTATTTTTTTTTTTATTTATTTTTTTTTAACTTATAAACATAGATGTGTAAAATTTCACCACATCACTACAATGATAATTCTGGATAATTTTTCCATACTTCTCATACTTCAGAAATAACGGTAATAGTGAAAGTAGTAAACACACGAAAAATAAACTCAAAAATATACAATATTTACTTTCACTCCAATTGCATTGTGCAATTTCCCGACCTAACCATAGATAATGAATTACGCACGCGAACACAGGTAATATAAGGAAACTCATTTTGCCTATAGCAATTAACCAACCACGGATTTTAATCTACAGGGTAGGCTAAGGTGTAAGGGTGTAACGAAACATTTTAAACATAGGTGTAAGAAACGAAAGGAATGGCTCTGAGTGTTTTTCTAGGGGTATCTTACTCTAAAAATGAGAGTAACAAAAGGTTTTATACGGGGGTTAACTAACCAGTGTAGTTAGCTAATAACACATAACATATAAAGGCTATTTGGGTGTAATCCTAGAATTTTACCAATTTAGACAAGTCATTCCAATTATATAAAATAATACTTATTATGGTGGTCTCGAATAGTATACAAGCCAAGTTCTAAAGTTTACAAGTCACCGGCACACTCATAGATTTGTGAATTTTGAAAAATCACAATTTTTGAAAATAACGTCATGTGTGCAGTTATGCAACTTAGATCTTAAACAAAAACACGCTAAAAAAAAATTTTTAAGTTTGATATATTAAGCACATTTTAAGCATAATTTTTGAAAAAGTTTAGGACAAGTAATTGTTAAGTGTTCTAATTCTCCAATCCCCCCACTTAAGTTAAACAACGTCCTCGTTGTTTGTATAAAAGGTTAAAAACTGGAAAATAAAAGAATTAGAACAGAAAAACTCCCCTGAGATTTGCTCGGTATGATCCTCCTTTAGATAAGAGCAAAAATCAACTTCTTGTGGATTAGAACGTTAAAGCTTCATACTTGATGTATCCACAGGAAATCCAGGAAACTATAATACCACCAACACTTTAAAACACACCTAAGATAAGAAAGGTTCAAACTTGCATAATACATTAGTAGTTAGGAAAAATAAAACTTAAAAATTAAAAACTGAAAATCATCAGGTCAGTCGATGCGCCGCATCTTATGGAAGAAGATACGCCGTATCGAGCCTGGAATTAATACGGATCAGAATAAAGATGCGCCGCATCCTTAACCAGGGATGCGCCACATTGAAATAAATTGATAAAAAGTTTTAAATGCGAAAATAAAAATGCAGAAAAATAAAATAAGATATGACCATTGCAGGAGATGCGTCGCATCTCAGAATTGAGATGCGCCGTATCCTCATGCGGGCCTGACTGACTCGACACAGAAAACAGAAAAAGATAAATCCGGGTTGTCTCCCGGCCAGCACTTGTCTTTATTCCAGAGTCTTCAAGTTAGACTCACGTTCATCTCTTTAATATCGATCATTGAAGGAGTCGGAAACATCGCGCTCCCTCATCGCCAATTCAATAATATTGAACACTCCTTGCTCGTCCTTAATTTCCACGCCGTTCTTCTTCAATATTTGTATGAACAAAGTCCTGTCCCTTTCGGGCAGAGATGACAAAATGATAGACGGGAAATTCTTATTATCATATAGGCATAAATAAGCAAGGTGGGGTGGTAGTTCAATAAACACATCATTGTTCAAATTCGTTTTCTCAACTACTCTCCTACGTTTATTAATTACCACACAATCATACCACTCATCATCAGAATCATTAACAACATTGCGTCTAAGTTCGGTAGGTACATTAAGGTCAATGAATTCCTCAAAGTTCTCATGATTAGGATTAGTTGAGTTGTTTTGAATCAATGTTTCTCCCATAAGTCTAGCTTCAAGATCGAGGTCCATACGCTCTCTTAATCCTAGCACATAAACACCTCTAATTATGCTTTTAACGGGATCTTGACATTTATAGACTAGTTTATTATTCCCTACCCTTAATGAGATTTTTCTCTTAAACACATCAATCTTAGCATGGGCAGTAGACAAGAAAGGTCTTCCGAGGATTAAAGGAATCTTAACATCCTCGGGCATGTCTAGTATAACAAATTCTACGGGAAAAATAAACTGCTCAATCTTAACTAGTACATTATTAGCAATCCCTTCAGGTCGTTTTACCGTTTTATCAGCCAATTCAATAAGTAACTTGGTTGGTGCTAATTTTCCTAGTCCTAGGGTAGCGAATGTCTTAAGAGGCATAACACTAACACTAGATCCTAAGTCAGCTAACACATTATTGAAAGATATATCGTTAATAGAACAAGCTGGTAAAGTAAAACTTCCTAGGTCTCTTTCTTTATGAGGCAAGGCATTTAAGTCAGTTGCAGAGCTCTCTTCTTTCATTGTTGCCTTGATCTCCTCTTCAATCTTTGTCTTTTCTTTTAGTAGTCTCCTTAAGCTGATTGAAGAATTAAAGAAAAATTTGGGTCTTGCACCATCATCACCATTCATCGATCTTCTAGGTATATTAGGAGTGACTTCTTCAGTGGTGCTTATGGCCTTGACATGATCTCTTGGGTTGGTTTCAGTTGAGCTCGGTAAACTTCCATATCCCCTTTCTTGAAGAACCTTGCTCATTTGACCAATTTGCTGTTCCAATGCTTTGATCGAAGCTCCTTGATTTCTTGTAGTAGTGTCCGTTGAAGCTCGGATTTCTTTGATCATAGCAGTATTCTCTTCATGTCTTTTAGCAGCATCGGCTATAATTTGCTTTAAAGTATCGTCTAAAGTCTGCCTCCTCTCTTGATAAGCGGGATTGAAGTTGTTCTTTTGATAGAATCCCGGACTAGCTTCCCTAAATCTTCCTGAAGGTCGGAATGGTTGTCCAAATTGGGTGTAATATGCTTCTTCAAATGTCTCACTTTCATTCTTGTTCGGGCAATCTTTAGTGTAGTGAGGTCCTTCGCACTTTTCACATCCAACTTGGGCAGCATACGCTCTTTCATCACGCTTCTTCATCTCTTTACTAATTTTATCCAATTGAGCTTGAATAGCAGCAATCCCGTCAAAATTAGTGCTGCTCTTAGATCTAGTAGAGGTCCCATCGTGCCATTTCTGAGAATGATCAGCAGCTTCTTGGATCGCTTTTATAGCATTAGTTGCACTCATCTGAGGTACGGCTCCCTTAGCATCCAAAATCTGTCTTGTAGGCACGTCCAATCCTTGATAAAACAATATTATCTCCTGCATAGGGGTTAGATAGTGTTGAGGACATTTTATCAATAAATCTTTAAACCGTTCCCAAGCTTGATAAAGGGTTTCATCAGGCTCTTGCTTGAAACTATTGATAGCCTCCATCTTTTTAGCAGTCTTAGCAGGTGGACAATATCTCTTCAGGAATTTGCTCTTCAAATCTCCCCATGTAGTGATTGAACTAGCAGGTTCATTCCTTAGCCACTTGTTAGCAGCTCCTTTTAGCGAGATTGGAAAGATTCTTAGCATGATCTGATCGTCAGTGACTCCTTCTGAAGTAAACAAATCTTTAATCTCCAGGACCTTTTCAACATGCTCATTAGCATCCTCATGTTCCGTCCCACTGAAAGCATTCTCTCTTAGCTCTTTGAGAAACTGACCCTTCAACTCAAATTTTGACTTATCATCAAACTTTGGTCTAGCAACTCCTGAAGTGTAATCAGCACGGGTGCTGTTCATGTATTCCTCCATAGTAGTGTTTTAGCCCATTGTTTCTGTTTCAACTTCCTCTTTCTCTTCAGAAAAGTAATCAAGCTCGAGTGAACTTGAAAGATCAAAGCTTCTTGTGTTGAAAAGCCTTTTAAGCGAATGTAGGGCTTGTTCAGGATCTTCGAAAGGTTGAATCAAGTTCTTCGTAGAACTCCTGGTCATGCACTTCCTGAAATCAACACAAAAATATCAGTAGGGTATGCCCGAGAAAGTAATATATCAGATAATTAATAACGAAAACGGAATACGAAAAATTGAAGTTACTGATATCTGCAGACGATGCGCCGTATCCAAAGAGTTGGATACGCCGTATCTTATAATCGTTAAAATTTAATTAGACTTTATCCAGAAAATAGATACGCCGCTTTAGAATTTACGAATGCGCCGTATCGAATTAAATAATCAAAAACCAACTTATCTAATTAAAATTAAATGCGTCGTATTAACGAAAGTTAATGCGCCGTATTTTCGTTACGTTTCAAAATAAAAGATTTTTGATTCAGAAAGATGCGCCGTATCGACAGAGATCGATACGCCGTATCCGTTTAATAATTCGCAAACTGTTTTTAATTAAAATAATAGATACGCCGTATCTACGAAAGCAGATGCGTCGTATGGCGTTAACGTTTAGAAAATTTTTTTTTATCAAAAACATATACGCCGTATCTGCAAAAGCAGATGCGTCGTATTACTTTATCGCTTTTTTTAAAAAAAAATTCGTATTAAAAACAGATACGCTGTATCTTGGGGAAAAGATGCGTCGTATCGAATTAATTAAACGCGTTGTATTTAAAAAAATTAAACGCAATACGCCGTATCTGAGAGATCAGATGCGCCGTATCGTTTGATTTAGCACAGTACAACGATAGCAGAACAGAAAACACGAAAAATAAAAACAAAAATAAAAACACACAACGAAAATAAAACACACAAAAATAAAAGAAAACAATTAACACACAATACAACAAATATGCAAAATAGTACAATGATGCAATTAATCTAATAAAAAGAAAAACCTAATTAAAATACTAATCAAATTAACAGATAATAACAATTCACTCCCCGGCAGCGGCGCCAAAAACTTGATGCGTATGCGTGTCGTAGTATAGTTTTAATGCCTACTCAAGTTTTAAATTTATATTTAGCCGACTTATCAATAACACACACACTTAACGAGCAGTGTACCCGGTCAGTATGAATATAATGGTAAGTAGAGTGTCGATCACTAAGAGTGGAACGTATTATCTCGTTATTCTAATCAGTATTTTAATATCCTAACGCAAGGGGGTTTCAGCCTGAGAGACTGGCACGATTTGTTTGCAATTAAATAATAAAATAAACCAATAGGCACGAATCAGCAAGTAGCACACACGTACACAGATAAATACTCGAGACAATAAGAGGGCTGTCCTTATGATTAAGTAGATTGTCACTTGTTTTATTGATAGCTTTATATGAAGTGTATGTAGTTAACCCTTTCTCGTTGGTCCTAATCTTATCGGCGAGTAAACCCTTAATGATTACTTATGTCTAAAAGTTATTCCTAAGTGATCAATTTAGTAATAACCATGGGAGCCACATTATGTCCCGCAGTCAAATGCCCGCAAGCCACTAATAAACACAGAGGTTATCAATGCACTAATAAGTAGTAACCAAAGACATCAACATATAAACTTTAATTGATGGGAAAGCAAGTATTAAAGGGAGTGCAATCTTTCGTTGTCACATTACACAAGCCACCAATCCTGATGAATTAAAGTTTGCTACCACAATAAAACAAAACTACTTAATGAATTAAACACATGCAGCACCTTCTTACAGCTCTTGTATCTTTGATTTGGGTGTGTCTTGTGCTGCCTCCTTGACTGAATTCGTCCTAGGTTTCTCTGTTCGGTCTTCGAATCTAATATATTGCCTCCGAAATTCGTCTGGTCTTGGGGTATTTATAGTTTCTGTCTGAGGGAAGATGCGGCGCATCTAAGGAGTAGATGCGGCGCATGTACTTAACTTCGCGTGGGGTCCAAGATTATAATATTCAGGAATATTCGTAAACCGCCAGAAGATGCGGCGTAACTCCATGATTAGATGCGGCGCATGTCCTCTTGTATCTTGGATCGTATCTGGTGATATCTTGATAGAGATGCGGCGCATGTCATGAGTGAGATGCGGCGCATCTGGAGCAGATTAGTCTTGATCTTCTTCATTTCAGTAGACTCTTTACTTTATGCATGTTTTGCTCCATTATTAGTCCAAAATCACTAAGTTTCACCAAATGCTTGTTTTTACCTGAGAATTACAAAAGTAAACGATTAAGTATCAATCCTCATACATAATATAGTAAAACAAGTCAAATTAATAGGATAAATGATAGTAATAAAATGTACTTATTTGAGTTCATCAATTTGCTAAAAATCATATGGTTATCAATGTACCATGGTTTTTCCTAAATCTAAACATTGGCTACTCCAGAGTTAATGACTTTGGTAAAGAGACATCAAAATCCATTAAGTTTTCAATGATTCACCTCTCACAGGAGTTAACACACCTGGAAGTGATGAGAATAGTATGAAACATTTAAGATCTGATGTACTTATTGCCAATATGATGCTGTGTTGCTGAAAAGATATGATGCTGAAAAGAATTGTTGCTGATGAAGATTGAAGATACTGATTGCATTGATGATGACAAAACAACAACGAGACAGATTTCAAAGAAACAACCTTTCCTTGAAGATAAAGTGTTGAAGTTAAAGAAATACAAAGGAACTTGAAATCAAGCAAGTAGAATTCAAGTTAGGGGAGGATTGTTGGGCTATGAAATATCAAAGTACTGCTGAAAGTCAAAGTACTGCTAATTAAGTCAAAGTACTGCTTCTCGTTAAAGGACTGCTATGCAAATAGTTTAAGGACTAATGTGTAATTCTAGAATGTTCGTATTAGATTAGAGTTATAATTAGAATTACTTGTCGTTCAATTTTGTAAACCGACTAGGGTTTTCCTTGTGCCTATAAAAGGATCCCTAGGTTGGCATTAGACATATGCGATTAGAGATACGATTAGATAAGATTTTAGAGAGACAAGTTTACACGAAGAAGCTTGTTAGAAGTATTAGTGATTAGAGTTTGTTAGTGAATCTGTGTAAGAAAGCAGGTTCAAGGTTTTAATAATATTCGAAGTTGTTTATTAATTCTTCTTAGCTTTGTTGAAGTAGATTCCGCATACTTAGCAAAGTATATCAGTGTTTCATTATTAATAGTTTTGAATTCATTCAAAGTTGTTAAACCGTAGACAAGCTACAAGTTAGTTTGGTCAGAGTATATCGATCCAACAAGTGGTATCAGAGCTTGTGTGGAGACTCTGATTAAGAAGAAACCCTTAAAACCGATTTATCAACAAACCCTCAACAATGTCGACTGAAGCTGCACCTATCCCATCCATCACCTCACTCAGAATTCCTATCATCAAGAAGGGAGAATATGATCTCTGGAGCATGAAGATGAGGCAGTACCTTGCTATTACTGACCATGCTCTATGGGATGTAATTGTCAATGGTAATGTTGTTCTTGATGAACCTTTACAAGTTGAAGGACAACCCAAACCACCTCAACCAACCTTGCCAGCAGCTACAAAGAGAAATCAAGATAAGGCTCTCAACATACTGCTGTCTGCTATTCCTGATGGTCACCTACTGAAGTTCCATGATGCTAAGGATGCAAAACAATTATGGGCTGCGATCAAGACAAGATTTGGAGGTAATGATGCTTCAAAGAAGATGCATAGAAACTTATTGAAGCAGCAGTTTGAAACCTTCACTGTTGGTGAAAGAGAAGGTCTTGATGCTGCCTATGACAGATTTCAAAATCTACTTAGCATGCTAGAACTGTATGGAGCAGAGGTATCTGTTGAAGATGCAAATTTGAAGTTCTTAAGGAGTTTGCCATCTGTCTGGCATGTGGTTGCTACTATGATTAGAGGACAACCTGGATTGGAGTCTATGGACTTTGATGATCTTTATAACAATTTGAAAGTGTACGAGCAAGAGATGAATGGTCACAGTTCTCAGAAAACTCACAAAATAGCTTTTGTGTCTTCTGAAAACAGAAGCAGTACTTCCACTAAAAGTACTGCTTATCCTTCTCAAAGTACTGTTGGTGATTCACAGCATGTTTGCACAACCACAACTACTCCCAATCCATCACCAACAAACAACACCAATTCTGATGATGTTGTATGTTCCTTCTTTGCATAACAAGCCACTTTACCTGTTACCTATCAAGAAGACTTGTTGTAGATTGAAGAAGATGCTTTAGAGGAGATTGACATAAGATGGCAAGTAGCTATGATCACTGCAAGGATCAAGAAGTTCATGAACAAGACAGGAAGGGGAATTGATTTCAAAACCAAACAAGGTATAACTTTTGACAAATCCAAGATTGAATGTTTCAATTGTCAAAAGCTCGGACACTTTGCAAGGGAATGCAAGTTTGCAAAATATCAGGCAAACAGGATGGTTGAACAACCCAAGGTTGAAAGAAAGGAGGTTCCTATTACTGAATCACAACCAAAAGCTTTGGTGGCTCAAGAAAATTTAGCAGAGATTGACTGGAGTGCTGAATTTGATGATGAACCTGTAACCTATTCTATGGTTGCAATGGAAGAGTTTGATTGGGGCACAGCTTTTGATGAGGAACCAGGATATGCTGCTTTGGAATCAAGAGATGGTCTTGGAAGCTTTGACTGGAGCATGGAGGATGAAGATGAACCTGTTCAGATTGCTATGGTAGCTACTTCACCAAGTTTATCCAATGTCTCTGAGGTATGCTCTAAGTGTAATGATGTTTATCAAAAGCTGCTTAAAGAATATGTGACTGAAAGAGATAATTGTAGAACAGCTAGGTCTGAGGTAGCTGGTTATCAATTAACTTTAGAGTCAATGGAAGCCAAAATATTAACACATGAAAATAATGAAATGGCTTGGGCAGAAAAATATGAGCAACAAGATTACCAATTGAAATTAAGTGAATGGAAGTTAGGATGTAAGGTGTCTGAATTAGAAAAGATTACTAAGGAAAGAGATACTTTGTTAGAAAAACTTGGTAGTATTAAACAGGCTGGTCTATCACATGTTCAATTTGTTGAAAAACAAAGAGTCATAAACAGTAGAGCTGGACTAGGTTATGGTGAAGATAGTAGTTCAGATGAGACCTCACCTAGTGATAAGGAAGAAACCCCACCTAGTGATAAGGAAGAGATTCCACCTAGTGATGATGACCTTACAAGCTCAGAAGAAAACACATCTAGGAATGAGGAACCAATTAGTGAATCACCTCCTGAGTTTAAGAAAGATAAGGAGTACCACTCAGTTCCTCCACCCACTGGTCAGTTTCAACCACTTAGGACAGATGTTTCTCGTTATGGTGTAGACAACCTAGAGTTTAGAAAGAAGCTTACTGGTCCATTTAGTTCTGAGAAACCTAAGAATGATTTTCAAAGGGGTAATGATCAAAAGTTTCCTACAGCCTTTCAAAAACAAGCAGTACCTCCAAAAACTTTTCAAAGTACTGCTGGACATTCAGTAGTACCTCCAAGAGAAACTTTTCAAAATACTGCTCACTATAGGAAACCTTTTAATCATAGAAGAGGATTTGGGAATATGGAGAGAAAGTTATGTTATGTATGCTATAGTCCTGATCACTTGATTAAGCATTGTGACTTACACTCAGAATATTTAAGTTAGTTCCCAAAGAATAGACCTGCCACCCATAAGCCAAGAGAGACTAGACCAGTTTGGAATCACTCAAATAGGGTCAACCATAGTAATTTCTCTAAAGACTATAGGTACCCTCACCAGAAAAGAATGTTTTCCAAACCACCAGTACCTTCACACATTGCTAAGTCTCAAGAAGTACCTTCTCAAAGGACTGATAAGTTTTCACCCAATCATGGTACTGCTAACACTTTTTCACCTAGAAGACCTAAGAGATTCAATTCATATAAAAGGTCTTACACCTCAAGCAGAATACCTAGATTAGAGAAACCTAAGGTCAAACGAAATTGGGTTCAGAAAGAAAGTAATGATGGGGAACAAGCAGTACTTTCATCAGATAAGGGTGAAACAGGGAGTGTTGTTGATAATACAACACAGGACATGGGACCAACTCAAATGATCATTGACCATGCCTTTAAAACCAGTGGAGATTACATACTAAAGGAATTCAAGTATGTCACTCCACAAGGGGAACACAAGTCAGTAATGGCTTGGGTTCCTAAAAGAAACTAACCCTTTTCTTTAATGTGCAGGGCAACCCAGAGGAGGAGCTTAAAGATCATATTATTGTTGATAGTGGTTGCTCTGGCAGCATGACAGGGGATAAGGAGATCCTGTCAGATTTTAAGGCATATTATGGAGAAAGAGTTGCATTTGGTAATGATCCTGATGGAGGGTGTAAAACCCGCAAATTAACACAATATGAAAAGACTAAAATGCCCTCGAATTAAAATCTTGGGAACTTATGAATACGAATTAAATGAAAGTTAACCTAAGTTATTAACTAAATTAAAACTATACAATATACATTTCGTTACAAAAAAAAAAAAAAAAAAAAAAAAAAAAAAAAAAAAAAAAGAATACTAATTTGGCCGCCCCCCCCTTGACCATAATATGGGCCAAGTTCTTGATTGGCTAAAATTTGGTAAGTCTTAATGGTAAATTAATCCTACCTTAAATGCCCTAATCACAATACTCGGTATTCCTTTTTTTTCCTAAATACCGATCTTCAAAAAGATTAACAAAACCCTAAAAAGAAAAAAAAAAACTCTCACAAAAATTTCGGTTCTTCCCTCTTGTTGTGTTCCTGCTGTGTCGATCAAAAAGAAACCAAGAGAAGCCTTGAATCTTGTCCTTAATTCGCTTATCATCCATCACGAGGTAACCGTGTAACGCATATGTTCACCCATACGAATTTGTGAATCAAAAAAAACTAAGCAAAACGTTTTTTTTGTTATTGTTTTCTGCTGCTGTTGTGCGAACCAGAAAAGAAAGGAAAAGAAGCCTTCGTGTGGTGTCTTTGATCCGTGTTGTGTTCGTGGTTTTCGTGGTCATCGAGGGTATCGTGTTCTTATTTAATTCGTATTCTTATTCCGTTGTTATAATCGAAATATATGTGTTATAAAATCAAAAACATTCACATAAAATCATGAGTGATAAAACTCTAAAACTATGTTTGTGAATTGGATACCACTTTTGGGTGTGAAATAATTGATGAGAATGATGTTAAATATGTTAATGAAGGATCAAAATATGTTATGGACTCAATTAAAAACGTTTGGGATGAAAAACATGTGATTTGGATATGAAAAACCCTAACTTGGTTAACTTGCTGTGTGGAATGTTTCTGAGTCCGAAATTTGTTCAACTTTGAAGGGCTATAACTTTATGATGGAATCGTGTTTTTGAGTGTTGCAAAATCCCTAAACTAAGTTCATTGAAATAGCTATCTGGAGAAATTTAGTTTGTAATTTTTAGAGGATTAGAAGGTTACTTTTTGATTTTTAGAAAATTATGTGTCTGGTCGGATTTTGTGAGTCTGGAAAATCAGTCCGGGTTTTCCATTTTTAATTTTCAAACCGTATTGAGTTAGAAGGTGTCCTTTGAACTGGGTAATATTCAAGATGTATATGACTTCCTGGAATTTTTATAGATTTTTGTGAATTTTTCTTAAAAGGTTTCTAGCTAATAACTTTTCGTATAGTAAAATTTCTCAGAAATCTGGACGTGTTGTGAAAGTGGATTTTTAATACATATCTATACCACATAATAAAATCTGGAAAAATTTTATAAAATAGTTTAGACATGTGAGCACCTCTGGGAATTTTTGGGGATTTTAATACTGAGTTCTTATACGATTTAGAATTTATGGAAAACCTGACAAATTTGTACTTAAAACTGTGTGATGTTATAAAGTGTAAAATTGTGAACTAAAGGGTGTGATGTGTTTATTATGTAACCTTAAGGGTATAAATGGATATTTTGATAAAATCAAAGGTCATAACTTATAAAATCTGTAACTTGATGATATTTTCACATTGAACCCTAAACTTATGATAATTACATATTGGACCCCTAAAGTTATGATAACTACTATATGACACTAAAACTTGTGAATGACATTATGAATCATAAGCTAAGAATATGATCATCTCTAATCTTTTAATTTGAAATACGAGAACGTTAATGATCAAAGCTCCTTAATATGAAATGAGAAGTAACATGAAACCATATGATTATACGAACTTAAGAGAACTTATGTTTAATTGTAGATCGGGTGAAGAGGGAGTGATCATTCATCCCTATTCTTTTGTTGCCTTGGTATTTGGTGTGCTTTGTCGAGGTACGGATATTCTGTCTTACTCTAAGACACATTGCTTCGTACATTATGTTTTCCCTTTTCAGTAGGGATATTTCTTATGATCCGATATCTGCTATGATTCCCTTTTGTTTGATTCTTGGCTTTCATTGTATGATTGCCATTCTTATGTGATTCATTCTGACATTTGTTTAAATGTCTCTGCTATGATATGATTATGTGTTTGCTATGATTTGTTGAGATACACCTTCGTTTCTCTTGCTATGCTTTAGCTTTGATTATGATTTGGTATGATATGTTAGATCTGTGCCTGAGCTTAACTAGTTCTGGAGGTACCAGGACCATGTGTAGGATGGCACCCTATGCATGACACTCCCGTAGAGGTGTGATAGATCTACGGCGTTCCCCCTTATGATATGATATGTATTATGTGTGATCACTATTGGCCATTTATGCGTGTGTGTGACCAGTCTAGTACTGTCACACATACTTATGTTGGGAGCGTATGGATGCATCCTAGGATTATGTATGTATGTGTATGTATGGTGACCAGGTGGTGTGTGCCTTACACCCCTCTCACACTTATGGTACTTAGAGGTCTCCCCTCTTCGTGCACTTTATGATATGATATGATTTGACGGATTATGTATGTATGGAGTTCTTATGGCACATCCTTTTATGAACCTTCTCATTATTTTCCCTTCCATTTATTGATCAGTTCTTATTCAGTTCTCATGCACTCTTAACTTTTGATATGTTTTGATTCGTATGACTTATGATTATGATTATGATTATGATTTCGTATCTTTCATTTCTTCGTTGCTTATGCTTATCTACCTTTATGATTTGTTATTTCGTTTATATCCGTTCACTGGGCTTTTTAAGCTCAGCCGCATGTTTTCTTTCTTATGCGGCAGGTAATAAGCAGGGCGACGGGCATGGGGATGAGAGAGTAGATTATTGAGAGACCCATTTTGTTTATCATTTTGTAGTCCATTGTTTCGGACATTTCATTATTTCCGCAACTTGAATATTATTTACTTTGGTTTGTTTGGTTAACCCATTATGCGTTGGGATTATCTTTGATACTAGACTTGATGTTCAAGGTCTAGTTATTTATTAAAGACTTCCGCTTGCGTTATGTATGCTTTGTATGACACCATAATGTGATATCTTGACCTTGGCGGGTCGGGGTGTTACAATTATGGTATCAGAGCCACTGGGTTTGACCTGTAGAACCTTAGAAATGACCTGTGAGGATTTGGGTAGACACTAGGCTTTTCGTTGTCGCGATCTCTTTCTTCGTATTTTGACCCTTACGTTTCTTCTGTCCTTTTGTCTCATTTGTGATCTTTCAGATGGTAATGACTCGTGAGGAAGCTGCTTTTGATGCTGCTGTGCAGCGAGCTGTTGCTGCGTTGATCCCTGGTTTGACTGAGCGTATCGCAGAGGATATTAGGAGGAACACCGCTAGTAGTAGTGGTGGTGGTGGTAATGGCAATGGTGGTAACGGTGGTGGTGGTGGTGATGCTCCACCAGCATCGATCCATGTATGGTTGGAGCGTTTTGGTAAGCAGAAACCGAAATCGTTTAGTGCGGCTACTTCTCCTGTTGAGGCGGAGAACTGGATTTCTCACATTGAGAAAATCTTTGAGGTGCTTGGGTGTGATGACGTGTTTAAGGCACGTTTGGCTAGTTACAAGTTTGAGGGGGATGCCCTCAATTGGTGGAAGGCGTATAGGACTGCTAAGGGAGGTGAAACGTATGTGGCTGGGTTATCTTGGGCTGAATTTAGGGAGATCTTCTTTCTCCAGTATTTCCCTCAATCCGAGAGACTGAAGTTCGAGCGGGACTACCATCAGATTTATCAGTTGGATAGGGAGACGAGTGGGGAATATATGAAGCGGTTTGTTAGGCTAGCGGGTTTCTTGGGCGAGAAGGCAGGGCCTCCGGCAGAGCAGGCTTTACACTTTAAGTGGGGGTTACGGGATGAGTTGTTGGATGGTATTCTCAACACTAATTTTGATGATGTGGCACAAGTTGCCAACGCGGTTCGTAACAAAGAGTTGATGCAGCAGAGATCTAGGCGTGGGGTAAAAAGGTCTCTGGAGGGTGATCAGCAGCAGGTCCAGGGTAGTAGTAGCAGGAATGTTGTTTCGCGGGGAAATGAGTTTCGGGGTACTGATAGGCGGGGTAACAACAATGGTGGACAGAATCAGCGGTCAGGTCGTGACCAGCAGTATAGAGGTCAGCAGAGTCGGGGCAATCAGCAGAGTCAGGGCTATCAGCAGGGTAATCGGGGTTCTGGTTCTTCTTCGGCTGGTCAGGGGAATGTGGAACGGCTTCCACCTCCTCCTGTTTGTGTCGAGTGTGGGAAAACCCATCCGGGTCGTACTTGCTATAGGGCTTCTGGGGCGTGTTTTAATTGTGGTGAGGTTGGACATCGGGCTAGGGATTGTCCGAAGGCGAATGGTAACAATCGTGGTAATGGAAGTGGTGGACAACAGGCCTCTAAAGGTCGGGTATTTGCACTTACTAGAGATCAGGCTGCGGGTTCTTCTGGCACTGTTTCGGGTATGCTCTATTTATTTGATCGTTCTGTCCTTGTTTTATTTGATACGGGAGCTACTCATTCTGTTATATCTGTTACGTTTGCTAAATCCATAAAATCAACCGCAACACCATTAAAATATGCTTTATCCATATCAACCCCTATGAAAACTTCCGTAGTCATTACGCATGAATACGTGGATTGTCCTCTTCGCTTTGATGATAGGATTCGCCCTGCGAATCTTCTTCCTCTCGATATGTATGATTTCGATGTGATTTTGGGTATGGATTGGTTGTCGGAGCATCGAGCTACGATTGACTGCCATACTAGGCGTGTGATATTTGGCGATCTTTGTAATCCGGAATTTGTTTACCAGGGCTGTCGGCTTGGTAAACCTATTAAGACCATATCCGCTATGAAAGCTCGTTCTTTGTTAACTCATGGTTGTGAGGGTTTTCTGGCTTCGATTATGGATTCATCTTTGGAGGTTCCTAGTATCGAGGACCTCTCTGTTGTTCGTGAATTCCCTGATGTATTTCCTGATGAACTCCCAGGCATGCCGCCTGAGCGTGAAGTGGAATTCTCTATTGATTTAATTCCTGGTGCGGAACCTATTTCCAAGGCTCCTTATCGTATGGCTCCTGTGGAATTGAAAGAATTGAAAGAGCAGTTGCAAGAATTGCTTGAATCTGGTTCCATTCGTCCTAGTGTTTCGCCGTGGGGTGCTCCGGTGTTATTCGTTAAGAAGAAGGACGGTAGTATGAGGTTGTGTATCGACTACCGTGAGCTTAACCGGATCACTATTCGTAATCGTTATCCGCTTCCTCGCATCGATGATTTGTTTGATCAGCTTCAGGGTGCTAAATTCTTTTCTAAGATCGACTTGAGGTCGGGTTATCATCAGCTACGTGTGAAGGAGCAAGATGTTCCTAAGACCGCGTTTCGTACGAGATATGGCCACTATGAGTTCCTAGTCATGCCTTTTGGGTTGACGAATGCGCCAGCGGTTTTCATGGACTTGATGAATCGGGTTTTCCATGAGTACTTGGATAAATTTGTGATTGTGTTTATTGATGACATCTTGGTCTACTCTAAGACTAAGGAAGAGCATGAGAGTCATCTTCGTATTGTGTTGGAAACTTTGAGGCAGAAGAAGTTGTACGCCAAGTTCTCCAAGTGTGAGTTCTGGTTAGGGCAAGTTGCATTTCTAGGTCATGTCGTTTCCGCAGATGGTATCAAAATGGATCCGGCTAAGGTTGAGGCTATCACTAAGTGGCCAAGACCGACCAATGTGACTGAGATCAGGAGTTTTCTGGGTTTGGCTGGTTATTATCGAAGGTTTGTTGAAGGTTTTTCTCGTTTGTCCCTACCTTTGACTCAGCTTATGCGCAAGGGAGAGAAATTTGTATGGACCGACGAGCGAGAGGCTAGTTTTGAGGAGTTGAAGAAGAGGCTTGTTTCTGCACCGATTCTTACCCTTCCATCTGGTTCGGGAGGTTATCAGATTTATAGTGATGCTTCAAAGAAGGGTTTGGGTTGTGTCTTGATGCAGCGTGGGAAAGTGATTGCTTATGCTTCTAGGCAGTTGAAACCATATGAGGCGAACTATCCTACTCACGATCTTGAGTTAGCTGCTGTTGTCTTTGCTTTGAAAATCTGGAGGCATTATCTTTATGGTGAGAGTTGTGATATATTCACCGACCATAAGAGCTTGAAGTACATCTTCACCCAGAAAGAGTTGAACATGCGACAGAGGCGTTGGTTAGAGTTGTTGAAAGATTATGATACCAATATTCAGTATCACCCTGGGAAAGCCAATGTTGTGGCTGATGCTTTGAGTCGTAAGTTAGGAATGATTGCTAGTCTTGACTTTGAGCCGAGGATTCTGAATGACTTAGAGCTTATGGAGGTTGAATTGTGTGTTCGTGGGCATGATGGTTTTTGGGCTAGCTTGAAGGTGGAGCCTGATTTGATGTTGAGGATTAAGGAAGCCCAGAAAGATGATGGTGACTTATGGGCTATTGTGCAGAATATTGAGGATGGTAAGCAGTCGGATTTTCGTGTGGATGCAGATGGTATCGTTTGGTTTGGTGAGCGTTTATGTGTTCCTGATGATTCTACTCTTCGTGACGCTGTGCTTTCTGAGGCACATAGTTCTCCGTTTTCTATTCATCCGGGTTCGACTAAGATGTATCATGATCTGAAGCAACATTTTTGGTGGAATGGGATGAAGCAGGATGTGGCTTTGCATGTGGCTAGATGTATGACTTGTCAGCAAGTTAAGATTGAACATCAGCGTGCAAGTGGTCTGTTGCAACCTCTTGATATTCCTATGTGGAAATGGGATGAGATATCGATGGACTTCGTTACTGGTTTACCTCGTACTCTTCGGAAGCATGACGCTATTTGGGTCGTTGTTGACCGTCTGACCAAATCTGCGCATTTTCTTCCTATTCGTATTGATTATTCTGTGGGTCGTTTGGCCGAGATCTTCCAGCAGGAAATTGTTCGATTGCATGGTATGCCGTCTTCTATTGTGTCCGATCGTGATCCTCGTTTTACATCTCGTTTCTGGAAAGGGTTACATAAAGTTTGGGGTGCACGGCTTAAATTCAGTACGGCATTTCATCCTCAGACCGATGGGCAGTCGGAGCGGACGATTCAGACATTGGAGGATATGTTGAGGTCTTGTGCTTTAGAGTGGACAGGCCACTGGGATGATTACTTGTGTTTAGTGGAGTTTGCTTACAATAATAGTTGGCACGCTAGTATTCGGATGGCTCCGTTTGAGATGTTATATGGGCGTAAGTGTAGGGCGCCGGTTTGTTGGAATGAGGTCGGGGAAAGACTCATTGAGGGACCTGAAATGATTAGAATTACTAATGAGAAAGTGGATGTAGCCAGGGAGAAGTTGAAGGAAGCTCGTGCTAGGCAGAAGAGCTATGCTGATCGTCATCGTCGTGATGTTATGTTTAATTCTGGTGATCGTGTTTTCTTGAAGGTTTCTCCGTTTCGAGGTGTTAAGCGTTTCGGTATGAAAGGGAAACTTAGTCCGCGCTATATTGGTCCGTTTGAGATTCTTGATCGTGTTGGTGAGGTATCTTATCGTTTGGCGCTACCTCCCCAGTTATCGCACGTGCATAACGTTTTTCATGTGTCACTTCTTCGTGGGTATAATTATCATCCGCTTCACGTTGTGTCTTGCCCGTTCGATCAGATTCGGGAAGACCTTTCTTACAGTGAAGAACCTGAGGCTATTTTGGAGCGTCAGGAAAGAGTCATGAGAACTAAAACCATTCCGTTCGTAAAGATTCTTTGGAAGAACCATCCTGAGAGCGAGGCTACTTGGGAAACCGAAGAGTCAATACGATCCGATTATCCGAATTTCTCTTTTTGATTTGGTACGTATTCATTTCGTTATTGCTTTCGATTTCGCATTTCATTTCGACTTCGCACTTCAATTTTCGAGGACGAAAAATTTTTTTAAGATGGGAAGAGTTGTAAAACCCGCAAATTAACACAATATGAAAAGACTAAAATGCCCTCGAATTAAAATCTTGGGAACTTATGAATACGAATTAAATGAAAGTTAACCTAAGTTATTAACTAAATTAAAACTATACAATATACATTTCGTTACAAAAAAAAAAAAAAAAAAAAAAAAAAAAAAAAAAAAAAAAAAAAAAAAGAATACTAATTTGGCCGCCCCCCCCCTTGACCATAATATGGGCCAAGTTCTTGATTGGCTAAAATTTGGTAAGTCTTAATGGTAAATTAATCCTACCTTAAATGCCCTAATCACAATACTCGGTATTCCTTTTTTTTCCTAAATACCGATCTTCAAAAAGATTAACAAAACCCTAAAAAAACTCTCACAAAAATTTCGGTTCTTCCCTCTTGTTGTGTTCCTGCTGTGTCGATCAAAAAGAAACCAAGAGAAGCCTTGAATCTTGTCCTTAATTCGCGTATCATCCATCACGAGGTAACCGTGTAACGCATATGTTCACCCATACGAATTTGTGAATCAAAAAAAACTAAGCAAAACGTTTTTTTTTGTTATTGTTTTCTGCTGCTGTTGTGCGAACCAGAAAAGAAAGGAAAAGAAGCCTTCGTGTGGTGTCTTTGATCCGTGTTGTGTTCGTGGTTTTCGTGGTCATCGAGGGTATCGTGTTCTTATTTAATTCGTATTCTTATTCCGTTGTTATAATCGAAATATATGTGTTATAAAATCAAAAACATTCACATAAAATCATGAGTGATAAAACTCTAAAACTATGTTTGTGAATTGGATACCACTTTTGGGTGTGAAATAATTGATGAGAATGATGTTAAATATGTTAATGAAGGATCAAAATATGTTATGGACTCAATTAAAAACGTTTGGGATGAAAAACATGTGATTTGGATATGAAAAACCCTAACTTGGTTAACTTGCTGTGTGGAATGTTTCTGAGTCCGAAATTTGTTCAACTTTGAAGGGCTATAACTTTATGATGGAATCGTGTTTTTGAGTGTTGCAAAATCCCTAAACTAAGTTCATGGAAATAGCTATCTGGAGAAATTTAGTTTGTAATTTTTAGAGGATTAGAAGGTTACTTTTTGATTTTTAGAAAATTATGTGTCTGGTCGGATTTTGTGAGTCTGGAAAATCAGTCCGGGTTTTCCATTTTTAATTTTCAAACCGTATTGAGTTAGAAGGTGTCCTTTGAACTGGGTAATATTCAAGATGTATATGACTTCCTGGAATTTTTATAGATTTTTGTGAATTTTTCTTAAAAGGTTTCTAGCTAATAACTTTTCGTATAGTAAAATTTCTCAGAAATCTGGACGTGTTGTGAAAGTGGATTTTTAATACATATCTATACCACATAATAAAATCTGGAAAAATTTTATAAAATAGTTTAGACATGTGAGCACCTCTGGGAATTTTTGGGGATTTTAATACTGAGTTCTTATACGATTTAGAATTTATGGAAAACCTGACAAATTTGTACTTAAAACTGTGTGATGTTATAAAGTGTAAAATTGTGAACTAAAGGGTGTGATGTGTTTATTATGTAACCTTAAGGGTATAAATGGATATTTTGATAAAATCAAAGGTCATAACTTATAAAATCTGTAACTTGATGATATTTTCACATTGAACCCTAAACTTATGATAATTACATATTGGACCCCTAAAGTTATGATAACTACTATATGACACTAAAACTTGTGAATGACATTATGAATCATAAGCTAAGAATATGATCATCTCTAATCTTTTAATTTGAAATACGAGAACGTTAATGATCAAAGCTCCTTAATATGAAATGAGAAGTAACATGAAACCATATGATTATACGAACTTAAGAGAACTTATGTTTAATTGTAGATCGGGTGAAGAGGGAGTGATCATTCATCCCTATTCTTTTGTTGCCTTGGTATTTGGTGTGCTTTGTCGAGGTACGGATATTCTGTCTTACTCTAAGACACATTGCTTCGTACATTATGTTTTCCCTTTTCAGTAGGGATATTTCTTATGATCCGATATCTGCTATGATTCCCTTTTGTTTGATTCTTGGCTTTCATTGTATGATTGCCATTCTTATGTGATTCATTCTGACATTTGTTTAAATGTCTCTGCTATGATATGATTATGTGTTTGCTATGATTTGTTGAGATACACCTTCGTTTCTCTTGCTATGCTTTAGCTTTGATTATGATTTGGTATGATATGTTAGATCTGTGCCTGAGCTTAACTAGTTCTGGAGGTACCAGGACCATGTGTAGGATGGCACCCTATGCATGACACTCCCGTAGAGGTGTGATAGATCTACGGCGTTCCCCCTTATGATATGATATGTATTATGTGTGATCACTATTGGCCATTTATGCGTGTGTGTGACCAGTCTAGTACTGTCACACATACTTATGTTGGGAGCGTATGGATGCATCCTAGGATTATGTATGTATGTGTATGTATGGTGACCAGGTGGTGTGTGCCTTACACCCCTCTCACACTTATGGTACTTAGAGGTCTCCCCTCTTCGTGCACTTTATGATATGATATGATTTGACGGATTATGTATGTATGGAGTTCTTATGGCACATCCTTTTATGAACCTTCTCATTATTTTCCCTTCCATTTATTGATCAGTTCTTATTCAGTTCTCATGCACTCTTAACTTTTGATATGTTTTGATTCGTATGACTTATGATTATGATTATGATTATGATTTCGTATCTTTCATTTCTTCGTTGCTTATGCTTATCTACCTTTATGATTTGTTATTTCGTTTATATCCGTTCACTGGGCTTTTTAAGCTCAGCCGCATGTTTTCTTTCTTATGCGGCAGGTAATAAGCAGGGCGACGGGCATGGGGATGAGAGAGTAGATTATTGAGAGACCCTTTATGTTTATCATTTTGTAGTCCATTGTTTCGGACATTTCTTTATTTCCGCAACTTGAATATTAATTACTTTGGTTTGTTTGGTTAACCCTTTATACGTTGGGATTATCTTTGGTACTAGACTTGATGCTCAAGGTCTAGTTATTTAATAAAGACTTCCGCTTGCGTTATGTATGCTTTGTATGACACCATAATGTGATATCTTGACCTTGGCGGGTCGGGGTGTTACAGAGGGAGAATCACTGGCAAAGGAACAATCAAGGCTGGATGTATTGATTTTGAGAATGTTAGATATGTGAAGGAGCTCAAGTTCAATCTTTTGTCAGTATCTCAAATTTGTGACAAGAAGTATCCAATTCTGTTCACTGATACAGAATGTCTCATTCTCTCCCCTGAGTTCAAATTTGTTGATGATCACTTGGTAACATTGAGAGTACCAAGAACCAATGATGTGTACAGTTTAGACTTAAAGAGTCTCAATTCTGCTGGAAGAGCAACATGTTTAGTAGCAAAGGCATCATTGGAAGAAGCACATTTGTGGCACAGAAGACTAGGTCATGTTAATTTTAAGAACATCAACAAGCTGGTCAAAGGAAATTTAGTTAGAGGTTTACCTTCCAAAACATTCAAGACTGATCATTCATGTTTGGCTTGCAAGAAGGGTAAACAACATAAAGCTTCATGTAAGAAGCTTGGGGAAAGAGATATTAGAGAACCTTTGAAATTGCTACACATGGATCTGTTTGGACCAGTTTCAGTAGAGAGTTTAAACAAGAAGAAGTACTGCTTGGTTGTGACAGATGATTGTAGCCGATTTAGTTGGGTCTTTTTCTTGGGATTCAAAGATGAAACCTTTGATGCTATCCATGACCTGATAGTAGCCCTTGAAAATCAATTAAGACTCAAAGTAAGAGGTATTAGATGTGACAATGGAACAGAATTCAAGAACAAGCATATGGATGAATTCTGTGCCAAGAAAGGGATCAAGAGAGAGTTTAGCATTGCTAGAACACCCCAGCAGAATGGTGTTGCAGAAAGAAAGAACAAGACTTTGATAGAAGCAGCTAGAACAATGCTTGCAGATTCCCAATTACCTATTCTCTTTTGGGCTGAAGCCATAAGTTCTGCTTGCTATGTGTTAAATAGAGTTTCAGTAACTAAACCTCAGATGAAGACACCTTATGAGTTACTAATGGGAAAGAAACCAAACATTCGTTTTCTAAAACCTTTTGGCTGCTCTCTGACTATTCTAAATACCATTGACTCTCTGGGAAAATTTGATGGTAAGTCAGATGAAGGATATCTATTGGGTTATTGTACAAATAGCAAAGGTTTTAGAGTTTACAACAGGAATACCAAAAGGGTACAAGATTGTCTTCATGTTGAATTTTTGGAAGATAAGGAAACTCAGAAAGGTAAAGGTCCTGATTGGATGTTTGATCTTGATCTCAAGTTCACTCCATCTATGAATTATGTTCCTGTTAGAGAAGAGAATCAGGCTAATCACAAAGAAGATGATTCACAGTACATTGTTCATGGAGTCAATGTTACACCAGAAGATGTTCCTGACAAAGAACCTGAAGTTACTTTTGAAGACCAAAGTACTGCTCAACCAACTAATACAGTATCTGATGCAGATCAATCCATACAAGATGAACTTAATAGGATGCTTTTTCAAGAAACTATAGCACAATCCTATGAAGATGAACAAAGGAAGGCTTATGAAGCTGCAAAGAAAAAGAGTGTATTTCAAGATACTGTTCACAGTACTTTTGATCAAGGTACTGATGATCTTTTTGACAGTACTTCTGGTGTGTTAGAACAATCAAATTGGAACAATGCTGATGATTCCAATGTTGATAACGATGATTTGGATAATGCTAACATTCCTGGTTTAGAAGAAATTGATGATGAGCTTAATCCAAAAGGTATTTTCTCCAATGAAGGGATTGATTTTACTAACTTAGAGTCTGATCTTCCAGTACCACCAACTCCTACATTGAGAGTTCATAAAGCTCATCCTCAAAGTAACATTATTGGATCACCCTCTTCAGGAGTGGTTACAAGGAACAAAGTTAAAGGACTTTCTAAGCAACATACTGCTTTACTTAGCTTTGTTTACAAACAAAACAGGATGAATCACAAGGATCAACAAACATGCCTGTTTGCTTGCTTTCTATCTCAAGAAGAACCCAAGAAGGTAGCTCAAGCTTTAGCTAATGAAAGTTGGGTTGAAGCCATGCAAGAGGAGCTTCTACAATTCAAGCTTCAAGAAGTTTGGGTATTATGTGATTTACCAGATGGCAAAAGAGTCATTGGTACAAGATGGGTTTTCAGAATCAAAAGAGATGAAAGAGGGAATGTTATCAAAAATAAAGCTAGATTGGTTGCACAAGGATATCGCCAAGAAGAAGGAGTGGATTATGATGAAGTATTTGCTCCTGTTGCAAGGATAGAGGCAATAAGGTTATTTCTTGCCTTTGCATCATATATGGGATTTCCTGTCTACCAAATGGATGTGAAAAGTGCTTTTCTTTATGGCACAATTTCTGAGGAAGTTTATGTTAAACAACCTCCTGGTTTTGAAGATCCTGCACATCCAAACAAAGTCTACAAAGTGATCAAGGCACTGTATGGCCTTCATCAAGCTCCCAGAGCTTGGTATGAGAGACTCTCAAATTTTCTATTACAACATGGTTATAGGAGAGGAGCAATTGATAAGACTTTGTTTATCAAAAGGGATAAGAAAGATATTATGTTAGTCCAAGTATATGTGGATGATATTATATTTGGAGCCACAAAGAAGTCTATGGTGAAAGAATTTGAAGATCTTATGCAGAAGGAGTTTCAAATGAGTTCTATGGGAGAATTAAATTTCTTTTTGGGACTTCAAGTTAGACAAACAAGAGATGGAATCTTCATTAACCAAGAAAAGTATGTTGCAGACATACTTAAACGATTTAACCTTCCAAATCTCAGGCCTGCCACCACACCCATTGATAACAATAAACCCTTAGGCAAGGATGAAGATGGACAAGCTGTGGATGTCAAGCTTTATAGATCCATGATTGGTTGTCTTATGTACTTAACTGCATCAAGACCTGACATCATGTTTGCTGTATGTTTGTGTGCAAGATATCAGGTTACACCCAAGGTTTCCCATATGTATGCAGTCAAGAGGATTTTTCGATATCTCAAGCATCAACCAAAGTTAGGATTATGGTATCCTAAGGAGTCACCTTTTCATTTGGAAGCTTTTTCAGATAGTGACTATGCAGGGGATAACTATGATAGAAGATCAACCTCAGGAGGATGTCAATATCTTGGAAGAAGATTAGTTTCCTGGCAATGTAAAAAGCAAACAATTGCTGCAACCTCCTCTACTGAAGTAGAATATGTTGCTGCTGCAAGCTGTTGTGGACAAGTTTTGTGGATGCAAAATCAACTCTTGGATTATGGATTCAACTTCAAAAATACTCCTATCAATATTGATAATGAGAGTACCATCTGCATTGTGAAGAATCCAGTTTATCACTCCAAGACCAAGCATATTCAGATAAGGCATCACTTCATTCGAGATTGTTATGAGCACAGGCTTATAAATGTGGTTAAGGTTCACACAGATGATAATGTAGCTGAACTACTCACTAAGGGATTTGATGTTTCAAGATTCAACCACTTAGTTGTGAGCATTGGGATGATTAACTACTAGGCTACATTTGAGGGGAGGCTTTAGTATTAGTTACTATACTTTCTATTAGTTCTTAATGAAAGTATTGATTTTTAGTAGTTTAGTTTAGACCATATGTTGTATTTGAGGGGAGGCAACATAGTCATTAGTTAGAACTTATGCATGAACCATTTACAAGTTCTTGGTTTAGTTTGGAGTATTGATTGTGGATAAGAAGATGGAACGTACTGCTTTGTTTCTTAAAGTACTGACTCAGCAAAGTACTGCTTCAACGTACTGCTTACGTGCATGTACTGTTCCAACGGTCAAAAATTGTGGGGCTATGGTTAATTAATTCCTTACGGCGGAGATAATAAGTTAATCAAAACGGTAACTTTATTATTTTGAGTTTGATTTGTTTCCATCCTATTTAAAGAAACTCTCCCTATTTCCCCGCCTTTTACCATATTTGAGATCCCTCATTCGCTTTTACACCACAATTTTTTTAACAAAACACACACTCAAAGCGAATACTTCTCTACCACTCATCATGGCTAATCGACTCACTGTTAGCAAACACAATATGATCGCTAATTTGGACAAGACAAGGGATAATGTTGATTTTCATGCGATCATTGATTTCTTAACTGGGTCTTCCATCAACTACTCTATTTTAGTTGACCCTGATGTTATTGGTCCCTGGATGCAAGAATTTTGGACTACTGCAACGATTGAAGATGACTCGTTGATTAGGGCTACGGTTGCTGGACGAACTATTCGGATTTCTGAGGCCACGATTAGGGATGTTTTGATGTTTAATGATGAAGGAGGGGCTGTTCGTTTTGAAAAACAAGTGCTTTGGGACACTTTAAGTGATATAGGTTATGAAGGAGATCTGACGAAACTTACTTTTCAGAAGCCTTTGTTTTGTTCTCATTGGAAGTACCTCATTCACGTCTTACTTCATTGTTTAAGTCCCAAGAGTACTTCTTTTGATCAATTTGGTCAAAATATTGCATCTGCATTAGTGGGTTTGGCTACCGATCAAAGGTTCAACTTTTCAAGACTAATTCTTGATGGTATGCTTACACATATTGCTAATGGTTCGCCATTCTTAATGTATCCAAGGTTTGTTCAGTTATTCTTGAACAATCAACTTGAGGATGTCCCTAAACCTCTAAGTTTTTTACCCACTGTCAAACTTCCACCAAAGGTGTTTACTTTTCTATCTAAACAAAGTGTTAAGTTTTCTGGAACCAACACACCTTTGACTGCTCATATATTGGGAGTTGCACAAGTTGTTAGAGATGCAGAGCAAGAGCAAGAGCAAGAAGCAAATTCTGAATCAGCAAGCCAAGAGTCTCCAGTTTCAAGAGAAGATAGTATTCCTCAACCTACTGCTTCTCAACATACTGCTTCTCCACATTCTGCTACTAGGGAAGATACTGCTCCTATGGACATTCCTACTCATGAGGAGTCAGACCAAGGTATGAATCAACCACCATCTCCTAATGATTATTCTTCCACAAATATGTCTAAGTAATTTGAAGAAGACGAGGCAGAGTTGGATAATTATGCTTTAACAAGGGAGTTAAGGAGGCTGAAAAAGGAGAGTGAGGCTCAAGCTGCAAAGATAGTCAAATTAAAGACTAAGTTTCAAAGGTTGAAAAAGTTTGTTTGGCCACTAGTTCAACACCATCGATTATGGGTAAAGTCTCAGAAGCAGAGTGGTCAGAAACCTAAGAAGTCTTCTCAGTCAAAGAAGAAAAAGTCTAAGAAGCAATCTTCATTCCAATTGGGGAGGAATTTAGAGAATTTGAATGAAGATGCTGGTTTTGAACAAGATGCTGGATTTATGGATGATACTTAGAGGACACCACCTGAAAATATTCCTCAAGATACTGCTGAGAGGAAGAGTGATGAAACAGAGCAAATCAATTTGGAAGAAGCTGCTGTTGAAGTAAGAAGTGGTGATACTGAGGAAATAAACTTGGAAGGAGCTGAAGCTGAAAGTACTGCTCAACAAGGTACTGAGAGGCAATTTACTATTACACCTAGAACTTTAGATTTTGAAGAAGATATTGGTCCTTCAATTCAAGTTCAAGAGGAAGTTGGTGTAACACCCCCAAAATTATAACAGCGGAAGATAGATCACTGGGGTATTACTTCCTAGCACAAAGTACAAGTCATGGAAAACGACCCTTGAAAAGAGACGTTTTAAAAGTGTTTCACATTTGATACATTAAATTCTCAGAGTTTGCAAAGGTCCCAACAGTTTTCATAAAACACAATGCTTTCAAAAGATTGCAAATGTTTTAAACATAACATAAATCTTTAAAATATAGACTCTTCAAATGTGAAAATATGCCGAGTCCTCAAAATATATCCGTGCGACTCCATCCCAGACCTTCATGTCTTTAAACCTGAGATAAAACATGCTAAAAAGGTCAACACAAAGGTTGAGTGAATCCATAGAGTTTTAGTAATAAGCAGTTGATCACAATATCGTTTATAAAAGTGACTAAGCAACAAATGCAGAGTCTAGTAAGGTAATTATTGCACTAAGCTCATGACATCGACGCCTTAAGTAATAAGTATGTAAGTTTGCCCCAGTGGGTGCCTTGCCAAGCACCTAGAGACCTCAAATATACTGCATATGGTTGCCCATGCAAGGGCAGCGGTCCAATATGGGGAGTTCAATCCCAAATAGATCTATTCACAATATTCGTGCTCACTCGCAAGTGATTAACGATTCATGATACGGGGACTTCATGGCAATAGTAGTACTTAGTGTCAATAATACATTCAGTTTAGAATACAGTTTTCAAGCAGTTGTGATCATAATAAAAGTAAGTAGCATGTATCTCCCCCACAGGGTTTGTAAATAGTTAAACAAGTAAAAGGTGGGGCTATGAACTCACCAATAATGAAGTAGCAACGGAAATCGGAGAAGTGTGCACGTCGAGAAAACCACAAGATCACAAGTGACCTAAATAAAATATAACACGACTTAGGCTCGGGGATTAAAGTATAATACTTTATATTTATGATTTAACTCAGTACTTGAACTCAAAATATCATATGGTCATTTATTTAAATGTCTTATAGCAAGATATGGGTCGAAAGACGTTTATAAAAGCTTATATGGTTTAAAAATGCAAAGCTGATGGAAATTTTATAAAATTGCCGCACCAATCGGGTCGCCATTTCTAAACCGTGAAGGCTAAAATTATGAACTTTATATGCTTAGAAAGTTATGACTCTGTACAATATGAAAATCAAGGCCTCACATTACTGAGAACTTCAGAACATGGGTAAAATTATAAATTTACCCCTGTGTCTCTAGATAGTTATACTCAGCATCCAAATAGGTTTAGGAAAAAGAGGGTATCTTCTTATCTACAGGTCTAATAGACACATGGCTTGTTGGAAACGTTTTCTACAGGTCTTGGCTACAACTTTCCTGTTTACACCAACCAAATGTTCTTTACAACATTTTAGAGTAATTAGCCTTTCAAATCTGACATGCATTCCTGGACCAGTTTTAGTGTGGATTTTCTCTAAAAATATCCAAGATGAATTAGGATGTAAGGTTTTCGGGGAAATGATCCTAAGACCTATGGATAACTCCCAATATTTTTATTTTTCCTTAAAACCTTCTGAGGAGAAAATGGTGAAGTCGTCTTGCTGGATGAAATCTGGGACAGATTTGGGCCAATGACAATGATCTACTTTTAAGCCTAATAAATGGGTTTTTGAACCAATGCATGCCTATATTCCATCATCACTACCATTTTATTAGTTAAAGAATTCAAAATGTCCAGGAGCTCAAGTTTATTTTGTGTATCTAATAAGTTTTATAAACAAAACATATGGAAAAATCAATAATAACTTCATCATAACCCCTTTTAAATCAATTCCTATCTTGTATCTAATAACCAAATCAAGCCTAACCACCTATCTAAATCTTATATCATTATAAAATATTGAATAAATATCCTTCAAATCACACATGCAAGAGTGATTTTTCTAATCCTTTAAAACTCTAAGTAAAATGATAGAAAAATCATAGAAAAAGAGGGAAATGAGGTTGAAAATGCTAAGAAAACTTACCAAGACGAATACCAAACGAATGATACAAGATTTGAGACTTGAAAACTTGAACAATGGTGGTGTTGGGCTGATGATTTTCGGCAGAAATGGGGTGGAGAAGGAGGTTTTGAAGTTGGGTGATTTTAGAGAGAGAGTTTTTGAGATGCAAGAACTAATAATGAATGTATCTTTGGAAGTATGAAAGTAAAGAGTGTGTAAGTAGATAAAGGGGGAGGGAGGCCGGCCATGGGGAGGTTCCAAGGTGTATTTACTTTATTATTTTGCAAAAATACATTGTATACATGTTTTGCACAAGTATCCTAAGTCACAGAGTGAGTTTGAAGGCCAACGGGGCTAAACCGGTAACGTTTTATGCATAGTTTGTAAAAATAAATGTCACAAGGATAATATTTTCATAAAACTATCACATTTAAATTAAAATGACCTAAATTGATGTTTCATAAATTTCCCGAGCCTTTCGGAGTGTCATAACGTCGTTAAAGCTTAAAACGCGAGCCGAAAACGCGTATAACGTAAAATGTGCACACTTCGAGTAGAAATGGAAAATTACATTATTCCATATGAAAACAAGTATGTGGGGATACATAAATCATATTAATGGGTAGTCTAAGCATAGCCTGACTCACATTACAAATTTCAGTGTACGTGTCACGACGTACGCGGGCAACTTTCCCGGCAAAAGCCAATTTACTTAAAATAACATAATAAGCAAATAAAATTAGTAAAATAATGACTTGGAAATTTCTCGGTTGTTACATTACCCATCCGTTAAAAAGGAATCATGTCCTCATGATTCAGTTTATCTTATCGGCTGACAGTGTGTCGGAAAAATAAAATGAGGGTACTTGTAGCGAATGGTTTCTAAGATAATTAGCGATGTAGTTTGATCAGTCGCCTTGGATTTCGGTGTTGAATGAGGCTGATTTTACATGGTGAAGGCAGGATAAAAGTCTGATTAGTTGTGTAATCTTAAGAAAATTCACAAATTGTTTTAAGGATATAAGTGAAAAGTCGTTTTTAATAAAACTTACCGGTGACTGCTCCCATTATAACATGATCCTTCCAGAATTAGACATAGGTAATTAGGCTATGTATAATTGAGGAACGATAATGTAATATTCGGTTTAGTCAAGTAGTTTTATGATCTTAACTGGTTCCTTATTAAAGTTAACCTTGTCGTCAAGCTGAATCTCCTCTAGTGGAATGATGAGAGTTTCATCCGATAGGCACTTCTTCGAGTTCGAATCGTAAAATGTGTTGTGCACGCTAGTGGGCTCTTTTGGGTGGTTCGAGTCGATAAGCTACCGGTCCAGCTTTTGCCAAATTCTTGAAGGGTTCAACGTACATCGAGTTCAGTTTTCATCATTTTCCGAAACTTAGCACGTGCTTTCGTGGCGAATTTTCACGTAACTCTCTTGACGATCTTGTACTGCTTGCAGCCTGTTGTCCTGGAGTGTTGTTCCTATGCCCGATGCGTACTAGCGATTAATGCGAATGGGATTACTACAGGAGCGTACTATCAGTCGTAAGAAGTAGATTCCAATGCCTTGGGGTTAAAGATAGTTACAAGGAGTAATTAATAATACCAATGAAAGATCTTGATGAATCACAAAAATAATAATAGAATTCTGTTAAGTGTAATGTTTTAGGAGCAAAGACTGCTTAAAAGGGATAGATTAGATATCTGTATGAACGAAGAAGCAAACTGTTATCAATCGATGCAAATGAAAGGGTCAATGAATCAGAACAATAATTAATGGATCAAGATATCCATATCATTCGTACTAGTATGAGCATAGAGTGCTCGGAAGAAAATTTGGTATTCATACGAACGAAGAAGCAAATGAAAGGGTGTGTAAAAGAGAGATCAATGACTCAAATTAATGCAAACAGGAGGACCATAAATCATAATAATAGTAAAGCGAAGGGATATAGAATATTAACATGAATAATCAATAAATCGAAACAACCAATAAATCGAGACAACCAACAAATCAAACCAATAATAAAAGAGGTCAATACTGAAAGATAGAATTCCAAATAAGGTTCAATAATAAACGAGACAGACAATATTCATTACGAATGTCAAATGAGAATGAATGAGGAAAATCCATAACTGAGAAGGATAATAAACACACGATTGTTGAAAGTGCGGTAAGTGAAATAGACAAGAATTAAGAAAGCAGTAAGCGTGACGATACCTTAGATGAGAACAAATGAGATAGACAATAAATGTGAAGGCAAATAGTAAAGGAGAAGGACGATAAATGTCATGGAAGAGAACAAATGGTAAATGATGAAATCCATAAATATCATGAATGTTATATAAGAATAACTGGGAAAATCAATAATTTAGAAAGACAATGTGCATCTCGAATGCTAAATGAGGAGAAAAAATGAGAACGATCAATAAATAAGAAAATACAAAAAGCAGCACGAATGCTAGCTGAGGGTAACAATTAATGAGAAACACAATAAGTGACAAAGACAATAAGCATTGTGATTGCAATTGAGAATGAATGGGTATCAACAATAAATGAGAGAAGCATTACGTTGAAAACATGCATTTTAAATAGGAACAACATAAAATGAGAGAGGCATTGAGTATCACGAAAGTTGTTTGGGGTTAAATGAGAACAAATAATAAATGGTAAAGTCAATAAATATCACGAATGTTGATTAAGTAAGATCCGCACTTGGCTCCTCGAGCTTTACTCTTCTCCAATCGAGACTGTAGGTTGGCCATCACATCTCGTTTCTGTTGACGTGAAATATCTCTCATGATGTGGCATGTGTGTCACCAACGATGGGATGCTGTGTTGGATGGGCTCTCTTGTGATAGACTCTGGTCGAGTGGGATGAGTGGGTTCTTCTTCGAGTGAGTAATCTTCTGGTTTGAGTTCACACTCTATAGCCTTATCCTCGAATGGCTTTGTCTCGCTATTAGACATTAGCATATAAGTTGGTGAAGTGGGTGTCAGAAGGGTGGCCGACAAATTTCCAAATTGTGTCCTCGGAATCGAAAGATAGTATTAAGTTAAGGTAAACATTGTTGTCATGCTTCGGTGTTACCTTCCTAGCGGCGTGATTCTTCAAATCACAAGAAGTGAAAAAGAATGAGACGTTAAAAGTCGTGTTCCGAAAGCAGGGTGTTCCAAGGCGGCACGTTAAAGTCATGCTCTAATCAACCGGCGTGTCTTTAGGCGATGGTTTACGAGGCGATGTAGGTGTTCAAGAAGTATGGGGCCAATGTTCCAACTCGTCTTCAAAGGCGAATAGTAAGATAGCCGAGGGAAATCGATAGACTGCAACGGGTTTGCATAAGACAATGATACGAAATGTCATGAAAAGTTTTAGCGAACCATGGTATTACTCACGATGTTTGAGAAAATAAGAAGATCATTAAAATGCAAGTATAGGTATGTAATCAGGGAAAACAAGTTTTGAGCTCAAGCTCCGAAATAAGCGTAAGAGGTCAAAATCAGTCAAACATTTATATAATTAACCTTTATATAAATAATAGTGATGCTTAATAAATAAGCATAGTGATCGAAAAGTACACCAAGTGTGTATATAAATAGCATGTAAGTCGATAGAATAGCGGTGCTCCAAGAATGAGCATAAATGTTTGAGTATTTATATAATTATCCTTTATATAAATAAGAGTGTATATCATTATATTTTATATAATACCATTAGTGATGACATATAAGTAACAACATAGGCAGTCTGGTGGTACACGTGCACGGATATCGGATACGGCAATGAGTGACTCTTTAGTGAAAAATAGTTATAGTTTGGGTTTTGAAAACGACCCAGTTCTCTATAACTGTAGCTCTGATGCCAATCTGTAACACCCCCAAAATTATAACAGCGGAAGATAGATCACTGGGTATTACTTCCTAGCACAAAGTACAAGTCATGGAAAACGACCCTTGAAAAGAGACGTTTTAAAAGTGTTTCACATTTGATACATTAAATTCTCAGAGTTTGCAAAGGTCCCAACAGTTTTCATAAAACACAATGTTTTCAAAAGATTGCAAATGTTTTAAACATAACATAAATCTTTAAAATATAGACTCTTCAAATGTGAAAATATGCCGAGTCCTCAAAATATATCCGTGCGACTCCATCCCAGACCTTCATGTCTTTAAACCTGAGATAAAACATGCTAAAAAGGTCAACACAAAGGTTGAGTGAATCCATAGAGTTTTAGTAATAAGCAGTTGATCACAATATCGTTTATAAAAGTGACTAAGCAACAAATGCAGAGTCTAGTAAGGTAATTATTGCACTAAGCTCATGACATCGACGCCTTAAGTAATAAGTATGTAAGTTTGCCCCAGTGGGTGCCTTGCCAAGCACCTAGAGACCTCAAATATACTGCATATGGTTGCCCATGCAAGGGCAGTGGTCCAATATGGGGAGTTCAATCCCAAATAGATCTATTCACAATATTCGCGCTCACTCGCAAGTGATTAACGATTCATGATACGGGGACTTCATGGCAATAGTAGTACTTAGTGTCAATAATACATTCAGTTTAGAATACAGTTTTCAAGCAGTTGTGATCATAATAAAAGTAAGTAGCATGTATCTCCCCCACAGGGTTTGTAAATAGTTAAACAAGTAAAAGGTGGGGCTATGAACTCACCAATAATGAAGTAGCAACGGAAATCGGAGAAGTGTGCACGTCGAGAAAACCGCAAGATCACAAGTGACCTAAATAAAATATAACACGACTTAGGCTCGGGGATTAAAGTATAATACTTTATATTTATGATTTAACTCAGTACTTGAACTCAAAATATCATATGGTCATTTATTTAAATGTCTTATAGCAAGATATGGGTCGAAAGACGTTTATAAAAGCTTATATGGTTTAAAAATGCAAAGCTGATGGAAATTTTATAAAATTGCCGCACCAATCGGGTCGCCATTTCTAAACCGTGAAGGCTAAAATTATGAACTTTATATGCTTAGAAAGGTATGACTCTGTACAATATGAAAATCAAGGCCTCACATTACTGAGAACTTCAGAACATGGGTAAAATTATAAATTTACCCCTGTGTCTCTAGATAGTTATACTCAGCATCCAAATAGGTTTAGGAAAAAGAGGGTATCTTCTTATCTACAGGTCTAATGGACACATGGCTTGTTGGAAAAGTTTTCTACAGGTCTTGGCTACAACTTTCATGTTTACACCAACCTAATGTTCTTTAAAACATTTTAGAGTAATTAGCCTTTCAAATCTGACATGCATTCCTGGACCAGTTTTAGTGTGGATTTTCTCAAAAAATATCCAAGATGAATTAGGATGTAAGGTTTTCGGGGAAATGATCCTAAGACCTGTGGCTAACTCCTAATATTTTTATTTTTCCTTAAAACCTTCTGAGGAGAAAATGGTGAAGTCGTCTTGCTGGATGAAATCTGGGACAGATTTGGGCCAATGACAATGATCTACTTTTAAGCCTAATAAATGGGTTTTTGAACCAATGCATGCCTATATTCCATCATCACTACCATTTTATTAGTTAAATAATTCAAAATGTCCAGGAGCTCAAGTTTATTTTGTGTATCTAATAAGTTTTATAAACAAAACATATGGAAAAATCAATAATAACTTCATCATAACCCCTTTTAAATCAATTCCTATCTTGTATCTAATAACCAAATCAAGCCTAACCACCTATCTAAATCTTATATCATTCTAAAATATTGAATAAATATCCTTCAAATCACACATGCAAGAGTGATTTTTCTAATCCTTTAAAACTCTAAGTAAAATGATAGAAAAATCATAGAAAAAGAGGGAAATGAGGTTGAAAATGCTAAGAAAACTTACCAAGACGAATACCAAACGAATGATACAAGATTTGAGACTTGAAAACTTGAACAATGGTGGTGTTGGGCTGATGATTTTCGGCAGAAATGGGGTGGAGAAGGAGGTTTTGAAGTTGGGTGATTTTAGAGAGAGAGTTTTTGAGATGCAAGAACTAATAATGAATGTATCTTTGGAAGTATGAAAGTAAAGAGTGTGTAAGTAGATAAAGGGGGGAGGGAGGCCGGCCATGGGGAGGTTCCAAGGTGTATTTACTTTATTATTTTGAAAAAATACATTATATACATGTTTTGCACAAGTATCCTAAGTCACAGAGTGAGTTTGAAGGCCAACGGGGCTAAACCGGTAACGTTTTATGCATAGTTTGTAAAAATAAATGTCACAAGGATAATATTTTCATAAAACTATCACATTTAACTTAAAATGACCTAAATTGATGTTTCATAAATTTCCCGAGCCTTTCGGAGTGTCATAACGTCGTTAAAGCTTAAAACGCGAGCCGAAAACGCGTATAACGTAAAATGTGCACACTTCGCGTAGAAATGGAAAATTACATTATTCCATATGAAAACAAGTATGTGAGGATACATAAATCATATTAATGGGTAGTCTAAGCATAGCCTGACTCACATTACAAATTTTAGTGTACGTGTCACGACGTACGCGAGCAACTTTCCCGGCAAAAGCCAATTTACTTAAAATAACATAATAAGAAAATAAAATTAGTAAAATAATGACTTGGAAATTTCTCGGTTGTTACAGTTGGCCCTTCTAAACCAGCTCAGGAAGAAGATGTTATAGCTCATACTAACAGTGATGATGAAACAATTGCTGACATTATGCTTAATATGTCAAGTCAAAGAGGCATCAGTATTCATGAGGTTGAACAACAACATCATACTTCTTCTCAACCTACTCAGGAAATAGATCCAAAAGATAAAGGCAAAGGGATCTTGGTAGAAAAGAAGAAGAAGAAGATGACATTGGCACAGTTAAGACAAATTCAGATTGCCAAAAATGAGGAAGCAGCTAGAATATTGCAAGCAGAGATAGATGCTGAAGAATCAAGGAAGACTGTTCAATCACAAAGGCCAATTAGTAAAGCTAGAGAAAGGAATGATATGATGGCTTATCTGAAAGGTCAAGGATATACAGGTTTTGTCAGATTGACATATACAGAGATGAAGGATCTGTATGATGCTGTTAGAGAAGCTATAGAAAAGGATCTTGCAAGCATTATTTCTTTTGAAGATAAGGAGCTTGAAGATAAAAGAAAGGAAAGAGCTGTTACAAGAAGCTCAAAGAGGAAAAGAACTACTGATGAACAGCCATCAAAGAAGTTCAAGGAAGCATTTGAATTGAGAACAGATACAGTTGATGAGCTCAGGAATTATCTTAGAGTTGTTGATTTTGAACATCCAAAATTGAAAGAAGATACTGATAAGAAGTCCAAGATATCTACTTTTTCAGTTGTAGAATCTCAAGAAGGAGATTATCTGATCTTTCATAGACAAGATAGAAGTTTTAGAGTGTTCAATTCATTATGGGATATACTACATCTGATTGATAGAGATGATATGCTTCAATTATATCTCCAAGTACAAACTTATTTTGAGCATATTCCACCACAAGGAGTAGGTTTGATATTGTTAGGAGATCTCACAACAATCTGGGAAACAGAGGAAACAAAGGACAGTACTTTGTGGGAAAATCAAGACAATTGGGAGATTAACAGATGGAGATTCTTTGAATCAGTTGGAATACATGTTTTGGAGTTAGAAGATAGCACTATGATTCATATGCTAGCAGAACAGAGATATCCACTCACAAGAGATCTGATGATCAGGATGCTAGAGCATGGCATGGAAGTGGAACAAGAGAATGAAGTAGCATTGATGGTCATAAAATTATTCATCAAGTGGACAACTGAATCTGAAGATTAACACATAACTACTGGTATGGTTTAATTATTATATAAATCTTTTGAAAAATAAGTACTTTCTTCAAAGTACTGCTAGTCAAACAGTACTTTCTCAAAGTACTGCTTGCAGTATAAAACCAGTAAAGTCTTTTGATAAAATCAGTAATTTTTGATAAGTGCAAAAACATTTTGAAGCACAAAGATTAAACAGCAACAAATGGTTTTGAAAGCAACAGCATGGTGTTAGTACTTGTACTACACAACAAATGGTAATCAACTCACCATGTTTAATAAACAAGAAAGAGCTTGACTCATCATGAGGGTACGGCTCTGATGTGATTATCAAATCCGTTTTTAGTTGACAATTTACTAAAAATTATATGGTTTTCAACTCACCATATCTATATTAGTGAAGAGTTGGCTAGCCCACAAGATAATGGCTTTGTGGTAAAGGCTGTGGAAAACCATTATATGGTAATTAGTTCACCATGGTAGTGATTGTACTAAAAGAACTAGCTAGTCCAAAAGCAAACGGCTATTTGGTAAAGACTACTCAAATCCGTTGATAGCTGATGATTTGCTAAAAATCATATGGTTATCAATGTACCATGGTTTTTCCTAAATCTAAACATTGGCTACTCCAGAGTTAATGGCTTTGGTAAAGAGACATCAAAATCCATTAAATTTTCAATGATTCACCTCTCACAGGAGTTAACACACCTGGAAGTGATGAGAATAGTATGAAACTTTTAAGATCTGATGTACTTATTGCCAATATGATGCTGTGTTGCTGAAAAGATATGATGCTGAAAAGAGTTGTTGCTGATGAAGATTGAAGATACTGATTGCATTGATGATGACAAAACAACAACGAGACAGATTTCAAAGAAACAACCTTTCCTTGAAGATAAAGTGTTGAAGTTAAAGAAATACAAAGGAACTTGAAATCAAGCAAGTAGAATTCAAGTTAGGGGAGGATTGTTGGGCTATGAAATATCAAAGTACTGCTAAAAGTCAAAGTACTGCTAATTAAGTCAAAGTCCTGCTGCTCGTTAAAGGACTGCTATGCAAATAGTTTAAGTACTTTGAACATTCTAGAATTACACATTAGTCCTTAAACTATTTGCATAGCAGTCCTTTAACGAGCAGCAGTACTTTGACTTAATTAACAGTACTTTGACTTTTAGCAGTACTTTGATATTTCATAGCCCAACAATCCTCCCCTAACTTGAATTCTACTTGCTTGATTTCAAGTTCCTTTGTATTTCTTTAACTTCAACACTTTATCTTCAAGAAAAGGTTGTTTCTTTGAAATCTGTCTCGTTGTTGTTTTGTCATCATCAATGCAATCAGTATCTTCAATCTTCATCAGCAACAACTCTTTTCAGCATCATATCTTTTCAGCAACATAGCATCATATTGGCAATAAGTACATCAGATCTTAAAAGTTTCATACTATTCTCATCACTTCCAGGTGTGTTAACTCCTGTGAGAGGTGAATCATTGAAAACTTAATAGATTTTGATGTCTCTTTACCAAAGCCATTAACTCTGGAGTAGCCAATGTTTAGATTTAGGAAAAACCATGGTACATTGATAACCATATGATTTTTAGCAAATCATCAGCTATCAACGGATTTGAGTAGTCTTTACCAAATAGCCGTTTGCTTTTGGACTAGCTAGTTCTTTTAGTACAATCACTACCATGGTAAACTAATTACCATATAATGGTTTTCCATAGCCTTTACCACAAAGCCATTATCTTGTGGGCTAGCCAACTCTTCACTAATATAGATATGGTGAGTTGAAAACCATACAATTTTTAGTAAATTGTCAACTAAAAATGGATTTGATAATCACATCAGAGCCGTACCCTCATGATGAGTCAAACTCTTTCTTTTTTATTAAACATGGTGAGTTGATTACCATTTGTTGTGTAGTACAAGTACTAACACCATGCTGTTGCTTTCAAAACCATTTGTTGCTGTTTAATCTTTGTGCTTCAAAATGTTTTTGCACTTATCAAAAATTACTGATTTTATCAAAAGACTTTACTGGTTTTATGCTGCAAGCAGTACTTTGAGAAAGTACTGTTTGACTAGCAGTACTTTGAAGAAAGTACTTATTTTTCAAAAGATTTATATAATAATTAAACCATACCAGTAGTTATGCGTTAATCTTCAGATTCAGTTGTCCACTTGATGAATAATTTTATGACCATCAATGCTACTTCATTCTCTTGTTCCACTTCCATGCCATGCTCTAGCATCCTGATCATCAGATCTCTTGTGAGTGGATATCTCTGTTCTGCTAGCATATGAATCATAGTGCCATCTTCTAACTCCAAAACATGTATTCCAACTGATTCAAAGAATCTCCATCTGTTAATCTCCTAATTGTCTTGATTTTCCCACAAAGTACTGTCCTTTGTTTCCTCTGTTTCCCAGATTGTTGTGAGATCTCCTAACAATATCAAACCTACTCCTTGTGGTGGAATATGCTCAAAATAAGTTTGTACTTGGAGATATAACTGAAGCATATCATCTCTATCAATCAGATGTAGTATATCCCATAATGAATTGAACACTCTAAAACTTCTATCTTGTCTATGAAAGATCAGATAATCTCCTTCTTGAGATTCTACAACTGAAAAAGTAGATATCTTGGACTTCTTATCAGTATCTTCTTTCAATTTTGGATGTTCAAAATCAACAACTCTAAGATAATTCCTGAGCTCATCAACTGTATCTGTTCTCAATTCAAATGCTTCCTTGAACTTCTTTGATGGCTTTTCATCAGTAGTTCTTTTCCTCTTTGAGATTCTTGTAACAGCTCTTTCCTTTCTTTTATCTTCAAGCTCCTTATCTTCAAAAGAAATAATGCTTGCAAGATCCTTTTCTATAGCTTCTCTAATAGCATCATACAGATCCTTCATCTCTGTATATGTCAATCTGACTAAACCTGTATATCCTTGACCTTTCAGATAAGCCATCATATTATTCCTTTCTCTAGCTTTACTAATTGGCCTTTGTGATTGAACAGTCTTCCTTGATTCTTCAGCATCTATCTCTGCTTGCAATATTCTAGCTGCTTCCTCATTTTTGGCAATCTGAATTTGTCTTAACTGTGCCAATGTCATCTTCTTCTTCTTCTTCTTTTCTACCAAGATCCCTTTGCCTTTATCTTTTGGATCTATTTCCTGAGTAGGTTGAGAAGAAGTATGATGTTGTTGTTCAACCTCATGAATACTGATGCCTCTTTGACTTGACATATTAAGCATAATGTCAGCAATTGTTTCATCATCACTGTTAGTATGAGCTATAACATCTTCTTCCTGAGCTGGTTTAGAAGGGCCAACTTCCTCTTGAACTAGAATTGAAGGACCAATATCTTCTTCAAAATCTAAAGTTCTAGGTGTAATAGTAAATTGCCTCTCAGTACCTTGTTGAGCAGTACTTTCAGCTTCAGCTCCTTCCAAGTTTATTTCCTCAGTATCACCACTTCTTACTTCAACAGCAGCTTCTTCCAAATTGATTTGCTCTGTTTCATCACTCTTCCTCTCAGCAGTATCTTGAGGAATATTTTCAGGTGGTGTCCTCTGAGTATCATCCATAAATCCAGCATCTTGTTCAAAACCAGTATCTTCATTCAAATTCTCTAAATTCCTCCCCAATTGGAATGAAGATTGCTTCTTAGACTTTTTCTTCTTTGACTGAGAAGACTTCTTAGGTTTCTGACCACTCTGCTTCTGAGACTTTACCCATAATCGATGGTGTTGAACTAGTGGCCAAACAAACTTTTTCAACCTTTGAAACTTAGTCTTTAATTTGACTATCTTAGCAGCTTGAGCCTCACTCTCCTTTTTCAGCCTCCTTAACTCCCTTGTTAAAGCATAATTATCCAACTCTGCCTCGTCTTCTTCAAATTGCTTAGACATATTTGTGGAAGAATAATCATTAGGAGATGGTGGTTGATTCATACCTTGGTCTGACTCCTCATGAGTAGGAATGTCCATAGGAGCAGTATCTTCCCTAGTAGTAGAATGTGGAGAAGCAGTATGTTGAGAAGCAGTAGGTTGAGGAATACTATCTTCTCTTGAAACTGGAGACTCTTGGCTTGCTGATTCAGAATTTGCTTCTTGCTCTTGCTCTTGCTCTGCATCTCTAACAACTTGTGCAACTCCCAATATATGAGCAGTCAAAGGTGTGTTGGTTCCAAAAAAACTTAACACTTTGTTTATGTAAAACCCTAAAATTTCCATTCTTTGAAATTCCCATTTTGTCCCTCTAACTTTGAATTCATAAGAACATACAATTAATCATGCAAGAGAATTATAAATTATAACCTAAGTGTGACATTAATATTACTCACATTGAAACTATACATTATACACTTAAATTAAAAAGAAACCTAAACTATATGTTATAAAATACATTTAATAAAGGATTAAACTAAGATATCTACATAATATAAAGTTTGTTTCAATCAAAAACCTTTCTAAAAGAGGTACACGTTTTTGTTCCAACTCACCAAGCGACAAACACAAAATTCAAAAGGATAAGAACTCCAATTCAGCCCATGAATCACGTATCACAGTTATACCATATCAATCACATTTATTCTCTTTATTTGTTTCCTATTTGAAAAAAAAGAATACGCTCCTCTTTGTTTACCATATGATACGGTCCTTTCTACCTCTCCTCTCTTCATACGACACAAGAAATAAACACACATAAGTTTTCTGTCATCTTTTCTCTCTAAGCTCTAAAGGATTCGAAGTTGCTGCTGTGGTGTTGTTCGTGAAGTAATAGGGTAGCTGTTGGGGTTCGAAATTCGTAGGCTTTATTTTGTTCTTGCTCGGTTCCGTTCGTATACCCGACCTAAGGTAACCTCATCGTCCTCCTTGTCGCCCTTTGTCATTCGATATACATGTAAAAAGAATACACCCAGAAAACTGAAGCAAGTCATACGATCTTAAATGTTGTTTACGTACTAAGCGGTTATCTATAATACAAATAACTAAATTATACGTCGCCTGGAAACATGAATCTACAACTGGATATACAGATCGACTTAAATTCTGTTTTGGAAAGGCGTAAGAATCTGTTTTGAATACATGTCATGTCTGGTTATTAAGTCCTATTACAACCTCAGTAAATACGACTACAACTTGGAATCATATTCGAACACATTAAGGGAGACTTGCATGTTTATTTGCGTGAATCAAGGGCTTGGGTGAGTGTGATCTTATGCAGTTTGTGCCACATTATCTCTGTGTTTGTATGCTTGCTGTATGTGGGGGTTATAAGGGTTAAAAACATGTGAGTATTAATGAGAAAAAAATGGGGACTAAAACAAGCTGTAACTGATGTGAAAAGGGTGTGTTTTCATGCTATCCGATTGACTGTTGTGGGCATGGGTGTGTCGAGCATATAGGACTGTCAGTATGTGCATGGTGTGAGTGTGGTGGTAGCACATAGCTTGGTCGAAAAATGATGGGCTGTTGGTCAGGTCTGAAATAAAAGTGAAAGTGAAAATGTGCTGTAGGTTACAACACGTATTAAACAAGAGTAAAATATGTTTTGGAATTGTAACATGTAAGCATATATAACGTGTGATAAACAAAAGAAAAGTGTGTAAATGAGTGTGTGTCATGCGATGTCATGGGCATAATACAAACTTTCGTTAAAAAGGTTATTAAAAAGGAAGAGGGCGTTGGGTTTAGTTTGGTGTTGGCTGTATGTTGCTCTCGTTAAATATCCTTGGTCATGTGTAGAAGATAATAGGTGTCAAATCATGGGTGTGGTGTGGGTGTCGTAATGGTTCAGACTTGGTTACAAAACGTGTTCATGAAAATATTGGTCGAAAGGAATAAGAGCGGAATTGTTGGCCTCGTTAAAACATGGTGTGTCTCATTAAAATTGAATGTCGTGTTGTGGGTTCGATCATGGTTGGTTGAAATGGGTTGGTTCGAAGTAAGAATTATGATCATGATACAAATTAAATACGTTAAGTTTTAATTTGGTTTGGAGGATTTGAGATATACATGCATGTGTCAACAATACGTATTCAAGAAGAATAAAAAGTAAACATGAATGTACACTTTTAAATCTAAACTTTGGTGTTTTGAACATTTTGACCCTAAACTTTACTAAACTGACATAATTAACCCTAAACTACAATGTCGATCATATTAAGTCTAGAGGTTATTTAATTAACATTTTAACCTTAAAAGTTACTACAAAAAAAGGGAAAGTTACTAAAAATGGAAAGCCGACTAAAATAAGTAATCTGATTTGAAATAAGTTATTAATCAGCCGATCAATAATTCGTGTAGATTCGCTGAAGGAGGAGTGACTTTTATCCTTATGTTATGTTTCGTTGGCGGTTAAGGTACAGATACTCTGCCCTTTCTCAGTAAGGGTGTCTTATTTCCCTTGATATTGATTTTGAGTTATGATTCAGTTAAGATTTCCCCAAAGCCATTGCTATGTTCCCTTTGTGTGAACCTTTGCTACTTTTGAGACTTTGAGATGCACCTTCTGATATATGACCTTTTGATATGACATTCTGTTTTGACATTGAGACCTGACTCTTAGTTTGATACCCGAGCCATTTTCTGTGTACCTAGCCAGGAAGGTAACCTGGCCATGTCTGTGATGCACCACTGGCATGACTCACGTGTGGGTGAGTGATTTCTCACACCCTCCCTTTTATATTATACTATGGCCATTATGACTTTGAGATTGACTTTGAGTTTTGGGGCGTATGGATTGCAATCCTAGGTTTGTTATACATGACTTTGAGATTATGACTTTGAGGTGACTGGTGCTTGTGTGCAATACACGCCTTTCACATTTTTCTGGGAGCTAGCTACTCCATTATTATGATACATGAGGACACCCCTCATATTATCTGGTTGCCTAAGAGGTATCCCCTCTGACTGTGAGATTATGATTTTGAGATTATGACTTTGAGTTTCTGGGCTCGTGGTGGATGACTATTCTATCCTTCTCTTATTATCCATTTGTTTGTTTATACCTTATGACATTTCCCAGTGCTCCATATTATATTTCTGTTTCGTTATCATTGCTTTGTATATGTATCTGTTCACTGAGCTTTTTAAGCTCAGCCGCATTTCTTTTCCCGCGGCAGGTTTTAGTTGGAAGTTAGGTAAGAGTGAAGAGACTTTTGGACTTAGAAGACCGTGATAGTTATTCTGAAGTAGAAGTCATTGGAAGGATTGCATTTGCAGACTTAGTATTTAGCTTTTGTTTCCTTTGTATCCTTGTGTATTCAGTATTTCAATTGTAACCTTTGAGAATCTTTGTATTACTTTTGAATGTATGTTTTGTTTGATCTGATATGAAGCCATTAATGTGATACTTCTACCCTTGCTGGGTTGGGGTGTTACAATTATGGTATCAGAGAGACAGGCTGCGATTCGTAATACATTTACCCTTGGCCTGTGTAAGTTAGGACCACTAAGTTTTCCCTGTAGGCGCTCGTAAGACAACCTTTGAAAATTGCTTTAAGATTTCCCTATAGGAACGTAAGTTTTGACCAGTGATGAATGGGTAGACTATAAGGAATTCGTTTAAGTATCTTTGCTTCCGCATCACTCTGATTCGTGCCTTGCTTTTGGTTAGATCCTGCTGACATCACTTTTGGAAAGCGAAAGCTTATGTTTTGCACCAACTAAGATTTGAACCTGATTAAATCTTGAAGGCATTGAGAATTTCATAAAAATTGCCTGACACTATTTGATCCTCACCTTCAGATTTTGACACTGATCTTTGATCCTTTCGTTAATCATTGTAATGCCTCTTCGGGCATTCTGAGAATCTTCATGGCGATGGCGTACTTGCTACCTTCTGTTATTTGCCTCTTGCTCTTGATAAGCATTGGATACCTTCTGTTATTTGTCTCTTGCTTTTGATGAACATCTATGAATCTTCCAACGCTAATTGATTTCGTCCTACCCATCTTTGTCCTTATAAGAAGCCTTGTGGTGTGTAACCACGAGTATAAGAATGTCTTTCCCCCCCCCCTCATTTTTGAATGATAAGCTTTGATTTGCGAACCGTCTTCCTTTGGATAGTTAACTTCGATTTTATTCTGACAAGGAATTGGTTGATTGAGCATTCAAATATTGACAACTACCCTTCTATGTCTCACCTTCGACGTTTGTGATAATTTTGAACTCCTTACCATGATTACCTATTGTTGAACGTTTGCTATTACCCTAGAGACTCGTGTGTTACTTTCGCGGTATGAAGTTTTCCTAAAAAAAACCATTCCGTACACCAATGAATGAACCTTATCTTAGAGCTATTTGGCACCTTGAGTTTCTGAGCATGAACCTTGTATTGAACGTTAATTGGCACCCGGAATTTCTTGAATATGATTTCTGTTGAACCGCCAAGTTTTTCCGCCGGAGTATGAAGTAAGATTTGACATGATACCGAGAGATTGTCTAGTCACCTAGCAAAGACGTCTTTCGAATCATACCAATTGATTGGAGCAATCGGGAAGAGCAGCAACCGAAGACCAGGAAGTGGGTTTACTTAAGTGTACCTTTTGGGCATGTTTTAGTTTTGTTCGCGATAAAGTAGGATGGTAACTGGAGATATGTATGGAAGCTGAACCGTATTACTGTTAGGAGCCAATATTCTTCCACCCTGAAACGACTATGCGTTTGTTTGAATTTAGAGCGCGAAGTCCCTTCTGATAAATTAATTCTTGGAATCGCTTTCCATATTCGTAAACGACTGCTATGACGGTTGGTGATGCTAATGGTATTAGCTAAAGCTCTGACTGTTTTGTGAGTTTGATAAATGATGTCTCCTCGTAAGTACTGGGCTAATGGTCATTGTATGACTTTATAGTATGATCGGAAACGAGGAAGAGCATAAAAATCATCTTTGCACTTTGCTAGGAAATTCGTCGATCGTTAATACATTCTGAGAGTTCGATATTTTTGAGGCAACGATGTTCTTAATTGAGGATACCTCTTTTAATCCCGCAAGTGTTGAAAACTATCACCAAGTGGTCAAAACCAATAACAGAATGGAGAACGGAAACTTTTTTTTTACCTTGCAGAAGAATTATGGAAGATAATTGCAACTGATGATACCATGGAGAAATTTCAGGAACAGAGAGAAGCAGCTTAGTTTAATTGAGAATGGAGTTTTGGAAAAGCTGAAATAGAAATTAGCTTCCATATCTTCGGACGGAATGAAATTTTGGGCCATTCCAGAAAGAGACTCGGTTATACTCCATTGCAGCACAGAAAGTTTTGCGTATGCATCAAGACAACTAGAAGCGCGTCAGAAGAAGTATTTCACTGCCAGACCTGGAGTTGACTACAATGGCGGCTACCCTGAAGAGTGAAGACAGTCCTTACAAGACAGAGTTGTTGGCGATGAAGAAATTCTAGTCAAGATGGCGAACTTGGAGCTGATGAAGACGTACAGCCTCACTTCCCTACTCATCTTGGTTGTACTAAGATGAATTGAGAGCGGAAGCAGACTGGATGATGAAGAGATTTAAAAACCGTGCCAGAAATCCACAACACTCCATCACATACCAAGAAGAACTGCAGGAGGCTCGACGAACCAGACACAAGTTTCCGATAGTGGTTTCACTTTCCGATTAATAGACAGACGAAGACAGATTAACCGGACTTGAAGAGATTGAAGGTGTTGAATGAGCGGAGTTTTGAAGCAGACCTTTCATGTTTGGAAGAGTTGATTCTATGAAGACCGAAGTTCTTGGCGACTAATTTTCATTTTGTTGACCCTCTTAAGTTTCGTTATATCGTTAAAAGATCCTCTTATGATCTAAGTTCCCTAGAAGCATTTTAGTTTGTATCTATATTTCATATGTTCGATGATGGCTGGGTTGAGAGATTTTGGACAATTGTGGAAGATATGATGTTTGTAACGGCGTACCTCACTTTAGTTTGGCAATCTGGGATTTTGATACTATTGCGAATAGTTTTGTTTTACCTCTTGACTTTGGCATTCGATTTTAGTTGATCTTTGACGACTATAGAAGTACCAGGCGGATTAAGATAGGTGGTTTTGATTTCGACTCGAGATAAAGTATGACCATCATGAGGGCATATTTATATGATGCCAGTATTATGACGTCTGGCCAACGTGATAATACTTACATCATATAACGTGCACTCGTTCTGGGCATAGGATATCTTGGGGAGTACCTAAGAAGTTTAGAATTTGAATCTCCGTTGGAATTATCCGTGAGACTTTAGGTTCATCCTATCGATGCATATACTCTGTTTTCGATCATTAGATATCTGATTGAGTTTGAATTCTCGTTTGCATTTTGTTGACCTCTGTTGCAAATCCTGAACTCTTTATAGAGACCTCTACTGTGGATACAGTCAAATCGATTGAAATCTTGATTAGTATTTCAGATGAACTTTGTGAAGAGTCGCCTATCGTCCATTTTATGATCCATGAACCTTTTGATCAAAATCAACTTATTTGTCTCCTTCTGAGAAATTTGAACCCACCTCGTTTTGATTTGAGTCATGAGAAACTACTTGGTTTGAAAATCCTTTTTGGAAGAACCTGCTCGAGCGTGAGAATCTTTTGACGATCTTTTGCGATTTGTTACGACATCGTCTAACCTTGCGACTTCAAATTTCGAGGACGAAATTTTTCTGTTAGAGGGGAAGAGTTGTAAAACCCTAAAATTTCCATTCTTTGAAATTCCCATTTTGCCCCTCTAACTTCGAATTCATAAGAACATACAATTAATCATGCAAGATAATTATAAATTATAACCTAAGTGTGACATTAATATTACTCACATTGAAAATATACATTATACACTTAAATTAAAAAGAAACCTAAACTATATGTTATAAAATACATTTAATAAAGGATTAAACTAAGATATCTACATAATATAAAGTTTGTTTCAATCAAAAACCTTCCTAAAAGAGGTACACGTTTTTGTTCCAACTCACCAAGCGACAAACACAAAATTCAAAAGGATAAGAACTCCAATTCAGCCCATGAATCACGTATCACAGTTATACCATATCAATCACATTTATTCTCTTTATTTGTTTCCTATTTGAAAAAAAAGAATACGCTCCTCTTTGTTTACCATATGATACGGTCCTTTCTACCTCTCCTCTCTTCATACGACACAAGAAATAAACACACATAAGTTTTCTGTCATCTTTTCTCTCTAAGCTCTAAAGGATTCGAAGTTGCTGCTGTGGTGTTGTTCGTGAAGTAATAGGGTAGCTGTTGGGGTTCGAAATTCGTAGGCTTTATTTTGTTCTTGCTCGGTTCCGTTCGTATACCCGACCTAAGGTAACCTCATCGTCCTCCTTGTCGCCCTTTTTCATTCGATATACATGTGTAAAGAATACACCCAGAAAACTGAAACATGTCATACGATCTTAAATGTTGTTTACGTACTAAGCGGTTATCTATAATACAAATAACTAAATTATACGTCGCCTGGAAACATGAATCTACAACTGGATATACAGATCGACTTAAATTCTGTTTTGGAAAGGCGTAAGAATCTGTTTTGAATACATGTCATGTCTGGTTATTAAGTCCTATTACAACCTCAGTAAATACGACTACAACTTGGAATCATATTCGAACACATTAAGGGAGACGTGCATGTTTATTTGCATGAATCAAGGGCTTGGGTGAGTGTGATCTTATGCAGTTTGTGCCACATTATCTCTGTGTTTGTGTGCTTGCTGTATGTGGGGGTTATAAGGGTTAAAAACATGTGAGTATTAATGAGAAAAAAATGGGGACTAAAACAAGTTGTAACTGATGTGAAAAGGGTGTGTTTTCATGCTATCCGATTGACTGTTGTGGGCATGGGTGTGTAGAGCATATAGGACTGTCAGTATGTGCATGGTGTGAGTGTGGTGGTAGCATATAGCTTGGTCGAAAAATGATGGGCTGTTGGTCAGGTCTGAAATAAAAGTGAAAGTGAAAATGTGCTGTAGGTTACAACACGTATTAAACAAGAGTAAAATATGTTTTGGAATTGTAACATGTAAGCATATATAACGTGTGATAAACAAAAGAAAAGTGTGTAAATGAGTGTGTGTCATGCGATGTCATGGGCATAATACAAACTTTCGTTAAAAAGGTTATTAAAAAGGAAGAGGGCGTTGGGTTTAGTTTGGTGTTGGCTGTATGTTGCTCTCGTTAAATATCCTTGGTCATGTGTAGAAGATAATAGGTGTCAAATCATGGGTGTGGTGTGGGTGTCGTAATGGTTCAGACTTGGTTACAAAACGTGTTCATGAAAATATTGGTCGAAAGGAATAAGAGCGGAATTGTTGGCCTCGTTAAAACATGGTGTGTCTCATTAAAATTGAATGTCGTGTTGTGGGTTCGATCATGGTTGGTTGAAATAGGTTGGTTCGAAGTAAGAATTATGATCATGATACAAATTAAATACGTTAAGTTTTAATTTGGTTTGGAGGATTTGAGATATACATGCATGTGTCAACAATACGTATTCAAGAAGAATAAAAAGTAAACATGAATGTACACTTTTAACTCTAAACTTTGGTGTTTTGAACATTTTGACCCTAAACTTTACTAAACTGACATAATTAACCCTAAACTACAATGTCGATCATATTAAGTCTAGAGGTTATTTAATTAACATTTTAACCTTAAAAGTTACTACAAAAAAAGGGAAAGTTACTAAAAATGGAAAGCCGACTAAAATAAGTAATCTGATTTGAAATAAGTTATTAATCAGCCGATCAATAATTCGTGTAGATTCGCTAAAGGAGGAGTGACTTTTATCCTTATGTTATGTTTCGTTGGCGGTTAAGGTACAGATACTCTGCCCTTTTTCAGTAAGGGTGTCTTATTTCCCTTGATATTGATTTTGAGTTATGATTCAGTTAAGTTTTCCCCAAAGCCATTGCTATGTTCCCCTTGTGTGAACCTTTGCTACTTTTGAGACTTTGAGATGCACCTTCTGATATATGACCTTTTGATATGACATTCTGTTTTGACATTGAGACCTGACTCTTAGTTTGATACCCGAGCCATTTTCTGTTTTCCTAGCCAGGAAGGTAACCTGGCCATGTCTGTGATGCACCACTGGCATGACTCACTTGTGGGTGAGTGATTTCTCACACCGTCCCTTTTATATTATACTATGGCCATTATGACTTTGAGATTGACTTTGAGTTTTGGGGCGTATGGATTGCAATCCTAGGTTTGTTATACATGACTTTGAGATTATGACTTTGAGGTGACTGGTGCTTGTGTGCAATACACGCCTTTCACATTTTTCTGGGAGCTAGCTACTCCATTATTATGATACATGAGGACACCCCTCATATTATCTGGTTGCCTAAGAGGTATCCCCTCTGATTGTGAGATTATGACTGTGAGATTATGATTTTGAGATTATGACTTTGAGTTTCTGGGCTCGTGGTGGATGACTATTCTATCCTTCTCTTATTATCCATTTGTTTGTTTATACCTTATGACATTTCCCAGTGCTCCATATTATATTTCTGTTTCGTTATCATTGCTTTGTATATGTATCTGTTCACTGAGCTTTTTAAGCTCAGCCGCGTTTCTTTTCCCGCGGCAGGTTTTAGTTGGAAGTTGGGTAAGAGTGAAGAGACTTTTGGACTTAGAAGACCGTGATAGTTATTCTGAAGTAGAAGTCATTGGAAGGATTGCATTTGCAGACTTAGTATTTAGCTTTTGTTTCCTTTGTATCCTTGTGTATTCAGTATTTCAATTGTAACCTTTGAGAATCTTTGTATTACTTTTGAATGTATGTTTTGTTTGATCTGATATGAAGCCATTAATGTGATACTTCTACCCTTGCTGGGTTGGGGTGTTACAGTTTAGATAGAAAAGTAAACACCTTTGGTGGAAGTTTGACAGTGGGTAAAAAACTTTGAGGTTTAGGGACATCCTCAAGTTGATTGTTCAAGAATAACTGAACAAACCTTGGATACATTAAGAATGGCGAACCATTAGCAATATGTGTAAGCATACCATCAAGAATTAATCTTGAAAAGTTGAACCTTTGATCGGTAGCCAAACCCACTAATGCAGATGCAATATTTTGACCAAATTGATCAAAAGAAGTACTCTTGGGACTTAAACAATGAAGTAAGACGTGAATGAGGTACTTCCAATGAGAACAAAACAACGGCTTCTGAAAAGTAAGTTTCGTCAGATCTCCTTCATAACCTATATCACTTAAAGTGTCCCAAAGCACTTGTTTTTCAAAACGAACAGCCCCTCCTTCATCATTAAACATCAAAACATCCCTAATCGTGGCCTCAAAAATCCGAATAGTTCGTCCAGCAACCGTAGCCCTAATCAACGAGTCATCTTCAATCGTTGCAGTAGTCCAAAATTCTTGCATCCAGGGACCAATAACATCAGGGTCAACTAAAATAGAGTAGTTGATGGAAGACCCAGTTAAGAAATCAATGATCACATGAAAATCAACATTATCCCTTGTCTTGTCCAAATTAGCGATCATATTGTGTTTGCTAACAGTGAGTCGATTAGCCATGATGAGTGGTAGAGAAGTATTCGCTTTGAGTGTGTGTTTTGTTAAAAAAATTGTGGTGTAAAAGCGAATGAGGGATCTCAAATATGGTAAAAGGCGGGGAAATAGGGAGAGTTTCTTTAAATAGGATGGAAACAAATCAAACTCAAAATAATAAAGTTACCGTTTTGATTATGGGTAAAGTCTCAGAAGCAGAGTGGTCAGAAACCTAAGAAGTCTTCTCAGTCAAAGAAGAAAAAGTATAAGAAGCAATCTTCATTCCAATTGGGGAGGAATTTAGAGAATTTGAATGAAGATGCTGGTTTTGAACAAGATGCTGGATTTATGGATGATACTTAGAGGACACCACCTGAAAATATTCCTCAAGATACTGCTGAAAGGAAGAGTGATGAAACAGAGCAAATCAATTTGGAAGAAGCTGCTGTTGAAGTAAGAAGTGGTGATACTGAGGAAATAAACTTGGAAGGAGCTGAAGCTGAAAGTACTGCTCAACAAGGTACTGAGAGGCAATTTACTATTACACATAGAACTTTAGATTTTGATGAAGATATTGGTCCTTCAATTCAAGTTCAAGAGGAAGTTGGCCCTTCTAAACCAGCTCAGGAAGAAGATGTTATAGCTCATACTAACAGTGATGATGAAACAATTGCTGACATTATGCTTAATATGTCAAGTCAAAGAGGCATCAGTATTCATGAGGTTGAACAACAACATCATACTTCTTCTCAACCTACTCAGGAAATAGATCCAAAAGATAAAGGCAAAGGGATCTTGGTAGAAAAGAAGAAGAAGAAGATGACATTGGCACAGTTAAGACAAATTCAGATTGCCAAAAATGAGGAAGCAGCTAGAATATTGCAAGCAGAGATAGATGCTGAAGAATCAAGGAAGACTGTTCAATCACAAAGGCCAATTAGTAAAGCTAGAGAAAGGAATGATATGATGGCTTATCTGAAAGGTCAAGGATATACAGGTTTAGTCAGATTGACATATACAGAGATGAAGGATCTGTATGATGCTGTTAGAGAAGCTATAGAAAAGGATCTTGCAAGCATTATTTCTTTTGAAGATAAGGAGCTTGAAGATAAAAGAAAGGAAAGAGCTGTTACAAGAAGCTCAAAGAGGAAAAGAACTACTGATGAACAGCCATCAAAGAAGTTCAAGGAAGCATTTGAATTGAGAACAGATACAGTTGATGAGCTCAGGAATTATCTTAGAGTTGTTGATTTTGAACATCCAAAATTGAAAGAAGATACTGATAAGAAGTCCAAGATATCTACTTTTTCAGTTGTAGAATCTCAAGAAGGAGATTATCTGATCTTTCATAGACAAGATAGAAGTTTTAGAGTGTTCAATTCATTATGGGATATACTACATCTGATTGATAGAGATGATATGCTTCAGTTATATCTCCAAGTACAAACTTATTTTGAGCATATTCCACCACAAGGAGTAGGTTTGATATTGTTAGGAGATCTCACAACAATCTAGGAAACAGAGGAAACAAAGGACAGTACTTTGTGGGAAAATCAAGACAATTGGGAGATTAACAGATGGAGATTCTTTGAATCAGTTGGAATACATGTTTTGGAGTTAGAAGATGGCACTATGATTCATATGCTAGCAGAACAGAGATATCCACTCACAAGAGATCTGATGATCAGGATGCTAGAGCATGGCATGGAAGTGGAACAAGAGAATGAAGTAGCATTGATGGTCATAAAATTATTCATCAAGTGGACAACTGAATCTGAAGATTAACGCATAACTACTGGTATGGTTTAATTATTATATAAATCTTTTGAAAAATAAGTACTTTCTTCAAAGTACTGCTAGTCAAACAGTACTTTCTCAAAGTACTGCTTGCAGCATAAAACCAGTAAAGTATTTTGATAAAATCAGTAATTTTTGATAAGTGCAAAAACATTTTGAAGCACAAAGATTAAACAGCAACAAATGGTTTTGAAAGCAACAGCATGGTGTTAGTACTTGTACTACACAACAAATGGTAATCAACTCACCATGTTTAATAAACAAGAAAGAGTTTGACTCATCATGAGGGTACGGCTCTGATGTGATTATCAAATCCGTTTTTAGTTGACAATTTACTAAAAATTGTATGGTTTTCAACTCAACATATCTATATTAGTGAAGAGTTGGCTAGCCCACAAGATAATGGCTTTGTGGTAAAGGCTGTGGAAAACCATTATATGGTAATTAGTTCACCATGGTAGTGATTGTACTAAAAGAACTAGCTAGTCCAAAAGCAAACGGCTATTTGGTAAAGACTACTCAAATCCGTTGATAGCTGATGATTTGCTAAAAATCATATGGTTATCAATGTACCATGGTTTTTCCTAAATCTAAACATTGGCTACTCCAGAGTTAATGGCTTTGGTAAAGAGACATCAAAATCCATTAAGTTTTCAATGATTCACCTCTCACAGGAGTTAACACACCTGGAAGTGATGAGAATAGTATGAATCTTTTAAGATCTGATGTACTTATTGCCAATATGATGATGTGTTGCTGAAAAGATATGATGCTGAAAAGAATTGTTGCTGATGAAGATTGAAGATACTGATTGCATTGATGATGACAAAACAACAACGAGACAGATTTCAAAGAAACAACCTTTCCTTGAAGATAAAGTGTTGAAGTTAAAGAAATACAAAGGAACTTGAAATCAAGCAAGTAGAATTCAAGTTAGGGGAGGATTGTTGGGCTATGAAATATCAAAGTACTGCTTAAAGTCAAAGTACTGCTAATTAAGTCAAAGTACTTCTGCTCGTTAAAGGACTGCTATGCAAATATTTTAAGGACTAATGTGTAATTCTAGAATGTTCGTATTAGATTAGAGTTATAATTAGAATTACTTGTCGTTCAAGTTTGTAAACCGACTAGGGTTTTCCTTGTGCCTATAAAAGGATCCCTAGGTTGGCATTAGACATATGCGATTAGAGATACGATTAGATAAGATTTTAGAGAGACAAGTTTACACGAAGAAGCTTGTTAGAAGTATTAGTGATTAGAGTTTGTTAGTGAATCTGTGTAAGAAAGCAGGTTCAAGGTTTTAATAATATTCGAAGTTGTTTATTAATTCTTCTTAGCTTTGTTGAAGTAGATTCCGCATACTTAGCAAAGTATATCAGTGTTTCATTATTAATAGTTTTGAATTCATTCAAAGTTGTTAAACCGTAGACAAGCTACAAGTTAGTTTGGTCAGAGTATATCGATCCAACAGTGAATGACACACACACAGAGATAGAAACACAGATAACAAATAAGAGTCCAAGCCGATAATCAGGAAGATGTATTCGCTAATTGTTTAGTTATATATGATGAGTACTAAATATGTTCTTTCACTTTGGTTGCTTACGTGTATGCGTATCTCATTCCAATGTTTAGACCAACCTAAACGTCGAGATTTCGGTTTTTAAGTCTTCTCAGCGAAAAAGTCCTGTCATAGAAATCCGCATAAAGTCTACCTTAATGATTATCAATTTATTAATTAACCACTTAGGGCTTACATTAATCATGCAACGATATTAATGAAGTAATAATGTAATCAAAATATATGCATAAGCATCCAATAAAATATCATATAATCTTTAATGAGTGAAAATATTAAGTATGAATCTAATAAAAGAAATAGTATGCTAACCAAATGATTAAAGAGTACTAATACAAATTAAGTGAATCTTCCTATGAAATTATACACTAGCAGGACCTTTTTATTGCTTTGATTTCGTCCTTTTGGTTGTGTCTTTGTGTTGTCAGTCGTTGCCTCTCGTAGGTATTGTCTGTCTCGAAATTCGGCTGTGAATGGGGTATTTATACATTCTGGAAACAGAGTCGATACGGCGTATCCATTTCACCTGATACGCCGTATCTAGGTAACTTCACGTGGGGTCCAAGATTATTATATTCTAGAATATTCGTACACCGCCATATGATACGACGCATCACTGAGCTTCATATGGAGCATCTTGTCTTCTTATCTTGGAAATCTAGTGAAGTCTTTGATGGGTGCGTGCGTGTCGTTGCGGTTTAGCAGTATTAAAGCCTACTCAAGTTTTAAATTTATATTTAGCCGACTTATCAATAACACACACACTTAACGAGCAGTGTACCCGGTCAGTATGAATATAATGGTAAGTAGAGTGTCGATCACTAAGAGTGGAACGTATTATCTAGTTATTCTAATCAGTATTTTAATATCCTAAGTTAGCTATACAACCTAATCTAATGCAAAGGGGTTCAGCCTGAGAGACTGGCACGGTTTGGTTATGATTAAATATAAAACTAAACTAATGAGCACGAATCAGCGATAAGCACACACGTACACAGATCGATACTTGAGACAATAAGAAGACCTGTCCTGATAATTAAGTAGCTTGTCACTTGTTTTATTGCTAGTTTTATATGAAGTGTATATAATTAAACCTTTCTCGTTGGCTCTAATCTTATCGGCGAGTAAAACCTTAATGATTACTTATGTCTATCCTATTTATTAAAGAGACGCTAAAACAAATAGGCGAGGAAGGGGCATGGCGACCCAAGCAATGCTCAGCTAGACACAGAGGTTATCAATGCACTAATAAAAGTCACCAAAGACATCAACATATAAACTTTAATTAATGGGAAAGCAATATTAAGGGGAGTGCATGATTTTCCGTAGTCACATGACACAAGCCCATCAATCCTGATGAATTAAAGTGTACTAATACAATAAAACAAAACTACTTAATGAATTGAATACATGCAGGACCTTCTTACAGCTCTTGTATCTTCGTTTAGGTGTGTCTTGTGCTGCTTGGTCGTCTGAATTCGGCTCTAGGGTTCTTCTGTCTTCGGTCTTTGAGTTAAGCTAAGAGTCTCAAAATTCGTCTGGCCTTGGGGTATTTATAGTTTCTGTCAGAGGGATCGATGCGGTGCATAGAATTGTTAGATGCGGCACATTGACTTAACTTCGCGTGGGGTCCAAGATTAATATATTCAGGAATATTCGTACACCGTCTTTAGATGCGGCGTATCTTGACTTTGTATGCGGCGCATGTACTTGGATTGTAACTTGTGAAATCTTGATAGTGATACGCCGTATGTTAGAAGTATGATGCGGCGTATCTGGAGTAGAACGAGCTTGATCTTCTGGATTTCAGTAGGCTTTTGACATCTTGCTTGTTTTGCTCCATAATTAATCCAAAATCGCCAAGTTTCACATAATGCTTGTTTTTACCTGAGAATTACTAAAGTAAACATTAACGTATCGATTCTCATATATAATATAATAAAACAAGTCAAATAAACAGGATAAATGATGATAATAAAATGTACTTATTTGAGTTCATCAAATATCCCCCCACTTGAACTTTACTTGTCCCCAAGTAAACCTTAGAATTAATCGAATGAAAATGTATCCTAAAAGATGTTAGGATTTATTTTTATATTTAAGCACATATTCGTTTTGTCATAATCACACAACCAAACACTTAACGAAGTAGAAACCAAAATAATTTTTAATGTAAAACAATTCTAAATCGTTTAGTTGCTTAGTCGTGACGAATATTCTATCATAGGCTTGTCAAGTATACGCATCTCCCCCACTAAAGCCAAGGAATAACAAGTCTAAAGCGGTAAAAAGGGTTTGTTGGTTAAGGGTTGATCATCCTTTTTAATCTCTATCGATCTCATATTCCAGAAAAGGCGACAAAATTACAAATACATGATCGAATCCACGACCACGATACTTGCAATTGCTCAAATCCTTAACTCGAATAGGCTAAAGATAGGACCAAGTAATCTTCGCCAATAATATTATATCAAAAAGGGCGACAAAATCATAAATACATAGCCGAATCCACGACTACGATACTTAAGATTGCTCAAATCCCTAATCTCAATAAATCAAAGGTTTGGATAAAGAATGATATAGGGTATGGATAATATTTGGGATACAAATTGGTGTAAAATGAAAAATAAACAAAACAGATAAATTAAAATCCTAAGTGTGGTTAATCACTTTCCCAACCATCCCATGAATAAGACTCATATCATTGAATAACTCACGCTTTAACACTTGAAACACACGCTTTAGGTAGACACGAATTATACTCAACAAGATCTCAATCAAAGAATAACCTTAGTTGGCGTTCCCATAACGGCCAACTCCCATTCAATCCAAAAATATAATATACAACAACAAATAGTGGTGATATCTCCCACTTAATACAAAACTTTACATAAGTTGGTTAGAACAAACTTCAAACTTTTCCTTTTTCTTTTTCTTTTCTATTTTTTCAATTTTTTTTTCTTTTTTTTTTCAACATATATGTGTAAAATTTCACAACTTTTCTATCACTATTTTTCCGGATAATTTTTCCATACTCTTCATACTTTCAGAAATAACTGTAATAGCGAAAGTAGCAAACACACGAAAAATAAACTAAAAGATATACAATATTTACTTTCATACCAATTGCATTGTGCAATTTCCCGACCTAACCAAAGATAATGAATTACGCACGCGAACACAGGTAATGTAAGGAAACACACTTTGCCTAAAGCAATTAACCACGTATTTTAATCTACAGGGTAGGCTAAGGTGTAAGGGTGTATCGAAACATTATAACAAAGGTGTAAGAAACGAAAGGAATGGTTCTGAGGGTTTTTCTAGGGGTATCTTACTCTAAAAGTGAGAGTAACAAAGGGTTTATACAGGGGTTAACTAACCAGTGTAGTTAGTTAATATCACATAACATATAAAGGCTATTTGGGTGTAATCCTAGAAATTTACCAATTTAGACAAGTCACTCCAATTATATAGATAATACTTATTATGGTGGTCTCGAATAGTATACAAGTCAAGTTCTAAAGTTTACAAGTCACCAACACACTAAAGTTTTAATATTTTTGAAAGAATAGAGTTATGTGTGCGGTTATGTAATTTAGACTTTAAACAAAAATATGCTAAAAAATTTTAAATTTTGATATATTAAGCGCATTTTAATCATATTTTGAAAAAGTTTAGGACAAGTAAGTGTTCTAATTCTCCAATCCCCCCACTTAAGTTAAACAACGTCCTCGTTGTTTGTGTCAAAGATTAAAAACTGGAAAATAAAAAGAATTAGAACAGAAAAACTCCCCTGAGATTTGCTCGGTATGATCCTCCATTATTCGTATAAGAGCAAAAATCAACTTTCTTGTGGATGAGAACGTTTAAGCTTCATAGATGATGTATCCACAAGAATGCAGGAATCTATAATACCATTAAGACTTTAACACACCTGAGTTAAGAAGGTTCAAACTTGCATAATACATTAGTAGTTAGTAAAATTAAAACATAAAAAATTAAATTGTAAATCATCAGGTCAGTCGATACGCCGTATCTTATGGAAGAAGATACGCCGTATCGAGCCTGGAATAAATACGAATCAGAATAGAAGATGCGTCGCATCCTTAACCAGGGATGCGCCGCATTAAATAAACTGACAGAAAGTTTTAATAGTCAAAAATAAAAATGCAGAAAATGAAATAAGATATGACCAGTGCAAGTGATGCGTCGCATCTTATGAGGGAGATGCGCCGTATCTTCTGCAGGTCTGACAGACTCGACACAGAACAGAAAAGTAAAAATTTTTCTTCCGGGTTGTCTCCCGGTCAGCACTTGTCTTTATTCCAGAGTCTTCAAGTTAGACTCACGTTCAGCTCCTTATTTTGTTCTATTGATCCCCACATGTCCGTGCACGATGTAGTTGCGAATTACTTCGTCACGAACATATTCCGGCCCCAATTCAAGTACACCTTTGTAGAATCCTTTCATCTTTTGGTACGGATACTCGATCCCTTTCTCAGCGTCATTTTCATCTACAAAAAGAAATGGTGTAAATTTGTAACAAAATTTGTTAGGGGCATGTTTAAACCTTGGGTGAGCACGAGGCATCATGTAAGTGATGACGTTGCTTCCACTTTTAAAGGTGATCTTTCCTTCAAATCTTTTAGCGTTAATTTTGACCTCCTTACAAAATGGTTTCCCAACGATCACGTCACCCATCTCAACATCACGATAAGCATCCATGTTTTCCACCACGGTGAAATCTGTAACAATAGTTAAATTCCCAACAAAAATAGGTACATTCATGAATATTCCGACTACGTTTTTCCCTCTATACTCAATTTTGTTTTTCATTATAGAATTATAGAAATCTTTTGACATTACATTAATTGGTAAAATAGGGAAAAAGTTGGCACTAACCTGTTTAAATCCTATCATGCAAGGAAATTGTAAATTATAAGCACAATCTACATGGATCTTTCTACCATAATCACAGAAACTAGGATATCCTTCAAATTCATCATAATTCTTAGTGTTGATCATATTGACTCAAGGCACATCCATAATTTCTCCTTCTTCAATTTCGGGTTCAAAATCCTCCATAAATTGATCATTGATTCCTATTGGTAAATTAAGATCATTTAATTCAATGTAGTCTCCACTATAGGTCACAAGTGATTCATTATTTACCAAGGTTTCTCCCATAAATCTAGCTTCTAGATCGAGGTCCATACGTTCTCTTAATCCTAGCACATAGACGCCTCTAATTATGCTCTTAGCAGGATTTTGGCACTTATAGACTAGTTTATTATTCCCTACCTTTAATGAGATTTTTATTTTAAACACATTAATCTTAGCATGGGCGGTAGACAAGAAAGGTCTTCCAAGGATTAAAGGAATCTTAACATCCTCGGGTATATCTAATATAACAAAGTCTACGGGGAAAACAAACTTCTCAATCTTAACTAGCACATTTTCAGCAATCCCTTCAGGTCGTTTTACCGTTTTATCAGCCAATTCAATAAGCAGCTTAGTTGGTGCTAATTTTCTTAGTCCTAGGGTAGTGAATGTCTTAAGGGGCATAACACTAACGCTAGCTCCTAAGTCAGCTAATACATTATTGAAAGATATGTCATTAATTAAACAAGGTAAAGTAAAACTTCCTGGGTCCTTTTCTTTATGAGGCAAGGCACGTAAGTCGGTTGCAGAGCTCTCTTCTTTCATTGTAGCCTTGATCTCCTCTTCAATCTTTGCCTTCTCTTTGAGTAACCTCCTTAAACTGATTGAAGAATTAAAGAAAAATTCGGGCTTTGCAGCATCATTACCATTCATCAATCTTCTAGGAAAAGGTATGTTAGGCGTGACTTCTTCAGTAGTGCATATGGCCTTGACATGATCTCTTGGGTTAGTTTAAGTTGAGCTTGGTAAACTTTCGTATCCCCTTTCTTGAAGAACCTTGCTCATTTGTCCGATTTGTTGTTCCAATGCTTTGATCGAAGCTCCTTGATTTCTTGTTATAGTATCCGTTGAGGCTCGGATTTCTTTGATCATAGCAGTGTTCTCTTCATGTCTTTTAGCAGCATCGGCCATAATTTGCTTTAGAGTGTCATCCAAAGTTTGCCTCCTTTCTTGATAAGTGGGATTATAGTTGTTCTTTTGATAGTATCCCGGAGTAGCTTCCCTAAATCTTCCTGAAGGTCGGAATGGTTGTCCAAATTGTGTGTAGTATGCTTCTTCAAAAGTCTCACTTTCATTCTTATTAGGGCAATCTTTAGTGTAGTGAGGTCCTTCGCATTTTTCACATCCAACTTGGGCAGCATAAACTTTCTCATCACGCTTCTTCATCTCTCAACTAATTTTATCCAATTGAGCTTGAATTGCAGCAAACCTGTCAAAATTAGTGCTGCTCTTAGATCTAGTAGAGGTTCCGTCGTGCCATTTTGAGAGTGATCAGCAGCTTCTTGGATTGCTTTTCTAGCATCGGCTGCACTCATTTGAGGCACAGCTCCCTTAGCATCCAAGATTTGTCTAGTAGGCACGTCCAATCCTTGATAGAACAATATTATCTCCTGCATTGGACTTAGATAATGTTGAGGGCATTTCATCAATAAGTCTTTAAATCGTTCCCAAGCTTGATAAAGAGTTTCATCAGGCTCTTGCTTGAAACTGTTGATAGCCTCCATCTTTTTAGCAGTTTTAGCAGGTGGACAATATCTTTTCAGGAATTTGCTCTTCAAATCTTCCCATGTTGTGATTGAACTAGCAGGTTCATTCCTTAGCCACTTATTAGCAGCTCCTTTAAGCGAAATTGGAAAGATTCTAAGCATAAGTTGATCGTCAGAGACTCCTTCTGTAGTAAACAAATCTGCAATCTCGAGGACTTTTTCAACATGTTCATTAGCATCTTCATGTTCTGTTCCACTGAAAGCATTTTCTCTTAGCTCCTTGAGAAACTGACCCTTCAACTCAAACTTTGACTTTTCATCAAACTTCGGTCTAGCAACTCCTGAACTGTAATCAGCACGGGTTTTGTTCATGTATTCCTCCATAGTAGTGTTTTTTGCCATTGTTTCTGTTTCTTCTTCCTCCTTCTCTTCAGGAAAGTAATCAAGCTCGAATGAACTTGAAATTTCAAAGTTTTTTGTGTTGAAAAGCCTTTTAAGTGAATGTAAGGCTTGTTCAGGATCTTCGAAAGGTTTAATCAAGTTCTTAGTTGAACTCCTGGTCATGCACTTCCTGAAACCATCACAAAAGCATCAGTAGGGTATGTTCAAGAAAGTAATATATCAGAAAATTAACAACGAAAACGGAATACGAAAAATAAAAGTTGCTGATATCTGCAAACGATGCGCCGTATCCAAAAAGTTGGATACGCCGTATCTTATTACTTTAAAATTTAATCAGACTTTTATTCAGAAAACAGATACGCCGCTTATAATTTTAGAATGCGCCGTATCAAGTTTAAATTATCAAAAATCGATTATATTTATTAAAATTAAATGCGTCGTATTAACAAAAGTTAATGCGCCGTATTTTCGTTATGTTTCAAAATACAAGATTTTTGATTTAGAAGATGCGCCGTATCGATAAAGATCGATGCGTCGCTTTTGTTTAATAATTCGAAAACTGTTTTTAATTTAAATAGCAAATACGCCTTATCTGTTAAAACAGATGCGTCGTATGGCGTTAAGGTTTAGAAAAATTTCTTATTAAAAACAAAATACGCCGTATCTTGGGGAAAGATGCGTCATACTCGAATTTATTAAACGCGTTGTATTTTATAAAAATTAAACGCAATACGCCGTATCTGTGAAAACAGATGCGCCGTATCGTTTGTATCAGCACAGTACAAGGATAGCATAATGCAGAAAAATAGAAAAATAGAAAAAACAAAAATAAAAACAAACAAAAAGAAACAAAAATTACAGAGAACAAACAAAAACAGAAAATATGCAAACTATACAATGAATGCAATTTATCTAATATATAACAGGGTTAGCGGTTAAAATCTAAAAAGAAACTAAAAAGAAAAACCTAATTAAAATACTAATCAAATTAACAGATAATAAAAATTCACTCCCCGGCAGCGGCGCCAAAAACTTGATGGGTGCGTGCGTGTCGTTGCGGTTTAGCAGTATTAATGCCTACTCAAGTTTTAAATTTATATTTAGCCGACTTATCAATAACACACACACTTAACGAGCAGTGTACCCGGTCAGTATGAATATAATGGTAAGTAGAGTGTCGATCACTAAGAGTGGAACGTATTATCTAGTTATTCTAATCAGTATTTTAATATCCTAAGTTAGCTATACAACCTAATCTAACGCAAGGGGGTTCAGCCTGAGAGACAATAAGAAGACCTGTCCTGATAATTAAGTAGCTTGTCACTTGTTTTATTGCTAGTTTTATATGAAGTGTATATAATTAAACCTTTCTCGTTGGCTCTAATCTTATCGGCGAGTAAACCCTTAATGATTACTTATGTCTATCCTATTTATTTAAGAGACGCTAAAACAAATAGGCGAGGAAGGGGCATGGCGACCCAAGCAAGGCTCAGCTAGACACAGAGGTTATCAATGCACTAATAAAAGTCACCAAAGACATCAACATATAAACTTTAATTAATGGGAAAGCAATATTAAGGGGAGTGCATGATTTTCCGTAGTCACATGACACAAGCCCATCAATCCTGATGAATTAAAGTGTACTAATACAATAAAACAAAACTACTTAATGAATTGAATACATGCAGGACCTTCTTACAGCTCTTGTATCTTCGTTTAGGTGTGTCTTGTGCTGCTTGGTCGTCTGAATTCGGCTCTAGGGTTCTTCTGTCTTCGGTCTCTGACTTAAGCTAAGAGTCTCGAAATTCGTCTGGCCTTGGGGTATTTATAGTTTCTGTCAGAGGGATCGATGCGGCGCATAGAATTGTTAGATGCGGCGCATTGACTTAACTTCGCGTGGGGTCCAAGATTAATATATTCAGGAATATTCGTACACCGTCTTTAGATGCGGCATATCTTGACTTTGTATGCGGCGCATGTACTTGGATTGTAACTTGTGAAATCTTGATAGTGATACGCCATATGTTAGAAGTATGATGCGGCGTATCTGGAGTAGAACGAGCTTGATCTTCTGGATTTCAGTAGGCTTTTGACATCTTGCTTGTTTTGCTCCATAATTAATCCAAAATCGCCAAGTTTCACATAATGCTTGTTTTTACCTGAGAATTACTAAAGTAAACATTAACGTATCGATTCTCATATATAATATAATAAAACAACTCAAATAAACAGGATAAATGATGATAATAAAATGTACTTATTTGAGTTCATCAGTCTTCAAGGTAGATACGGTGCATGATGTTGATGTCATGTGGCGTATCATGGGAAAAGAAAGTCAGATCTTCTCATTGACCAAAGTTTCATATACGACGTATGGGAGAAATCCATACGGCGTATGCTTCAAGGTCAGGAAACGGTCTTCTTATTCGTCTCTTGGTATACGTCGTATCTGTCTAGAATGATACAGCGTATCTTCCTTCAGTTCAGTAGACTTTTCCAACTTGATCCATTTTGCTCCAATTTACGTCTAAAATAGCTAACTTTCACCAATTGATTGTTTATAACTGAGGTTTACAAAAGTAAGCGATTAAGTATCAATTCTCATATAAAATAATACAAAACAAGAAATATAAATATGATAAATGATGTTAATAATATGTTGTTATTTGATGTCATCAACTTGATCAAAATATGTTAAGTGTGCCACAAATGTTAAAGAATGGCTATGGTGTTAATTTTAAAAAGGACTCACGTTGCATTATCACTAATTCTCGTGATTCTGAAATAGCTAGCCTTGATATGGTAAATAATAGTTATTACTTGAAGCCTGATGTTGCAAATGCTAGTGCTTTTAGTGTTACTGAAGATGATAGTATGAAATGGCACAAGAGATTTGACCACTTCAATAACAGAACACTTAAGCATATGTATACTACTAAGTTGGTGAAAGATATGCCTCCCATTAGTGAATTTGATTCTAAGTGTGAAGGTTGTGAATTGGGGAAAAGTCACAAGTTGCCTTTCTCAAAAGCTGGTGTGACGAGAGCCACACATAAGTTAGAAATCGTGCATTATGATATTTTTGGTCCTATATCTACACCATCTTGGAGCGGTAATAAGTATTTTGTTCTTTTCATTGACGATTATACAAGAATGTGTTGGGTTTATTTCCTTAGCAGCAAAGCTTCGGTATTTTCAATGTTTAAAAGTTTCAAGAAACTTGTTGAAGTACAAAGCGGCAGTACTTTGCGTATTTTGAGAACTAATAATGGTGGAGAATACACGTCAAATGAGTTTAAATAATTCCTTCGACAACAAGGAGTAATTCACCAAGTTACAGTTCCATACTCGCCTCAACAAAATGGTGTTTCTGAAAGAAAGAACAGAACGGTTATGGAGATGGCGAGATCAATGTTGTTCGAGAAGAAACTTCTGAAGATATTTTGGGCCGAGGCAGTAGCTACATCTGTGTATTTGCTCAACAGATTAGCAACAAAAGCCGTGAGTGGTAAGACTCCAATTAAAGTTTGGTCGGGAATCAAACCATCAACTCAACACTTAAAAGTCTTCGGGTCTATCTCTTATTATCATATTCTAGACATCAAAAGATCCAAGCTTGATGCAAAAGACAGAAAAGGCATCTTTGTTGGCTATGCAACATAGTCAAAAGGATATATTATGATTAGACTGATAGTAAAATTGCAATCATCAGAGATGTGACTTTTGATGAAGGGGCCTACTGGGACTGGAATGCGAAAGAAGTTAAAAGGCAGATGAAACACATCATGATGAAGTTGATATTCCCGAGTTTGATATTGAAGATACAACTGACACTGATGTGTTAAGAACAAAACCGCTTGTTGATGTTTATTAGTCTTGTAATTCTATTATTGAACCAGAAAATTATATGGATGCCTCCAAACATTCTGAATGGATTGATGCAATGAGATCTGAACTTGAAATGATCAAGATAAACAACACATGGAAGTTTGTTGACTTGCCAGAAGGGAAAAATGAAATAGGTGTGAAATGGGTCTACAAAACTAAATTTTAGCCTGACGGATCAATTTACAAGCATAAAGCTAGATTGGTCGTGAAAGGCTATTCTCAGGTTGCCGGTGTAGACTTCGGAGACACTTTTGCTCCTGTTGCTCGTCATGACACAATCAAGTTATTATTAGCTATGGTCGCTCAACGAAATTGGAAAATTCACCATCTTGATGTCAAATCTGCATTTCTTAATGGTGAACTTGAGGAGGAGATTTATGTAAGAGAACATGAAGGTTTTGAGGTAGCTGGCCAAGAACAAAAAGTTTATCGACTCTATGAGGCACTTTATGGTCTTAAGCAAGCACCAAAGGCTTCGTATGCTAAGATCGATGCTCATTTTCTGAATCATAACTTCAGGATGAGTTCAAGTGAGTCAACTCTTTACGTGAAGCAATTTAATTCTCAAGAGAGGATGATTATCTCTCTTTATGTTGACGACTTACTTGTGATTGGAAGCAACGATGATCTTGTTGCACAATTTAAGAAGCAAATGAAATCTGAATTTGATATGTCAGATTTAGGACTAGTATCCTATTTTCTTGGCATGGAAATCAAGCAACTACCCAACGGTGTTCATATTTCTCAAAGAAAGTATGCTAGTGATATGCTTTAGAAATTCAAAATGTTCTTATGCAAACCGGTTACTTCGCCACTAGTCTACAAGTGCAAATTGTCAAAAGATGATGGAAAGAAGCTTGTCAATCCAACTCGATATAGAAGCTTTGTTGGGAGCTTACTATACTTAACTATCTCAAGACCGGATTTAACCTTTGCAACCAGTTTTCTATCAAGGTTTATGGGTGAACCGGGAGCTGCAAAGAGAGTTCTAAGATATGTGAAAGCTTCTCTTGATCTTGGAATTATGTTCGAAAGAAAAAAAGATGTGAAACTTGAAAGATATGCTGATATTGATTGGGCCGGAAGCATTGATGATTCAACAAGTACTTCTGGTTATATTTTTACTCATGGTTCGGGTGTATTTTGTTGGAACTTCAAAAAGCAAAGTGTTGTCGCACAATCTTCTGTAGAGGCATAATATATAGCACTAGCGGGTGTTGTAAATCATGTTATTCGGATTCGAAAATTGTTGTCCGATTTGGATCTAACTCAAGAAGGTCCAACTGTGATCTTCTCCGATAACAAGTCTGCTATTGCTATAGCAAAAAATCCCGTGCAACATGGAAGAACAAAGCATATCAATGTCAAGTATCATGCCATTCGAGAAGCTAAGAAGAATGGAGAAGTCAAGATGAAGTATTGCACATGTGAAACTCAACTCGCAGATATGCTTACAAAGTCAATTACCGGAAAGAAGCTAAACTACTTCAAGGCTCAGCTTATGACATCAAACAACAATCTTAAAGAGAAGTGTTAAAGTATCTAAGATTGTTTTAAAATAATATTATGTTCAGAAGATATTTTGTGATCTTAGTCATGAAGGATACTTCACTAATAAGGATCCTTACTTACTAAGGAACCTTAGACATTAAGTATCCTTACCTCTTAAGGATATTAGATATTTAGTACTCTTAGCTAGGAAGTATTCTTACTTGTTAAGGATACTTAAATATCTACTAGTCTTAGCTATTAAGTACTTGCCTACTAAGAATACTTAGTGGCAAAGGAAGTTCATGTACTAAGTTTTTGTAAGCCTATAAATAGAAGTTTAAACTTAAGCTGGACAATCAATCAATCTAGCCTTCAAATTCTGTTTTCACTTTACTTTCTCTATATATCAGCAACTTGCTGTTACTTTTATTCATATATAGTGCAAAATCTGTCATACATTTACAATTACTCCTATATTAATTGTATCATTTTATTAATAGTAATTAAGGTTCAAAATGTTAAGATTTGGTGATTAGTTCCTTAATTTTGAAGACTATATTTGATCGACTTATGAGCTTGTTATAACCTCAATTCTCTGGACTTTATTAGCTCATAAGCCACAAAAATGAGCTTGTGAGTTTATCAAGTTTCAATAAGCCCATCAAATAAGCTATTTGAATAAGTGGTGTGGAGTTGCTTATTATTTCAAATAGCAATAAGCACATAAGCGATTTTAATTAGCAATAAGGTATTTGAGGTTTGAAAAATTCTGATTATATTGACAAGGAAGTAAGCTAAAGGTAAAATAAGAGTATATAACTAATTTTAGTGTAAAATGTGATTGTTACAGCTAGCGGCAACTAAATATTTGACACTTAAATAACTATACAATCATAAGCCAAAGTTTGCTATCCATACTCTAGGAACTTATATTATACGTGTATATGGTATCTTAAGTCTCTTTTGATGATTTTAGTAAAAAACTGGATTAGATAAAATAAGTAGCGTACAACAGTATAAGTAATACCACTCCATCATGTGACAGTCGGTTTTGTTGCAACTAGTTTTGAACCGATTATCCGCAAGCATAAGCAAAAGTAGCATATTCAAACACTAGAAACTGTTTAAAACACCTCTCTCCATTTTATCTATTTCTGAAGTAACATAGTTATCTGAAGCATACATATCGGATTATCTTAACACTAGATCAGTGACAACTTATGTTCCAACTTTCACCATTTGGTTTTATTAGATTTAAATCATCGAAAGTGGTAAATATAATGTCTGGATGACATGCAACATTTTTTGGTAACAGTGGATATTGATATAGCAACTGGGCAAGTGGGAAATGGTGATGGTAATGATGTTGCATGTGAACAGACATTTTGTTGAAGAACTGCGTGTGGGTATGGAGTTTGACGCCGAGGACGCTGCCAAGAAATTTTATGATGAATATGCAAGAAGTTTAGGATTCAAGATGAGAACTGATTAGTGCCGTCGTTCAGAGGTTGATAAGAAAATTATATCTCGCAGGCTTTCTTGTAATAAAGAAGGATACTATACAAAAGCCAAGAACCAATTTGAGCAGATAAGAAAACAACATACTACTAGTTCAAGACAAGGTTGCAATGCGATGATGTTGGTGAGAGTAAATAAATTTGGAAAATGGGTTGTTACTAGATTCGCAAAGAGCATACTCATCCACTAGTATTTTCGCCTTGTCTTTCACTCAATGAAGGGGTAAGCTATCATTTTACTTACCATCGGTTATGTCTTCGTACAGGTTTTCTAGTTGCACCTATTAGCGACTAAATAAGCATGTGTAATCCTTCCTTTGCTTTAAGTAAATGTTTCTTCCCTTATACTCCCTCGGTCCCAAACTTATTGTCCACCTTACACTGATATGTCCCAGAATATATGTCCCCGTTATAAAAGAATGTATAGTTATAATCGAGTAAGTTTCCCATATTAACCCTGCCAACTTGTTTTGTCCATTTTTTAGAAGTTTTAGTAAAAACTAATGTGATCATGATTACAGGAATAACTTTATTACGATAATAGTCTATCTTTGCATATAACAATTTAGGAGGTTGTATGCATTAAAAATATATTTTGGGCACCTTTCTACCCGTTTGACCCATTTGTTTCAGCTGCATTTTTTTATTTGACCCGTTTGAGATAAACTACAACCCAGATTTTCCCATGCATAAGTAAACTGGGTCAAGATTCCAACCTTTAGAAACGTCATAATTTGTGGTATCCTCATTTAAATTAATCTTTTCATGATTTTTAGAGGTGGTATAAGTATTATACATATTCCGCAGACCGCTATTAGATTCTGAAAGTATTAAAGGTTGAATAGATAACAATTTTAGGAGGGATTCAACTACTTGACTCTCTGATGCTTATGATAAAGTCAACTTCTTGTGCGGCACACTCTACTCTCATTTTTTATTTCCATTCATTTAAAGGAGATTCTCAGGAATAATACTTTTTCGTTCTTCATAGGACTGTAAAGAAAGGAAATTCAAGCCCTGGCCGCAAAGTTGAAGCATCAAGATAACTAATTAAGTTTTACAGGGAGCATTTAAGCACGTTTTTTGGGAGACCTTGACCGGCAGACAGAAATTTTGTCAACAAAAATCCAAGTTGCTGTTGATAATATGAGAGATCGAAACAAAAGAACTGAAACGGTAGACCTTCAACATTCCCTGCATACCAAGTGAGTATGGATCCAGTTCTTACATTATGTTCAAATTTATCATCAAACATTACTCTTGATTACAGGTGACAATTTCGACATACTTACCTATGAGTGGATTTATTTGGGTTGTGTATTATCTCGAACGAACCAATCGGGTCAAGTTAAAAATATAGCTAAAAAGTAACATATAGTTTATATAATCTAAAAATGACATGAGTTATCTCTTAACCAGTTTTGACCAATACCCAACCCGCCATCTTGCTCCCTTAACTCTTTATTCTTGCCATATAGTTTATATAATCTAAAAATGAACTACTTTACAGATGTGTTGGGAATTAAATGTTCTGAAGATTAGTACTGCTAAGGGAAATACACTAACAATACTAAATGCTAGTGTATAATTGAAGACTGCTCAGGAAATAACTAACAGTACAAACTGCTAGGTTAGTACTACTAGTTATACAGAAGATACTGCTGAAGGATAACTACTTTTGGAGACATTGTAAGAGATAAGTATGGTATAGATTTTGTGTATATCTTATTTAGTTAGATTTATACAGTGAATACTTACCAGGTAAAGGACTCCTTAAGTCTATAAAAGGAGATCCTAGGTTAGATGAATGGAAGAATATCAGTCATAGTTTTTGTTAAGATTCAAGGTCGATTGTAACCCTAGTGATAGCTAAGATCACTCGTATTATTCCAATAATAATATTGAATCGTTTAGAGTTATTCTTATTGTCTTCATTGTTCATACACAAACCATAACTGTTTCATTACTCAAATCACAATTCTTCTAAGTGTGGTTAAGTAGATTCCGCATACTTAATCACATTCACTCAAAGTATCTCATACACGTTATACAGGAGTAACATCCTAAGTGTATCTAAATCCTCTCAAGTGGTATCAGAGCCAGGTTTGATACTATTGATTTAGAAGAACTAATGGACATGGAGACTACCCAATCCAACATGGTTGCCAAACTACCAATGCTCAAGCAGAATGAATTCAACATGTGGAAGTTAAGGATCGAACAGTACTTCCAGGTGCAAGACTATGCACTCTGGGAAATTATTGAACAAGGAGATTCATTCAAGCCTTCAACTTCTACTACTATAGTTGATGGTAAGGTTGAAACAGTTGTGCATACTGTTCCAGTTATAGCTGAAGAGAGGCTTTAGAAAAGGAATGACCTCAAAGCCAGAAGTTTGCTGATGATGACCATTCCAAAAGATCAACTATTGAATTTCAGCAAATTTAAGGATTCTAAGACTTTGTGGGAGGCAATCATAGCCAGATATGGTGGGAATGAAGCCACCAAGAAGACACAAAAGACTCTCTTGAAGCAAAACTTTGAGAACTTCACTGCTACTAGCAATGAGTCTCTAGATCACATGTTCAATAGGCTTCAAAAGATTGTAAGCCAACTGGTTGTTCTTGGTGTGGATATACCTCAAGAAGATTTAAACTCCAAGTTCTTGAGGAGTTTACCTGCATAATGGGCTATGCATGTAGTAGTCTGGAAGAACAAGCCAGACATTGTTACAATGATCTTGATGGACTTATATAGCAATTTCAAGATTGTGGAGCAAAATGTGAAGAAAGCTGGAGGATCTAGTTCAAGCACTGGGAATATGGCCTTTGTGTCATCTCCTAGTAACTCAAGTCCAGTTGAAGAGGTCAAGGTTGCTGTGGGGGTTAGTACTGCTAACCCTAGTGTTAGTACTGCTAGTTCATCAAGTAGTACTGTTGGTATTCTGGATGAGAAAACATGTTGTGCCTTCCTGACTAGCCAGAATGATGGGTCAATGTTGACTCATGAAGACCTTCAGGAGATCAATGATGATGATTTGGAGGAGATGGACCTCAAATGGCAAATTTCTCTTCTTAGCATGAGGGCTAAGAAGTTCTATCAAAGAACAGGAAAGAAGATCACTATCAGCAGCAATGATACTGCTGGTTTTGACAAATCAAGGATAGAGTGCTACAATTGCCATAAGATGAGGCACTTCTCAAGGGAATGTAGGAAGCCAAGGCAATAGGATGGCAAGAGCAGAGGGTATGGGAGCAAGGCAAAGGCTGTGGAGATTACTGAGACAACTTCAAAGGCAATGGCGGCTATTGATGGCTTAGGGTTTGACTGGAGTTTTATGGCAGAGGAGGAGGAAGCACCTACTGAGATGGCACTCATGGCCTTCTCTGATTCTGAGGTACAATCTGCTAAAGTTTGTTCTAAATCTTGTACTGCTCTTAAAGAACTAGAAACTTTAAGAAAACATTATGATGAACAAAGGATAGAGCTGAACAAAACTAATTATAACTTTTCAAATCATAAAAGAGGTTTAGTTGTCCTAGAGGAGCAGATAGTGCACTACAAGAATAATGAGTTTAGTTTTGCTGATGATATAGCAGTTCTTAAAAGGGATTTATCATTTAAGAATGCTGAGATTAGTCTATTAAAAGCTGAGTTGGATAGAATTAAAAAGGCTAATGAAAACATTCAGTTAAGTGTAGAAACCTTGAAATATGCTTCTAAAGGAGTAAACAAAAAATTGAATGTCAATTAATCAACAAAGCTAAGTCTGGGTTAGGATACAAATCTGTTCCACCTCCTCACAGAGGAATTCCTGCACCCCCAGGGATAGACCTAGAACATACAGGCTTTCCTGAATTTCAACAACCAATGTTAGAATATGGTCCTAAGAAAAAAGAAAATGTAGTTGTTGATAAGCCTATATAAGTAAGTGAACCCTTTGAGAGTGCAAGTGACACTTCACTCACGGAGGACAAGGTGTCCTCTGGTAGGAATTCAGATGCTCCAACCATTAAGGATTGGACATCTGATGATGAGGAAGATCAGGTTATGGCTAAACCTGATGTAGTTAAGGTAGAAGGAACAAGTGTTCCTAAGGTGGTCAAAGAAGAAACTGTTAGGCCTAGTTCAATTGCTAAACCTTTTAGGAAGAAAGTTAGGTATTGTGAAATGTATAGATCCACATACAAGCCCAGAGGTAACCAGAGGAACTGGAACAACCTCAAGTCTCACCAACTAGGTGATGACTTTGTCCTATATAAGAAAGCTTGTTACACTTGTGGAGGTTTTGACCATCTTGTAAGTTTTTGCAACAAAAGGGTAACTGGGTATTCAAACCATATGGTGAACTTAGAAAGGCCTCAAAATCACTCTAATATTGCTAGAATGACACCCAGAGCACTTTTATTGAATTCTGGCCCAAAACCAGTTCATACTGCTAGACCAGCAGTTAGTACTGCCAGACCAATTAAGACTGTTTACCCAAAACCAACAATTCAAGGTGCAAAAACAACTTTCAAATCTGCACCAACAACTGTTAAAAGGCCCTTTCAACAGGCAGCAGTGAAACAAAAACAAATTTGGAAACCAAAGGCTACAACTGCAAAGCCAGCAGTTCATACTGCTAGCCAAGCAGTTAGTACTGGCAACTTTAAAAACACTACTAGGGTAAAGAGGGATAATGCTGTTAAGGCCTCAGCATGTTGGATTTGGAGGCCAATCCAGTCCAATGGTGCATCAACTATTCTAAAAAGATTTAACTATATTGATGCACGAGGCAAACCCAAGTCAGTAATGACTTGGGTTCCCCAAGGAAACTAATTTCCTTATTTCATGTGCACGGACATTCACAAAAAGATGGTGAAGATCAAGGTTATGCAGATAGTGGGTGTTCCAGGCACATGATAGGCAACATGTCCTATCTTTCAGACTTTCAACCATTAGATGGAAGATATGTTACCTTTGGGGAAGGAATAAGAGGCAGAATTATTAGTAAAGGTGCTCTTAAAACCGGTAAATTGGATTTTGAAGATGTGTACTTTGTTCAAGAACTTAAGTATAACTTGTTTAGTGTCTCATAAATGTGTGACAAAAAGAACAAGGTTCTTTTTACTGACATTGAATGTCTTGTGCTTTCTCCAGACTTTAAGCTACCTGATGAAAGTCAGGTATTGCTCAAAGTTCCAAGAAAGGGAAACATGTACAGTGTTGATATGAAGAAGATTGTTCCTAAAGAGGCTCTTACTTGTCTTGTTGCAAAGGCCACATTGGATGAATCTATGTTATGGCATAGGAGACTTGGTCACATTAATTTCAAAACCATTAATAAAATTGTAAAAGATGGTTTGGTAAGAGGCTTGCCTCAGAAAAGATTTGAAAATGACCAAACTTGTGTTGCTTGTCTTAAGGGAAAACAACACAAAGCTTCTTGTAAACCCAAGATTTTTAACTCTATTGATCAACCTTTGTTTATGCTACATATGGACTTATTTGGCCCCACTTCTGTGAGTAGTATTAAGCATAAGAGATTTTGTCTTGTAGTTACTGATGACTATAGCAGATTTACATGGGTTTTCTTTTTAGGTTCTAAGGATGAGACACCTAGCATTCTTAAGACATTTATCACTGAGATAGAAAACCTAGTGGATAAGAAAGTTAAAGTCATTAGGTGTAAAAATGGGACAGAATTCAAAAATAGAGTTATGGATGAGTTTTGCAAAGAAAAAGGTATTAGAAGGGAATTTAGTGTTGCTAGAACTCCTCAGCAAAATGGGGTTGCTGAGAGGAGAAATAGGACACTCATAGAAGCTGCTAGAACCATGTTAGCTGACTCTAAGTTACCTATCACTTTTTGGGCTGAAGCAGTTAATACTGCTTGCTATGTACAGAACAGGGTTTTATTAGTTAAGCCTCACAATAAAACACCATATGAGCTATTTAGAGGTAGAACTCCTGCATTAGGATTTCCCAAACCATTTGGGTGTCATGTGACCATTCTGAATACCTTAGACCATCTAAGCAAATTTGATGGTAAAGCTGATGAAGGATTCTTGGTTGGATATTCTCTCAATAGTAAAGCCTTTAGAGTATACAATACAAGAACTAGGAAAGTTGAGGAAAACCTGCATGTTGAGTTTCTAGAAAACAAACCTAATGTTGTAGGTGAAGGACCAAAATGGCTGTTTGATCTTGAGATTCTAACCCAATCAATGAACTATGTGCCAGTTGTTGCAGGAAACTCTTCTAATGATTTTGCAGGTTCAGATGATGATAATGCAATAAATGAAGCAGGATTGGATGAGGAGAAAGATCAAGATCATGTACTAATGCCAATAGGGACAAGTGTGGATTCAAATTCAATGAATGGTGGACCTTCTACTGATGAAGCTAAGGAAGGGATTGAAGGTGAAAACAATGTAGATGAAACTGAGGAACAAGAGAATCAAGTTACCAGTACAAATGATGATTGTACTGTTGAGTCCCAACTTGATACTGCTAGGCCAAATGTTCATACTGTTGGCCCATCCGA